>JAVJGJ010000033.1:14135289-14147642 GCA_035590215.1 Microhierax caerulescens
GGTTATTAGAAACTGCCAGCAACCTACCTGTAGAGATCATGGACCTTCCCTTAGCTGACGGGCCTGCTGCCTGTTCCTCGCCATGACCCACTGCCTAATACCCCTTCCTGCAGGGAGCAGAAAAGGTGAAACAATAGTCCCAATGCACCGAGTGCTCATAATGTGAGCAAGAACCAACACTAGATGAACAGGACTGTTCTCCCCAGAGGCATGATCAATGGAGGGCCTGAAGCACTGGCTAGAGTGTAGTTTTCTGGTTTGGTCAGAAGGAAAAACATGAATAGAGCTACCCAAAACCACAGGAATGTGCACAGCTAGCCCTGTTAGCCACCATACCGTATCTGTAGCGTAGTCATTGTTTCAATTATAAGGAACCATGCATTTCTTAACTATGCTAAATTATATAAGCATAGTATTTTGGTATGTATTCATTGATTACACTGTATTGTGGATATCAAAATCACAGGGTGGTGTTTGCTGTTGTAGAAGCAATTCTCATTATGTCCTTGTTCTCCCTTACTGTGTTCATATCACAGCTGTTAGGGAATTGTAGGATCGAATGCATACCTAAAACTTATTTATCAATAGAAATTACCAATATATACTTTGCTGATATTTCTGAGGGATGTTTTGGCTCCACATTAATGTACTGGAGGGTTTATTTTTTTAAAAAAAAAAAGTGTTAAAAAATTGGATTGTAGGAACATCAACAATAGTAACCTGATCTACAAGGAGAAATAATGCTTTAAAAATAAAAGTTACAAGGTGACAAACATCTGCAAAGGAAATATTTTCAAGGGAAATATCAATTGACATAGCCGTAATAATACTATTGAATGGAAACATATAGATAACAGCACCACAATTTTTGCCATTTTTGTTGCTTTTACTAGTATATATATCAGTAATAGTAAATTATCTGTCTTGAATGATATTCTGGGGCTATGAAAACGTTAGAAGTACCATCATCTGTCTTGGTGGCTGGCCAACTATTAAGATTGTCATTCTACCTTGAATGCAAGAAATTCACAGTCAGCATCTATTCCAACAATGAGCAATTTAGAAATGACCACAAATCTAATACACCTCTTTACTGTTTGGTGGAAATAGCCACTACTAATACATCAAGAGAAAAGGATTATAAGCATATTGTCAGAAGTGTGAAACTACCCAAACCCATAAGGATTAGCATGTACTAATCTTTACAAGACTGAAGCAGCAAAACATTCTGTTCTAATTCTGCAGAAAGAGGAACCAGAGCACAGAAAGCAAAAAAACTGGGCCAAAATCACACAAGCAGATGGATGCTCCTGAGACCCATTCCAATAGTTATGGTAGCTTTTTTTTTGCCTCTAAATTCTTTCCCTAAGAGCTTTGCTATCTAATTTAGTAGTCCATCCTCAACCATCAATGATTATGAATGAACTTTCACTGAAGGTATTTGCTTAAGCAATTTTTTTCACCCATCATAAACATGCAAGGACTGGCATACACATAACCTGTATAAATACACTGCCATGAGGCAGAGCCACATAACTGAAATCATAAGCTTAATAGGGAAAATACTTCTGCTTATGATAAAATTTACAGAAGAGGAGCCCAACTATGCCTATCCTTACTGCCATTTTTCCCCGATTTCCAAAACTGCAGCAATACTTTTAAGAGTTTTAGTTACAGTATTTGCTTCGTCTGCTTTTGTCTATGGCTGAAATTTCTTGCATGAAATGCATCTCACTATATGCACAGAAAGAGGAAACTTCCACGCCCACTAGGACAATTGTCATCAGGCACCTGGGCAGCAAATAACGAGAAGGAAATATATAATTTCGGGGTAATTTTCTTGGCAGGTGGGGGAGTACATAAAGAGATGATTAGAAACCCCCTTAAATTATCTTGAAAATATTTTCAGCCTTCAATGCATTTGTTTCAAAAAACCACAGATACCTCTATGTCAGGGGTTCTCAAACTGCAGCCTGCGGGCCGGATACAGCCCCCCAGGGTCCTCAATCTGCCCCCCTGGTATTTACAGACACACACACCCCCCACCGGGGGCTGGGGAGGAAACCAAACAGCCACAGATGACTGCCTGCCACTTCATCCGCGTGCCGGCCCCCTGGTTAAGAAGTTTGAGGACCCCTGATCTATAGTAACCAAAAAAGCAAATTTTTTTTTTTTTTTTGGGGGGGGGTGAAGGAATGTCTCTTAGTTTCTTCTAAACATGCCTGATTATCATACCAAAGAACATTTAGTTGGATTTCAATTGTAGAAGAACCTTAAAGTTTTAATTTTGCTGACAAATGTTTCAAACAAAGGAGAAAAAACATCTCCAAATTTTTATCACTTTTAAATCACAAATATTATTTTCACTTGAAAGCTTTTGATCAGATTCTTTCTTTAAAAATGTCCTTGCTTGTATGGTGGACAGCTTTCCTCAGGCTGAGGATAAGGGAAACTATTCAAACAAGCTCCACTTGTTAATGAGACATCTTGAGGTTTGCAGAGGCTTTTTTAGTAGACTGTTACGATCTAGGACACATAATTGTCATAACTATATAATCTCAACTGTGACCGTAGGTGTGAACTTTGGAAACGATCTTACAAATATATTATAATAACACTACAATTTCACAATCACCCAGTGAAAAAATTGTTTGACCTTGGCTATATTAATATATTCATTTCACCAAAAAACTTTTAAACAAATTTCTGAACTCTTTTGGTATATGCTCGCATTGATTTAAGCTCTGTATTTGTTTTAAAACATCAACGTTTCATTAATTCAAGTTAATTAAAACTTTAAGAGGATTTAATCAAGTTGTAATTGAACATCTTAGAGTATCTTTTGGCATGAACTTCTAACATTCAGTCCTACCAATCAATAACTACCTTAAGTAGAATGAATTTTATTTTATTCACTTTTTAGTTTAGGATTGAAAAGTACAATGATTTGTCTGAATTAATTGTCTGTACTGATTCAAGCTTCTTGCCAAGACCTCATTTCAACCAAAATTAAAGACTCCTCATGATCACTGTTTGTTTCTTCAATACATAAATACAGCACAACATATTAAAAATATTAGCTTGTATAACGCTGCATTCAATGTGGCAGAAAAACCTTCATTTTGACATTATGGCAATTTCCTCTGAAACCTTTTTCTGGCTATATGAAAATTATTCAATTATTTTTTGTTCAGAAAAAAGGAAACCAAGGGCTATTAAGTAATGGTTTAGAGGACTAAAAGCAAATCAAGTTGTAAAGTGGAAAGATACCATCTCTCAGCATTTAAAAATTCATTAAAATGAAGTCATATAACAACCTTTTAACTCACATATCTAGTGTTACTACTGATTTATGACTGACTGCTGGACTTGCATTATGCAAACATTTAGCCCAAAGCCATGTTAACCAACCAAATATTAAGTTTTTTAATATGCTGCATGTAAAATAAGGGCAAGGGTTGTCTCACTAGTTTTTGATTCTTAAAAAAAAAACAACCAACAAACAGTTATTCATAACACTGAAAAATCAGCAATAGCTGAACTAAAAAATTGATCTGGCTTTCTGATACTGTATCATTATTTTTCCTTGTTCAGTACTCTTGAAATACAAGTATTTATATTTTATATTAAAATATTAATCATTAAATCAAAATAACCTGTTAATTTAGAATAAGTTTGGCTAGCAATACACCACGATGAAGGTTCATTCTTTCCACAGGAAGTTTGTTGCAGTCACTATTTGCTCAGATATGTGCACTGATTATGCTGTTTTGATGAAAGCAACCAGGAATAACATTCCATCGTGATAAGGAATTTTAAGAAGGTCTTTACCATTCTCTCCCGCATCCATATTCTCAGAACTCTTAATGTAGATCATGATCATGCAGCTCTTTCTCAAGAAAGTTTCTCTTATTTGGACAAACTTGAAATAGACAGGGGTGAGAATAATATGCCCCTTTTTTTATTACTGATTACCTAATGGACATTGAGTAATGCATAAAACAAGATACAAGGTCAATTCCACCTGCCAGTTCCCTGCAAGACAAACTAGATTTACATTCAAGAGGAGGAGAAAAAAGCCAAAGTGTTTAGTCCATGATAGTGGTAAGTCTGACTGACTTTTTTTTGCTCAGAAAAATGCAAAAAGATACAAAACTGAATAGTAATGAGTATCACTGGACCAGAGATGATTTTTTTTTTGTCAGAAATAAAAACTGAGGATTTTTTACCCCCACTATATTATAGTGATTTAACTTTTCTAACTCCAAAAAAACTGATTTCAGAAAGAGATCCAGCTGCTTCCCACCCCACCCCCCCTTTCCCCAGACAAGGATAGTAGGATATTCATATCACTCTGACAGCTAAACATAATGGGATCTCCTCTCATCAGCCACTCAAGTAGGAGTCAGAGTTCCCAAGTATGGAGCTATTATATCTCCCAAAATCATTGTCAGAAAGAAGCACTAGAGCACATGTAGGACTTGAGAATGAGTTCCTCTTTAGTTATGCCTTGGGAACAGAAGGGGATTAATTGGGAAGGTACTTGTCATCTGGAAACATCAAGTGGCAAAAATTGCAGCAAGACATGCTACTGAAAGTAAAAAACAACACGCTGGCACTTCCAGATGGTGCATCTCCCACAGATCTGCACTTTCTGAGTACAAGCAAAAAGAAATCTGAAGCTGAGAGCACAAGGGAAAAACAACATGGTTACAAAAAGAAGGTTCAGCGACAGTGGGGAAAAGAAAGGAAAAGTGAGCGCCACAAGGGACAAAGAACCTATTTTAATATGATGATATGAAATAAGCTCTAGGAGAGATGATTTGGGTGAACAGTCAGGACCTATTTTAAGCAAGGTTTCATCAAGGAAGGATTAATTCAATCCTTCCACTATGAGTGAAATTTACTTCTCTCTGTAACAAAGCCCAAGCAAGTATGTAGGAGAGGGAGACCCTTCCACACTCCATAATCCATATAGTATCTTAGCAACTGCTATCTGTCTATGGGCTGAAAGAGCAGCTATTGTTCCTCTTAACCCCTGGATTTAACTATATACATACAGCATACATTCAACAGATGCTGGGTTTAGATAGCAGAGGATCTTGCATGGACTTCTAAGCAGAGCAGATGGCTTAATTTCATAATATCCAGAAAGACTGAGTTTCTTAACTCTTTACCAGGCATCTAACATGATTTTCCATCTTAAAACCACTTGTCATCACTGAGGTGTGTGCAAAGTATGTTTATCTTTTTATTCAAATTTATGTTTCTGTCCTTAATTTGCAGAAGCTGTATTAATATCAACTCCAAGTGCACTATACTATTAAAGAGTAAAAGGTCAGCTTCCAACACCAAAGTACAAAAGCAAAAGTACTGTGCCACCCGTGGCTTACATAATGTTTATTTCAGGTTTTATTATTATTTTATCTACAAGTAGCTCGTTGCCACTTATTTCTGGTACTCTTTTAATGAACTGCAAATTAAACCACCAACCAGGTGAAGAGACTATCCCTTGATAACAAAGCCAGCGTGCTTTGCTTTCACCCTGCAAGCAGTTTTGATTGTTGCTTAAGAACAATCTGTTTACACTTTGACCACTGCATACATTCGCTAACATTATGTGTTATGAATAATTTTGGAGAATCAAGAAATAAAAAAAAAAGATTACTTGCCAATAAAAGCGGTACACATTAAGAGTTTGTTCTGCAGGGGGAAAACCTGAGGCATCTTTACAGCATCTGAGTAATATGACAGATTTCATAAGTGGTCCTACTGAAATATTGTTGTCTGCTCTGGCATCAGCATGAAGATTATGACTAGGCTTAATGGCTTCAGTTAATAACTAAAGCTGTGTATTACATTCACTCTGCAGTGAATTTTGCAACTAAAATGTATTGTTATTGATGTCTTCCAGCTCTCACTTTATGAACTTTTTCTAGTATGTGGGTGTATTTCATAGACAAAGGAAACTGATTAGGAAGGAGCACATTTGTTGCAGTCGAGAGATTTCCCTATTTCTGTTAATGTTTGTTTTTGTTAAGGCAAAGTTGTTCTTCATGTTGAGCAATCTGCTATTTATCACCATGTGGACAGAATAATTCCCACTTAAGTATGTATTTAGGCAAAAAGTTAACCTTAAGAATGACAAAAAAGTAAGTAGCTTAACTAAAAATACTGTATTCTTCCAGAGCACACACACACCCTCCTTGAGGGCAAAAGAACTCTCAACCTCCACTTTTTCTCCTTTTATGCATTATCAAAATCTTTGAAGACAACTTTCAGCATATCTAACATTTAGATCTCATGATTCTAATACTAATTCTACTATGTTTCTATCCAAGAATCACTTGGATTAAGTACATATACACTGTTGCTCAATAAACAAACCATTGCTGTATGTAGGGCAGGTTATGTCACCCAAGAATCCATTACAGTGAAGCACAGTGGCATCACTCTAAGGATTCTGTCAGAATTGAAAATCTACATCCTCCTTGGGTGTTAGCAAAATAATCACTCATCCAGATGTAATTAACCAACAGCAGGTGAGGATGTGGTCTATAACATCCTAACTGCAGTAATTCCAAATGCAATTTCTGGAAATTAAAAAAATAAAAATAAAAATGCAGTGATAACATTCAGTATTTCAGATAAGAATACTAGAGTTAGCACAGGATCCAGAAGACAATTTTCAATCTTTCTGTGTTAAGAAATCTTTTATTCACACAGACACAAAAAAACTTGGAAGTGCCTTATACAGAGATGTGATTGGTAACCATGGGGAGTAAGTATGCATCACATGGAATAACCGACGTACTAGCTTAAAGCCTTGTTTTCTGATTTTGCTGGCAAGGAGTTATACTGTAGGTAATACCATTTCCTCAGTACAGCAGAATACTAAACAAACAAAAATAAAGCAACTTTATTATAATTCTAGCCCTTAGAATTTGGGGGTTTAAGTAATTCTGACTGAAGTAAACTGTATTTGGATACATATTTTTAATTTTCAACCACTATAGGTTAAGTAATGTTTGGTGAGGAAAGACCACAGCTTGTGCATTGGAAAGCCTAGATATGCTGCACTGAAGATTTCTATCTAGAAGAGGTCTTAGGAACGTTCAATTGGGTTTGTAGAAGAGGACTACAGAAGTCAGTGCAACGGCCTGCCAGGAAGCATAATTTCTTTCTCCTGTACCTGTCTCTCAATTGAATAAAGCCCCCAGAACTTCGATCCCTCTTGCACTTCTTTATCAAGAATACCAAGATGAAGAAGTTCATCTGATTAAAAATACTTTGGAGACCTGCGCTTTAAATTGAGAGAGTTAAGTCATTACCTACCATAGCTATCTGCATACCACCCTTGGAAACACAGCATCTCTTGCAGTTACTTTCCATAAGCTGCATTCACTGACCCAGTTAGTCAACTCTGTATCTCTGTTCCCAAGTGTCAAAGATGTGAATCTGTCTCAGCTTAGTGGCACCTCTAGAGAACTACATCATATATATTTAACTAGAATCAAAGTAAGTTTAGAACACTTGCTAGTTACTGATTTTTCCCTTTTCTATTTTCTGAAACTTATAATCCTAATTTAATATTAAAGGATATTACTTTTCATTCTTTGGGAGCATATTTTTTCTTTGCATGTCTTCAGATATTAAGGCTTCAATATGCATTGTTAGAGAAAGCATCTTATTTTTATTAATGTGTTGCCTCTTAGATCTTCATGACTCAGTCTAATGCAAACATGCAAATGCAGCTACAGATCAAGTTTAGCTCAAGTTCAGAAATGTGTTCTTGCAGAAAATAAGACTGGAAAACAACACACGTACTGAAAAAATATCAATAGGGTTCTTAAAATCCTACCAGGTCCAAAATTCACTGCAGTAAAGAGGAAAGTCTCCCTTGACTTGAGCAGGCTTAGAATCAGAGTAAATCATCTATGGCTCTCACCATTTTCCCCGCGTACTATGAACTGCCCTAGCCCAGGTCACTCCTTTGACTACAAAGCACAGACTATAGGGGAACTGGAGCAGCTAGTATGTTGTGATGCACTTTGTTATGCTGCAGTTATCCATGTCCCCAACTTAGAGGTATTCTAGATACTGAAATAACTGCACTCCAGTAAAAGCAGAAATACCTTTTAATTTAATGATGTTTATTGCATAATATATATATTTAGAATAATTAGTTGATGTCTTACAGATTACTTAGCAAGCATAAATTTATTTGCTTAATTTAATGGCTTTTCTCTCCTATATCATTAAACATCTATCAAGAAATATTAAAAGTAGAAACTAAATAAAATTTATGCTTTTTCCTTTAGTTCATTCTGATTTTCATTTTGTTTTCAAGTTACCAGGACACACTCATGTTGCTTTTTTTTTTCATTATTGTAAGCAGGAAAAATAGAATTCATGTACTGTCCTACCACACAAAGCTACCCTCCTCTGTGGTTAAAGAGAGACTAAAGCTGTATATACATAGCATTCCTAAGGTTTGGTTAGTATTTGACATTGCTCGATTTCAGTGCAAATAAGCAAACCAGTGCCACATATTCTGCCTGACATTATAAATTCTAAATCCTACCCATTCTATTAAATATCAAGAGACCATTAACTACAGTTTTTTTCTCAAAAGGTGCTTTTATCTCTTAGATAAAGGAATTGTTATAACAGCTGTTATATTTCTTAAAAGCTTTAATTCCGTAGGTACTGTAAACTTAAGCTCTACCCAAGATTCTGCAGAACCTGGGCAAAGTGCAGATCAGTTGGTTCCTCAGTTGGTTTATCTGTTCTTGCCCTCCCTGGAACACTTTCAGACATGTAGTGTTGCATGAACCAGTTTTAGGCTCCACACTGCAATGTAGTTTTCAAACATTTTGTTTCCTCTGCTGCTTACCTTGTGCAGATCTCCCACACCCAGCATAAGTGAGAAATTAATTCAACACACTGGGATTTTCTCTCTTCAAAAACAGACATCCTTCACATCAATGTGAAAAGCTCATGTCTTTTTATAAATTATTTTTAGTTGCTGCCTTACTGAATGCAGTGCCCTCAGTAAAGTTGCTGCTATACTTGGGGTGCTAGCTACCATACAAAACCTGTAATCGCCCTTTCATTCTGTGTCTTAAATTTTTATTTTGTACTGTATTTATAGAGTAAGGAACACAGCATGGTTCACAGTCCATACCTAGGATACCTCAAAGAAGCCCAAACTGATGACAACCTCAACAGTATTTGAATACCAGCTAGTAACCAAGGTGAAACTCCAGTGAAAGCAGGGCAAAAGAGCTAAGGAGAATTCACAGCAAACTGGATTCCTTAGGTTGGATTGTGTCAAGGAATTACTGGCCAGTTTCTGAGATACAGCACATAAATTTAGTAATAAAGGGGAACCAGACCGAGTATGCTGTGACTTCCAGAAGTACGTTGCTTTAAACTGGAAGCAATCAGCTAGTTCATAATATGCCAAGTTCCCTTTGAGCTCTCTGGAATTATGCCCTTTTCTGTGTTCTTTCTTCTCATGTGGTAGTAAGAAAGGCAAAACATTTAATAGGGAGCCCTGATTTTTATAGTAGTGGGTGTGGTCATACAAATACCTTGTGCCCCAGATTCAATAAAATGGAAAAAGGTTCTTACAAATAAAGACTCCAGTAATTTGAAGCTAAGCAAATAGAAATAACACATGAGGAAGAAGCAAATTACCTGACCTCTAAAATTACGGTAGTATATTAAAAAAATAAATAAATAAAAATCAACATTACCTGATAAAAGTTCTAAAACTACTTAAAAACAAGATTTAAAAGTCTATCTACTATATATATTAAACCAAGAGAACTAGCAGCAAGAAGATGTCATAAAATAAAAGCAGAAGAGATTTACAATAGATAAAAGGAAAAATTAAGTAGTAAAATAAGGAAAATGTATCAAGAAAATAAGCAACATCCAAAAAATATCTGGTGCTGGAGCAATATGAGGGTGTTCTAACAGACTGCTGAAGGATTCATTACACAGATGATAAAATCCAAATTCAAACCAAAAATCTAACTTATTATGGCATTAATACCTTTCTTGGTCAAAAAATTGCTCATGTAAAATACTTCAGTAAAAACAAGGTCAAGTAATATTTTGGCCCAACTATCTAAAGAAATACTATTTGCAAAGTTGAAATCAGATTCTTACAAATACAAGGCAGCAAAAAACATTTTGACTAGCCAGCATTTGTTCTGCCTACTTATTTACCACATAATCACAGAAGAAAACAGTAGTGTAATAAACAAAGACCAGAAGAAACAGTCAGACTACAACCTGATCAGAAAGTACCTTTTCACTAGGCCTGCATAATTTTTAAGTACAAATACATAAATTACATAATAAGTTGCTTTCAAATAAGCCACAAAGACCTTAGGATTGCAGGATTGACAAAAAACCAAACCAACCAAACAAAAAAAAAACACAAAAAAAACCCCCACAACCAAACAAAACCAAAAAAACCCCAAATAAACAAACCAAACCCAAACCACCAATAAAACAAAAAACAATGACCCTCACTCATGAGGAAGTCTTCCAATTTTCATGTCTCAGAAAATAGATAATAGTTAAAAAACTGATAGCATTTTGTTGCAGCACAAACAAACTAGTAGAGTACAACAAGGCTTTACCTTGGTCAGATTCTATTGTCTGTGTTGTATCTCCTTCCTCCAGAGGTCAGCCCATACTGCTCCTCCTCCGTCTGACCCCCTCTCCCACAATCCTCAGGACTAATTAACCAATTAGCCAGAATGAGCTACACCTGTCCAGGTCAATCAACCCCCTGCCTCTACAGCAAGGCCACAGCTGCACATTATCAATGCTCATCAACCCACTGCCTTCAGTCCTCTACAGCATTTGGGTTTCCTTCAAGAAAATGTATTAATTTTCAGAGACTGAAATACTTCCCAAAGTAGTATCTGATCATTGTCCTTTATGCCTCTTTAAGTACTGCCAAGACTTACAAACCAAGGATAGTCTCGATTTGAATATCTATATATGTATCCTTCTAGTAAGAAGCAATGAGATATCTGACCTTAAGGTTCTCCTCTTAGGAGTCCCTAAATCAAGCAAAGGAGCAGCAAGAGAAAAAACCCCACATTCCATAATGTTTGCACTCCTCAGCTCCCATTCCTTCCACCTCAAGGTTTTGTTTCAGTCAAATTGCAAGGGGACTGGGACACAAAACAGGACCATTAAAAGAACTTGTGATGTTGTGAACACACTGTCAACCATTCATTCATTGTGGGATAAAAGATGATCTCAGAACCAGAGCAGGAAGTGGAGGAAAAACCCCTGTGACACTCATAGCTGTACTTTCTCATCCATGGAAGTAGAAAGCTATGTAAATGCAGTTTAAGTATGTGAACCTTCTTTGCACATTATATGTGATTAAAAAAGTACAAAATACTTGCAACAAAGCAAAAAGGAAGGACTGGCACTAATCTGGAAAATGTAATAGTTAAGAAGAATTAGTAAGTGCTATTTAGCTAGAAAGAAAAGAATGAACTGACCTGGAAGGCAAGCTGGCTGAACTTACCTTTTATATGAAAAGGAAAAGGGGAAAAAAATGCAACTCATTGACATTTGAGCTGGGGTCAGTCATCAAACAAAGATGATTGTGGCTTTGTAAAGAATATTCTCAGATCTAAGAGCAGCTATCGACAGCAACCTTGCAAATATTGGAGGCTATTCCTAGATCTGAATATGTCTATACTTAGATTATTTCTTTTGCCAAACCACAAAAATTAAGTTTCTTAAATATATTTGTTTTCTAGAGTCAGGCCGATAACAAGATCACAGAGAAATAGTTATCTCTTTTGTCAGCTATTTGATGACTGAGAAGTTTTAGATTTATTAAACTATATAAAAAGTTGAGAACATTCAAAATTTCCTTCCCAAAATTTGCCTCTTATAATAAAGATTAATTTTGACCTCCTCAAAAAAAGGAGGAAATTTTATCTCAGACACAGCCTTTATGTGCAACAGCAGTATGTTTAAAGGTTATTTCACTGGTTTAATGTGGCATGAAACACTGAGAGTGCTTTGAGGATTTTAATTTATAAAAGCATTTGACCAAGTAGAGTTCGGCTTCCTCAAGGATGTTAGTAACAGGAGAAGCAGTACATACATTTATGTGTGTATGTTTGCGCTTTGAATATGAGGGAAGAGTTCAACTATAGGGCTAGTAAAGGAATATTTGTCCAACAGCCACTGAGCAGTCCTTTATTTCTGTGCCATTTGAGCTATTCACAGCATCACAGAACGGTCAGGGCTGGAAGGCACCTCTGGAGATCATCCAGCCCACCCCCTGCTAAAGCAGGGTC
>JAVJGJ010000033.1:14148148-14172205 GCA_035590215.1 Microhierax caerulescens
CTGGCCACGGTCCCCCTCATGCACCCCAGGGTCCCACTGGCCTTCTTGGCCACCCGGGCACACTGCTGGCCCGTGGGTAACTTGCTGTCCAAGTTCATTCATTCATTTCAGGAGGTCATAAAGCAGAAGCAAAGTGAGAGCACCTTTTCCTAAGCCAACTATATAGAAATGCAAATAAATAAGTCTGAAGTGACAAGGCTAACAAGTCTAATCAAAACTATTACTACTGCTGTTAGGTTACAGCTTTTTTATAAAATAGATATAAGTTGAACAAAACATGTACATTTAGAAGTGTGTTAGTAGTAAGTGGAGCAAGTTAAAGGAATAAATATTTACATAAGGGCCTAATGTTAAAAATCATGATTTACATGCTATATAGAGTCCTGTCCGTCACTTCAGTTCTTCATAAAGCCCATAACACATCTGCACTCTCTTCCCAGTAGAATACGTATCTTCAGAGCAAACCATTACTAGTTGTCCTAAAGCAAACTGTGGGTGAATGATGACATATTTACATGTACCAATTAGCTCAAGAACTTATAATAGTAGTCCATAAGCTGGGTGAAATTCATACCTTTTCCAGTGGTACAGATGGACTGTTGCCTCCACCTCACACTTCTAAAGATAATACAGCTTGTCAAGTACTTCACCAATATACTTAAAGGTCTGTTTTCTGTTCTGTCTGATAAAATGTAAACCATGCTATTTCTGCAGCATGATATTTTTGTTTTTCTATTTATAAGTGCTATTAAAGGTCTAGTGAGAAGAGAAGGTACTCATCTGAAAGAATGAGGTATTTTATTTAAATGGCACAGAAATAAAGGATCTGGAGGTACTCATTAGAAAGGAAAAAGGCAAAAATCTATTGCATAAAGAGATAAAACTTAGTGCATGTTAAATTTATAAAGTTTCACTTTAGTTACATCCTTGCACTTGAGTATGAAAGAGTAGGATGACAGGTGCATTGCAGGATGGAGAACTTTGAAGTTAAACACAACTATTCACAAAGCAGATCTTAGTCTTCCCCCAATGCCAGAATTGGAATCCTTCTAGAAGACAGGATCCATCTTGAGAATTTGACCTTGTGCATATTGCCCTGGAAGCAATAGGAAAATATGTGATTTCAAAGGAACAGCAAGGGGAAAGAATGATACATGATCAATAAAGCATTGATCACTTGATGTATACTTGCATATATTAGAGGTGTCAAGGGTGCAAGTTTCTATGTATGTGCGTGGCTCAATTAGCTTGAAGTCCTATGTCACATGCACATGTCTACTTACACCCATGTATTTAAGCATGACAGTATTTAGAGATGAATATGTACATGCAAGCAAATGTTTTCTAGATTGGGTGCTTAGTGGTGTCTATGAAAAACTGTAACAGCTTAATCTGATACTGTAAGTTTTGAACTCTAAAATAAGGGACACAATTGTTAACCTAGGAATTATTTTAATAAAGTGGTCATTTATACACACTGGACCTGATTTTGCCTCTCTATTTTATGAATTCTTCCATTAAAAACAAAATGGCCCTGATAGATGACACCTGCCAAAACGCAGGAAATCTATACTTAGAAAAACAATTGAACAAAAAAGAAATAGTTGAACTGGAAGACTGACTATTTGTTTATCACTTCTTGTAAAACTAGTTTTAGCTGAAGCTATATATAGTATATACCTTAGGGAAATAAAGAAGTGTATTTTTCATTGTCTTCAAATCTATTTTATACTCTGCTAGAGTTCGCAGTAAATTTGAAACAGAAGAACATGGATATTAACCACTGAGCACGAAGCTTGGCAGAAATATCTGATGGAAAAGTTGGTTGCTTTTATATGAAATTACCGATATATACAAATGGACCCCCCTGCCTAAATCCTCAGCCAGCCATACAGAGTGCATATAGCAGCCAAAATATAGATATTAGATTAAAAGCTCTCAACATACCAGAAGACACAAGGCTTTAGTTTCAAGTCTGTTTTTATTCAAAATATTAAAAAAGTAGAAAAAAGAACAAGCTATAAAGCTCTTTATTCCCTATCTTTAGCAAGTAACCCTTTAAGAATGATGATTTTTTTTAACAATACTATTTATATTGATAATTCCAGCTTTGTGTCTTCAAGAATGCATATCACCATCAGTATCAAGAAAATACACTTCTACATAATTGTGTCTGTGTTAGTTTATTCTAAGGAACAAATTGTTCTATGGCCCTGACCCAGAATACTTTAGAAATACATTTAAAACTACAGTCATCCAAGGGACTTCACCTTTTTTCATGCAGATTGGCATAGTATGTCAATTTAGGCTTTCAGTTTTACTGACTTTTTCTGATTTCATATTAAAAATTACTATCCATATCTTAAACCAAGTCCGTCTTGGATGAGTAAGCTGTTAATAATATTGTGCTTGCTTAAGTGATGTCTAAAGGGTTTATGCTAAAGTCTCTCACCCTTTGCAAGGAATTAAGTGAAGCATGTCACGAGGTCAGAACTAAACTAACTGTTGTATTTGCACATTTACATCACAAAACAATCCAGTGCTTAATCTTAAAACAATAACTCTTGTAAATAACATGCAGAAAGTAAAAAAGTAAACAGTACCTCAAGATAAATAAGGTTTTAGTTAATCAGTTTCTCCATAAGATGCAGATCTGAAGAGGATCAACATTATTACAAGTTACCTCTCTGTATTAAATAGACTACATCTCTTAATTCATTTAACCAAACCTGCTCCTTACCTATTCTTGAATTTTCCTCTCTTACTTTTACTTCATACACAACTTTTTTCCTAAAAACTAGATTCAGGAAGCTTATTGGATATGACAAGTAATTTGCTGTAAGGAAAAAAAAATAATAAAATTTAACTGCATTGTCAACATATGTTTTTACAGCAGGACACTAAAATGCTTACAGACCAGAAACCAATTGAAAAAAAGCCCTATTTATGGATAAATTCTAACCAAATTCCTCCAAGATATTTTGATTTGCACAAGGTAAATTCACAAGAATAGTTTCATCACTTGCAAAGAAGGTAAAAAAACGAAGTGTTCTCATTTTCTCCTCTATACCTAAGACTGTGCACAGTCACGCTGTTTCTGTATACTGTATTTCACATTCCTGTAAGTTCCCAAGGAGTGACTTTTCACAGAAGTCATTAAATTTCATCATTTCTGCATCCATTTTAACTAGTACTCCATAGGAGGGGAAAGCATTGGCCTTTCGTACTCAGACTTTAATGGAATGCAAAATGGGTTAATGAAACTCTGCTACAAACCAATAATGCACAGGAAACCAACAGCAGAAGAATGCTAAAGATTCAGTCATGTAGATGACAACTGTTTTCTTTTTCAATTATGTATATATAAAAATTTATATGCAACATAGCACATATATAAAAAGACAAAGAATGTATTTCATTTTGTTGTTTGCTGCAGAACTGCACCACAAGCAAAAAGAAATACATAATAAAACATTGAAAGCCTGTTTATGAAAACATATTAGCAAACTACACATATAAAAGTGATTTTCTGAACCAAAACAGAATTGCCAGTTTCTTGTATGTTGAGTTATGTATTCCCATAGGGAATTAGTTGTAACTAATATTGCTTTTAATGTATTCCTCTGTCTTGCTTTCTAGTAGGTACTTCAGGGAAATTTCTAGAAATTCTGTAATAAAATAAACTACCTTTTAAATAAATTTCATCATTATTCTACTTAATGCACTGCTGCCTTATGTTTGATGCACTGAAATTTCTACAATTCTTTGACTCTACCTATTGCAAAGGCCAACATTATGTAGTATGTCCAAAATGGAAACCATCCAGTATTCTACATCTTGTTGCAGTGAGTTCACCAGACTATTTTTATCTTTTGATGAAAAAATACACACTCAGTTATAAAAGGAATAAATACATTTTTTTTAATCCATTATTTCCATGCTGCTTATGTCCCATTTCACTCCTCTTTACTCCACAAGGAGCATTCTAATCATTCCAAATCTATCTTCTTAAAAAGTCATCCCAGGTCTATAATTATGTTGTCACCCTTCCCTGGACCTCTTCTATTTCTACTAAATGTTTTTCAAGTACCTCCTCTGACATTCTAATTTACTTTTTTTGAAACAAGTTACAAATCACTTAGCTTTCAGCATAAACGTTATTCACCTTAACTGCTCCCTTCACTCTTTGGTAGGCCCAATGACCCAGCAGCCCTCTTACAGACTGCATGTGTCTGAAATATTTAATTTCTTATTAACTGCTTCTCTGAAATAATTCCATCAAAGCTCTCCTAATTCCCAGCTTTTAAAGTACAGCGAGTTAAACTTGTGTCTTCTTAATGTGCTTGACTAGATCTGCATTTCCATTTGCAGAAGATTTTTCTTAAACCCTCCTATCACATACTTACTCATTTGCAATGTCAAAGGACTTATGCACATTCCCTGTTCATTGGAGGGTCCTTCTGCTGGCTTTTTTTACCTTTGCGGGTTTGTGGAGGTAAGTTTTTCTTGTTTTGTTTCTCTTTTTCCTTTTCTTTGCTCTGTGTGTTTTAGTTGTAGTTAGTTTGCACTTTTTTACTAGATTCTTATTAAAACAATTACAAATTGTAGTTTATTGAGATACCTTTCAGTGGCACAGTTCCTCTG
The DNA here is from genome assembly GCA_035590215.1 of Microhierax caerulescens. Lineage (NCBI taxonomy): Eukaryota > Metazoa > Chordata > Aves > Falconiformes > Falconidae > Microhierax > Microhierax caerulescens. The sequence continues at coordinate 14,152,793 of JAVJGJ010000033.1, forward strand.
GTGCCAGACAGTGATTTCTCATCAGGATCATGTATGTTTAACTTCATGCTTCAAGCTAAACACACTTGACTTCTGCCTTGAAGAGATACTAACTTTTCATAGCAAATGCCCTCCTAAATAAGGGCTCTGTCTGAACACTCTAGAATCCCCGAAATGAGCTGCCAATCCCTAATGCCTGATTCTCACAGAAATGTCTTGTCTGTTGGACAGCTCTGAGCTTTTCAAATCTGAGAGACAGATTAGCCGAAACACTAAAACTTCAAGGTAAGAAAAGATATTCTTGGGTAGGGTGAGGGGAAGGGAGGAAATCCATTTGAAAAACTGCCTAGAAACAGATAGCTAATACAACTGTTACAGTTGTCTCGTCCTTGGAAATTTTCACACTGACCTATAACAGCATTATTAAGCAGAATAGTAAGAAAGTAAATACATGCTGTCTTTCAAATATTTCATAAAGGAAAATATTCCCCCCCCCCCGCATTTAAAATAACTTTTAATGACTAATTTTAATGGCAATAGGTCAATATTCTCATTTGTCTATAAAATCAAATTGATGAATTTACAAATATCTTTTCTTCTCATATAGCATAAGTGTATATTAAGGTAAGGATTACCTTCAGATACTATGCATATTACCAGTAACATGTTTTCCCTGAATTGTACTCTAAATTCAAGTGGACCATCATGAGCCTCAGAGGTGTAAAAAAAGGGAGATTTTATAATTTTGTAACATTTCTTACAGAGGGTGGAAATAAAACAGTAACAGGAAAAAAATAAATTGAGAAAAATTTAACTTTGCTTACAACCAACTTTGGGGACAAACAAACATCTTAATAATGTTACTGCCAAAATGACAGACTGAATAAAAACCTTTTAGTTCAATGTCACTAAAACAGTCAAGAGCATTTGTTGAATGCCATTGGTACTAAAGAAGAGTTAGGAAGACACAAATGTTCATAAAGACTGCCCAAAGATAAAGGGAAATGAACAGGAACTAAATGAGGCACAAAAAACACTACACGGAAGTGTCTGGGTTTCTCCACTGAAACCAATTAATAAACACCAGGTGATATTATTTTATAAATAAATATTTGTCAAATGAGCAGGTAATATTAACTCAGAGGCTTTTCTACCCTGCAAATTCTTCATCATTTAGACTGTATTTGGTTTGCATTGCAAAGTTCTGGTAGCAGAAGGGGGGTTAGAGGTGGCTTTTGTCAGAAGCTGCTAGAGGCCTCCCTTGTGTCTGACAGGGCTAACACCAGCCAGGTCCAAGGTGGACCCACCGCTGGCCAAGGCCAAACTCATCAACCACCAAGAAGTTAGAACCATAGAGAAAATAACCACCTTAGGGTATGTTTGTAAATAGCTGAACTCTGATAGCCTTTAAATATGGCCTACTAGCACAAACATGTAATTATCCCAGCAGCTTTTGACGTGAAATAGCCTCATTCAGTTCTCAGGCAGGGTGTTACAGAACCTGTTAATCTACTGTTAGCTCTTCCAGTTCTTCTTGTGTAGTTCCAGATCACTTTCTTCCAAGTGATACCTCCCCGGCCAATCTGCGAGGCTGAAAGGCTCATTTGAGGACTCGACTGAAGGAAACTAACTTTCAATGTCCTAACTTCCCTAGCCTTCTCTATACTGCCTCAGTATTTACTGCTAAATAATCTTTCTTTAATATTGCATCCGAATGCATTTCAGGAATAGCCATCTTAATTTGCTTTATTCTGAATTCAAGTCTAAATTCAAATTATGTATTCAAATACCACAAAGAATTTAAACAGTTGTTAGTTTTTTCTGCAGTTGGAGTCACTTTCCTCAGTCTTGACAATATGGATTAAGTTTAAGATACTGCAACTGCAAATTTGAAAAAAATAAACAAACAATTTACATATTCCACAAATACCGTATTGCCAGAACTGTTAGCATAAGCCCTTCTTTCACATTTGTGTTATTGTGGTGCTTTCTAGCATTCCTATTAAATATAATAAGCAATTTGCTACATGTACTTTTTTATATTCCACTATAGCTCAATAACATTATTAGTACAATTTTTAGTTCTTTGTTATATCATTGCCTGAAAGAAAATGGAGAGAGGTTCAGAAACAGAGTTATCTCAGTCAGGAGTATTTAAGGGCACTACTTTTAGACTGGATCCAAATTTCTATCATTTTACCAGAAAATTTTAATTGTGATATGTGCAGAGAGGTCAAATACACAATTTTAACCTGGCTAAAAATCATCTGTTCATCAAATAGAATCTCTCTCTACCTCTGTTTTGATCTGACAGTTTCATACACCTGTGTCTTGGGCTGGCCCATACCCTGCCTTACATTATGACCTGGAAAATCGGGCATCTGGTTCATATTAGGTCTCAGGATTTTTGTCTCTAATCCCTAACAAAAAAAAACTAATTAAAAAAAAAGAAAGAAAAAATCTTGCTTTTTCTTGCAACTTCTATTACACTTTCATTTTATAGAGAATTAGTTTATTAGATTAAAAAAAAAAAATACACTTTGATGCATTGCCATATGGTGATAACATCCCTTGACAGAAGTTGTGTGGGTGGGGCCATTTCTATAAGGGGGTCAATTGGGTTCTGGATTTTTTTTGGTATCCCAATTTAACTGGGATAAGCACAACAGAAGAAGATACTATATTCAGTTCTCCAGGTAGTCTAAAAAGATGGTTATTACTTCATCTCACTGGCTCCAAGATGATTTGTGTGATCTATTATTTTATTATCTCAGTACTTCTTATGAACTGTGATACAAGAATTCTACAAGAAGGAACTACATATAAATAAAAACTTCAGGCTTGTTGTAGTAGCCCTTAAGATGACACAGTACATGCATAAACTAGGCCCAGAGTACCAAGAGAATACAGAATCAACTTCCCTCTTCCTAGTGTGTGCGTATACACATAGCACATTTATACATACATGTCATATAAATCAGTTCGGTTTAAGTAACAAAACGACATGCTACTATTGCTAAGGTAGATGTGTGTAAGCCATATAGTTTATAAAAGTCTTTGTTCAGAAATTATTCAGAAATGCTTTAAGAAATGCTCTATTGTACTACCACAGTATTTTACCATGCTGCTTAAAATTTCTGCAAAAGAAAGCAGGAATATCAGAATAGCAGTCACACAGTCAGATATTGCTCAAATTCCTTTGAAGCCAATGTCTTCACTACAATGTATTTGAAGGATACAAGTGACTTTAAGGGGATCTTAAAAGATGATATGAAGCAATTGGACTTGGGTTTTGTATATAAATCATATACCATGCCTTCAAATTTTCATGATCATTTCATGAATATTCACTCTCATGGAAAGAAAGTCTCTAGTACAAAGCAATAAAAGATGGCATATTTATTTTGACCCACTATATCTATCTCCCCCAAAACCAGTCAGGAATATCTTTTTTTCAGGCTTATTAGCCAAACAAACATATACTCAATGCAGTGCAATTTGCCAAGTATGGTCTTTTTTTTTTTTTTTAAGGGTTTATGTCAGGTGTGCTCTGGTAACATTTGTAAAGCTCACTGCTGAAATAAAGCTGGGACAGGAATCAGGTATCAGCCTGTCTCTGGTTACAGGAGTTGAAGGATTTGAAAAGACAGCAGGACAGCAGCAGTGGCCAGCTATTTATTTGCTGTTTGTTTTGGATGTAGTGTTAAAGATTTACCATTTGATGTAGATTGAAACTGAAAGAGAATGCTGCACTTTGGGGGGAAGGGGAGATGAGTGTTTGTGGTTTTGTTTTAAATCTCAGTATCCTTCACTTAGTTAAGTCCTCTCTAGAAGTATTTACTTGCCTAGATTTTGTATAAGGAAAACAAAAAATATGTCCAAGCTCACTTGGTAGCACTTTAAATAAAAAGAAAAATCATCTCAAAATCCATTTAGCTGCACTCTTCCTCCTTCTCTACCAGATGCACTTCAGCCACTGGTCAATAAAACAAAATAGGAATGAAATAAATATTTTCCTATCCCTTATATAAACCACCAGAAACAGTTTAACAGGCCTAATCCCTCACATGCTACATGGATACACACACACTCACCTCGGAGCTCAGCACACCTGCCAGAACACCGGTACCTAAACACCAGTGCCTTGGTGCCGTCTAAAGACCAGATGGGGAGTGAACTGCAATGACACAAGTTCCTTAAAAAGTATTTTCAAAACATACTTGGAAGCAGCTGTACATCTGAAACTAGCATAAGGTTGAAGGAAGACTAGTGAACCAGAAGCAGCTAATACAGCTGACAGTGCCAAGAGTTGCATCAAAAATTAATTACTGGCCAACATGAGAAATGAAGGAAATATAACAACTGTTCAAATGAGACCGCACTAAGTAACATCTCTTGCTTCGGTGATTGCAGGCCACCCATATTCCATAATGCTCTGGGACAATTGTGAGTGGAGGAAGAGCTTTGTGTTTCTGTTCGTGGCAAATGACTAAAAGATGGAGTTCCTGTCAGGACAATCTGCTGGGACTGTAACAGCTTTTAAGAGCAGATGATTAAAACAGGCCTTTCTCCAAACAGAAGCAGTCTATGCAGACAGGAAAGCAGCATGACAGCAACATTTAAAGAGGAGGCTAAGATACACATAAAGTGCAAAGCAAGTACTGCGAAGATGACATTAATCCACACAAGGGACCAGATTGCAGCTAAGAAAGAGAGTTTACGTACCACATCCTTTAATATATTTCTCCTATTTTTCTTCCACCAAGAAAGCACTTGCAACAAGTTCCACTGCCTCTTCAGAATGTGACAGAGCTATCTTGGCTTCCAGTTCTTCCACTTAAAATTCTTAACAGCTCTCTATTTTCTAATAGGACAAAAGATCTTTCAGATTAAACATACCACCAAAAGTCAGGTGTAAGAGCTGGCCAATCTTTCCTCTGAAGGTTCTGATTTGTACGCTGTGTCACACTATCTGCGTGCCCTAACGGTGTGAAAGTCTGCGCCAAGTGTCTGCTCGTTCTGTCAATGTAACCAGTTGTCAGGTTGTGCTGTCAGGTTCCTGCCAACGTGTGCCGAATTGCTAGTGTACTCCTAAGTCACCCAAATATTCATAGTGATTAGAAGTGATCACACACGTTCTCATTAACCACCACTGGACAAATACAGGACTATGCAATTAAAAACACTGAGACTATCTTAATTGTCTTTTATTTACCAAAACCTTATTACTAGTGAATTTTAGTGAAGGTCTAAAACTGTAATCTTTTAAGAAATAATTAGCCACCATACAAATCTTAAATTATTCATTGGGAAAAAGTTGATTAGTTAACCCCCCTAAAATGATGAATAACATACTTTCTCACTCCAAATCTAGGAGAAGAACAATGCATTACCACACAACCATGTGTCTAGTCAAAGACATCTGCACATTCTCCTCAAGGTGCTAGAAAACTGTAGTATAGCGAGAGTTGTGCTGCTTCGGCTGGACCAAATCCTAGCACCCCATCTGTGCTGACAAGAGAACCCCAGGGGTAGTTCTATTGCTTATTAGTTAGAAAAAAGCACATGAAAATATTGATAGGAAATAGTTTCAGAGAAGCTAATTGCTGTAACTTTTAGTGGATCTTGTAAAGCATCAGCACAGAAGCAGACATTTGGCAAAAGTATTAACATCTAAATAATTTTCTTAAAGGAGAGAACTAGAAATGCTCTTCCAAATTTTCCATTGTTTTAAGATCACATCATTAGTGAAATACATGTAGTAGAAAGAGCAGGAAAGCAACATGCTTTGCAAAACAAAACCATGCCAAAAAAATCCCTTGAAAGACAGATTCACTATTAATTTTAACAGATGGTTTAAAAAATGGTTCTTTTATTTACTTGGGTTTTCATCGGTCAGGAAAAATAAAGTATTTTAGTGTTTTTTATTTGTTGTACTGACAGTTAACTGTATAAAAATTATAATGTTGGACCTAATTTAGCTTTCTACATGTCTAATTTTCAGAAGCACAAAGTGAAAAAATACTACTTACTGAAAACTCAGGCTACTAATTCAGGACATACCTTTCTACATTGCCAACCCTGGATTTTTTGTGGGTTTTTGTTTGTTTGTTTTTTAAGTGGGGTTTTTGTTTTTCTTTCCCAGCCTGAAAGCATCAGTGAAATTGACTCACAAGAAATCAGTGGATCAGTTTTCACTGTGTCAGCATAAACAATAGGTTTATGTACTGAGATTTTCCAGAATTTATGGAAAACCTGCCACTTCGGTAGGAAGAAAATGTATGCATAAATATTGGGGTAGTAGATAGAATTTAAACATGCATATAATCAGTTGTTCATAGAAGTTCCTGACTTGACTTAAACTGTGTTTCTATTAGCATACACCTAATCACACCCAGAACCTCAAAGTGCTCAGCAATTTACACTGAAGGAAATTGTCAATGACTTACATCAATGTGGGTGATTTGGAAAGTTTGCATTAATATTTAAGGAAAGGGGCTTGTGCCACTGCTTTTCTTGAGATAAGAAACACAAGCTTATCTAAAGAATTAATTCCTTTTTTCTTCTCATTACAATACAGAAAAGTAACTGCTTCTTACCCAACACCAAAGAACTCCTATTGACTGAAAATCCTGAATCCTCTCAAATAAGAATAGGGTAGGTCATATCTTTTATAATACTGCCTCAAAAGCAAACTGGTTCTTTGTCTGTACCTTGTTTCACAGCTTTCACTATGAAGTTACATCTTAAACCATCAAGTTACTATTTAAACCTTAATTAATTAACAAGTAACAAAGCACACAAAATAATCCCTTTTCAGTATATAAAACTTATATCCTGCATTAGTTTTTTCAGTAAGTAATTCAGAGAAGTAAGAATAATGAGGATCTAAGTTTAACTTCCTTGAACATTACCAGGGATTTCAGCATGTTTTTAAAGCAGTTTCACACTGTGTGATAAATCAATCAAATATTGTAGCAGATGCCTAATGTATTCTTTTCATTTTAGTAAATAGAAGTGGGTAGCATCTGCATCAGATGCAAGCACAACTGCTCACCAGCTAGGCTGGCCACATGATGATGGATCTTGTTTGCAGTAGATATCAAAGGTTGAAGAGAAATACAAAGGGAGTTATCTTAGGGATAATAAATGCGTTCCTTCAAAGAATTTCTTTTTCTTCTGGTTAATATAAAAGCTACTGTTTTCCTGGATAGCTGTTTCAACTTCACTAACGTATAAAGATTTATGTAAAATATATGAGTATTCCAGCTCATGAAACAAAATAACAAGCCTATTGATTTTTAACAAAAAATACTAGATTAGACCAGTACTATTGATTTATGACACTTGTATTTTGCTAATCAGAGATCAATCTTATTAAAGTTTACAGTGGTTTCAAGGGAAAAATATCCATATTTGATAATAAAAATAAATATTAATACATTAACAGCAGAAAGATGTAAAATTAATTATATTGTACAGATATACTGTAAACTGTTCTTGCATATTCTTCCATCAACTTAAAACATGAGTAGAAGTGAATCCCAGAACAAACCAAGGCTCCTCTTCCCGCCCATACTTTACCACTTTCATTGCTTTTCATGATCAACAAAGTTTGGTACCTGAGACTACTATCAGATCCATTCCTGACTCCCCCATACAACTGGGGTTTGACTCAGTTTTGAGTTTTTCTCCCAACAAAACTGCTCGGGTAAAATTCTCAAAAGTCATCTTGTGCGCATCTTTACGTTTTCTTCCCTGTTGTATTCATTAACAACAATGTGAAACTGTGAAAGAGTATGGTCTCAGAATAGTGCTCAGTTCCTGCCCTCATGGCTTACATCAACCTTTCTCTTTCAGTAATTCTCCTGACCTCTCTTCCACTCCATCAGCAGGAATCAGTTCTTCAAGGCACCCACAGTGTCCTGCCTGCTCACTAATCTGCCTTGTCACACTGTTGCTGCACAACCTTTGTCCTAGCAGTAAGCCTGGCAGGGACAAACCATTTATCAGCTTTTTCACATGTCTCTGCACTTGCTTCCCAGTCACCCTTTATGCCCTGGGACTTCCTCCAACTATCAGGAAATGCAACAGATTCTGCAAAGCCCTGCATCTCCAATACACAAGGTCTTTCCTTCATACTGACCTGTCTAACGATGCTTAAGATAGCAAACTTCTGCTGAGAAGAATAAAGATGCAAGTGGGAATCTAAAAGCAGGTAGCAGTTCAAAGGAAAGTCACCTAATCCTTCACGTTACTGAAAATCCTTAAATTCCGTTTTATACATTAGCTTTTTTAAAACTGAACATTTCCAACAAAGCTTTGGACTTTGCCTTAAAGGTAATTTTGAGGTCGCTGAACAAATGTATTTTGCTGGTCCCATGATATGCCATTTAGATTTGGCAGTTATAAACTATAGAGAGTCACGATTTCCCATCTGTGATTTTAATTATAAAACTTGATTTTGGCAACATGTCAAAACCCTAGAGCTTTCCAAAGCCCTGCTCACATACCACACACAGGCTACTTCAGTGTTCTGCACAGAGCTCATTCCCACAGAGGCCATTGAGAGGCGAGGATCTCCTGGGGGCAGAGCCTCAGGCTAAAACCAGGCCACAAAACAGGGCAGATTATGAATTGGAAAGTTTGGCAATCAGTCCTTAGTTTATTCAGTCATTCTGGTTACTTCCATTACGACATCACTTGTCCAAATGCTGCCAGCTACGGCCCTCCTCGCAGATTCTCCTAGAAACTATCTCTCTGGAAATTACAACTGTACTTTTATTTTACAAGCCCAGATTTTTTTTTTTTTTTTTTCCCCCAGCGTTCTGACTTGGAAGAGTGCATGCATTAGTCTCACAACATATTTTATAGCTGAACATTTCCTTGTCATTTGAGAGTAATCTAACTCTCATTTAACTGCATTCTGCTTTCCGTAATATGATTTGGTTTGGTACAGCACACCGAGTATGTCTTCATTTCACAGAATCAATTGCAGTGACAGAAAAGGCACACAGAAAACAGGCTATAGAAAATAATTTGAGATTATTTTAGCTGATATTATACTACCTTTAGCCTTTTAATAAACTACATTTGCACTGTTAAATTGTCTTAGCAATGTTAGTGCTCAACAACAAGTAACATATTTGGATAAATTTTTCGTTTCCCAGTTAGTTCATTGTAATTCAGCTCTGCACAGGGCTATACAACAATTGGGGGGGGGGGGAATTAAAATATATCATCAGAATATTCTGTTTACCATGCAAGACCTATTTAAAGCCAAATCCTTTTTCCATCCATGTGAAGTTACCAGTAAACTAACCACAATTTAAGCAGGTGACTAGTGAGGATGCGTGCTCAGATTTCTATATGCTAACTGAAGGTGTTTTGAAAGAGTTTGATTTCAGAAAGTAAGGAAAAATATTCCTTAAAGTAAGAACAAAATATCTTCAAAATCATCCTTCTTCAAAAGGTCTCAATCTAGAGTATAATTAGCCATTAATAGTACCTGAAAATTTAGACTACACTTTAAGGTGAATCAAAAAGCAAATTTTTCCTTGCAACGTTATCTACACCTAAGCACGTTCAGAAGTAGTACTAGTTGAAGAGCATTTTGTTTAATCTGCTGGTGTTAGTAGTTAGTCTTATTTTGGAAGTGTCAGGCTTAATTATGCTTTTGTATTGATTAAGGAATTAGGGTGGGCGGTTCATCAGATATTAAGCAACGGTGTTTTCATCTAAATGCATAGCCTACAGTTAGAGCTTTGTGGTTATGTGTCTGGTACACATACATAAATATAATAGACTACCATTGTCATTGTGAAGACCAAACCTAGGTCTACTGCAGTCATAAATGAGAATTTCTACAAGTTTTCTATTGCTTTTCCTACTGGCAGAAGAATTACATCCCCAAAAGGTGCAGGTTTAGCTTTGCAGCACAAATCTGAATCCCACATCAATAGCTTTTCTTTCCTACTTGCTGCCTCTAAGGCATTATACAAGAGATAAGCAGTGAAATTTCTGCTCCTTCCCTGATATTTTGACTCTTTCAAAGAATAAACAAATCTTTTTATTTTCCATTCTCTGCATTAAGCAAATCACCACTTGCAAGAAACAGAAGAAAGGAAACTGTAGCCAATGCAAAGTAAAAGGAAAAAAGCGCTTGCTTATCTTTCTCTGAATTGAAAAACAAACCCACAAAGAAACTTCAGAGCAATGACTTCAAGGATTTGTTTGAGAAGGGACTTTTCTGTGGGTCATACAACAAGGACAAAAGCACTAAGGGAGAGAAAGTCATAGACATGTTCCACTTGATCTTTGGGTAATCTGATACAATATTGTGTGTAAGGGGAACGATTATAACATTGGTGCTGCTGAGCTGCTTGAGTGGATAATGGACTGGCTCAGTTATTAAAGACAAGTGCTTATAAAATAATTCACTTGAGAGCAGAGGGAAAAATACTAACAGTGTGCTATAAAGATCAATACCAGACCACTTCTGTTTGATTTATTTAATCAGTGACCCCAAAGAAACAACATGCAAGGAGAAAGAAAATCTGCTGATTGTAGAAAACTGGGGTCAGGCAGAGAGCCAGAGGGAGGGTGGGCTGCCAGCTCTACGGAAGGTGAACGGAGCGCTCAGCTCGGAGGAGCAGGGAAAGCTCAGCACAAACTGCCGGGGCAAAACAGTTAAGGGTAAGGAAATGAGCAAGTACATATCTTGGGCATGCAAAACCAGAAATGGACTATTTATAAAACACTGATTTCAATCATATGATAGGGAGATTGAAGTAATCTTTCCATTCTGCAGTTTTGTGACAGCTTCTTACTGTAGCTCTGTCCGTATCAAAGTGACCAAAGATATGGAGGAGACTGACAACAGCGCTCACAAACAGAAAATGTTTCTGCGGATGGGAAAAGGGTACTTGTTCCTTCATCACTTATGGGAGGAAAAAATGCAAAAAACCAACTTACAGCAATAAAGCTGGGTTTTTTGAAAAAAAAATCAATAACATTTCTATTAATGAAGTAATATAAATTGTTTCTAATATGCTATTTAATGCGGTACTAAACCAGACAGCTTGAGGAGATTATATGCATATTTTGTTACAGACTATATACAAACACCTGTCAGAGATGGTGATGTGACTATAGCTGATCCTTCATTAAGGAATAAATCTGCTAAATCATGTAATGAAGTTCCTTTGAGTCCTAATTCCTATGATTGTATTACACTGATAAAGAAACTACCAAAGACTCATGACTTCGAGCTTAACTCTAGTAAAAACATTATAGTCTAAAAGAGCATTCCTAAAAAAATTACAGTAAATAAAAAGTAAATATAAATCAAGGGAAAATACATTACTACTCTGCTGTTAGTGTTCTCTTAAAAACATTTGGAAGATTGTTACAAAAAACATATCAAATATTTAGAAAGAGCGAAGCAAGGTCGTGGAGAACTCAAGAGATGTTACGAGGCTAACAGAGCTACCGCAGTTGCCATCAAAGGCATGTTTATTCAGTTGGTCCACTGGAAAAGGAAAGACAGATACTGGAGTTTGAAGAGGAGGTTGTGGAACATATTCATTTCACTGTGCTTTTTTCTTGACAAACGTAACAGAACCTTAAAAACTTATTTTGCTTAACAGGTGGACCTGATAAAGACTTTTTCAAGCAGAAATCCATAATTCATAAAGCTGCTTTTTACACCAATTATACACCATTTTGCACTTTTTTAATCACATTCACCACAGATGTAGTTTTAGACCAAAAACATATTGAAATACTTGTTCATACCTACAGAATTAATCAGACAAACACTTGTTTTCAAATCCCATTGTAAATATTTAGTAACCCATTAAACACTTCTTTCCCTTAGCAGTATTTTAGCTCATCATCTCACTGTGCTCCACTGAGTAGCTAAAAATACAAATGCAACCTCTTCTAATGTAGAAATGTCTCAAAGAAAAGTCAGGGGCTCAATTCATTACAAATGGTTTGCCAAGGTCTGAAGACAGTTTACACTTTTTAATTTGCAGAGCCGCCAAAGTGTTAATTGTATTCTTAATTCATATTGGATAATTTACATGCGGGTCACACACTTTGTTGTCTGTGTCAGGTTTAATGCCATTATGAAAGTGTCTTACGAGAAAAGACAAGAGTTGAGAACACATTCCATTTTGGTCTTATATGCCCAACAGTCAATTTTTATCTTTGGTTTGAAAAACACATTAGAAACAAATAGGAAGATACTGGGAAAGGGTGAAAAAGAATATGTAATTTTGGCACTGATGAATGCACAGAAAGGCAAGGCCAAACACATAGACCTTTATCATGTACTATTAATATTAGTGCATCTCTAAAGGTATTATACAAGCACAACTATAGTGGTTCTCACTGAGCCCTGGAGCACATAGCACAGGCTAGATTCCAAAAGCAACGCTACCAGAATTTCCAAATGACGGAGCCTGGCATCAAAGCACAACACTCAGCTCAACTGAAACATGTTACATCTCAATGCAAAAATGATAATAAAAAATAAAAACAGAGGATGTGGCAGGTTTGAAAATTGAAAGTTCAAAGTTTTACTTATTTTGTGTAAAATACAGTGTAATGTGAAAACTAATGCCCCAGAGAAATATCAAGAAAAGTAGGTGTTACAGATAGTGTTCAAGGGAATCCTACTAATGGTGGTGATAAAAGTACCTAATGTCAGTATTTTCTCAAATACAGTTACTCAGAGGTTATGTAGCAAATCTTTCAATAGGCTATAACAGATATATTATGTCAATTACAGCCACGGTAGATAGTAGTTTTATGGGAATATGAAAATTGTAATAAATTCTAGTCTCATAATTTTCATAAGAATTAATATATATTGTGTTGTTTCCTGTGGTAAAGTTCATAGCTTGTGCAGAGCGCAACAAATCAGATCAGGCCATATATGCTTCACATACTCAGAGAAAGTTAACAGCAAACCATCTTATATAGACATTTTTAGCGGTCTGTAATTTCATTTGTCATTTCCATTTTCTTTGTTTATATGCTTAGTAACTTCTAACAGTATGAATAGTCACTAAAAAACAAGGAACATTTGAATTAATAACAGTGTAGGAATCTCATTTCATGCACTATAGTAGACGTGTAAACTCAGTGCCCTTTTTAAACAAGAACGAAGAAGTGAGAAAGATGCATTTTATTATGAATCCTGCATATAATCAGTCATCTGCCCCCCAAATTACTTCTACTTAAAGTGAGAAAAATATTTGTTGTATTTTCAAATCATAAAACAGATTTTTCCATCTTTTTGCTCAAAACCAAACACAGCTGAGTCAAGATTAACTGGAATTTCAAAAATTCTAGGTTATGATTTTTGAAGTCAGCAATAATTTGCTTTGCAACAGAGCAAAAATCTAATAAAAACTTTTGTATTCAGCTTCATAAACCAGACTTTCTCTCTGTATTATATTGTCTGCTTTCAGGGAATTCCTGAATGTGCTTGTCAAAAGAAAGCAAAATAAACTTGAAATTCTGTGAAGTATTAGAAGTATCATTCATTTAAAACCAAATTTTCAACACAGGCTGCATAATCATAAATATTGGCAGGGTTTACATGCCCCAAGAAGGAGGGAATCATAACAAAAAAGATTGCTATACAATGAATCCACTTGATTATAATTACTTTAAATACTCATCTCCTTTTGAAACAAACTATTGTTCTATCCAGCACTCCACACCTAGACAACGTAGATTTTATGGTCAGGGAATAATTTTGTGCATAGTTTTGAGGCAAAGTGCACAGAAAGAACAGTAACTTTACTGTTACAATGAAAGATGAATGTAAGATCTTCCCATTTGCTAAATTAGAGTTCTGCCAACTGAAGTCTAGTCACAACACTGTACTATTACCCTTTTTTTTAATTTAATGAATTACAAATTCATTACCCTTTTTGTAGTTTTGAAGACAAAGGAACAAATTTAACGATGTAGTTTGATTTCTGTGTTTGTTCTGCAGTACTGCTTATTGGCAGGACTGCAGCACATGTTCAGATATCCACTAGTCTTGAAACCAGATAAAACTTCCTACAGCTAATGAAGCATTAAAAAAAATTGTATGACAAGAAACCAAAGAAAGGAATATAGCCACCCTCATTACAATCCAAATGATTCTGTAAAATCTACTCAGAACCAGCGTTTCAAATGAAAACACGGGAGAAGTGTATTGCAAAATATATGACACTGTTGCATTCAAACAGTAATCACCAAGACATGTAGGCAATGCAATCTAAGTGATGCTACAGTCAGGAACTGTGTATTTGCAAATATGTTAAATCTATTTCTATATAAACAATTCTTATATTCAACACATCAAAGTTAGAAAAATCCCGTTCTATGACCTTCTAAAATCTGTTTAAAAATCTTCCCTGACAAAGTGCCTGTGGACCTTCTCTTACTTCTCCAAGATCTTTTGCTGTCTTTCAAAGGTAGGATGGCCTCCTGCGGGGCTCCTTTTTCAGTAGGATGTGGCCACTTGCTCTCTGCCCCCCAAAGATCACCACCATGATCGAGCCTGTTGGTACGTGCCAACTCATGTGTATCTTGTCACAGATGTGGATGAGATTATGTAATTATACTTCCTATTACATAAATCCAAGTGTAATAAAATGAAGTCTGGTTAATTTTTGTTTCCAGATTTACTTTATATCCAGCTCAGGGAAGATATTATGTGTGATTCATAAAAAAAAAAATTGCAATCTAGGCATGAGCTAGCATATTTATAGAATCATACTGCATATCAAATTAGGTACTAAATTCAAGTTTGGACACGGCAATTTCCCTTGTGATAACAGTATGTGGTAGTGAATATTAATCCTTAGTCAGACTATACAAATATAGTGTGATCATTAAAAATATTAGATACTTTCTGTCACAGAAAGAAAGCTCAAACTTAAAGCACGGTAGAGCATCAGAAGGACAATGTGAGAAACATTGCCACCAAAAAAGTTTGTTGTTTTAAACTCAGAAAGGAATGCATTGTTTTATTTAAAAAATATATATATACATTATCTTTAAAGAATCTGTTAATTCTCCAGACAAAACATTCCTTTTTTATTCTTATTTATCTGGCCATAAAAAAAAAAATAAAAATCAGTTCTTTATCTTTCTATCAAAATAAGATTTTTTTCATAATAGGTTTTGGGATTTTTCAATTTTAAATGTAAATATTGGTTAGTACCATTTTATTGTAAATATATTTTAATGGATTATACTTACATGCATTTAATTCTATTAAAAGCATCCCATTTAATTCAATTTCTATTAGTAGAAAGAAGTACTGATGAAAATGGAAGCTGAATAGTATAAGACACAGGTTGCAAACAAAATTAGTATTGGACAGCTACATAAATTCATATAAATCAGTCCTATTTTTTCCATCAGTTCTGGTTTGAAGATAGTTTTCATATATGAATAATGCAGTTCTTTATATAAATACCTACGTTTTCTTCAGAGGAAAACATTTCTACAGGGATAGAATAATCATTATTTGCTTATGGCTTACTATGATTGATTTCTTGTTTCTCATCTATTAAAAGCTCAAATCATTATCAAGTAGAAAACTAAAAAAAAAATCAAGCAACAGCAGTAGTGAACAAAAAATAATTCAGACAATGATTCATGTATCACTATATCTGGCAAATAATCTGTTTGTTGAAATACATAAACTACTTGGCACATACTTGATAAAACTGTACCCAACTGGGATCATCTGCGAGTAATACACATAAGGGAGAAGACCAGGAACATCATCCAAAGCCAGCTATTCAAAAAGACTTTTTTTAATGTCAGCCTCAATGGGCTTTTGATTAAGCTCTAAAAAGTGCATGATAAACCTAGCACGCCGTGCTCAAAGGTGAAACTTAAAATTAAATGTATGCTGTGCTGAGAACAATCCAGGAGTTCTTCAACTGGAAGTTTAATACATTATCGAATAAAGAAATTTAGATATAAAAGGGTGCTATGGGGAAGTAATTACTGAAATACAATCAATCCTTTAAAAGGCAATTTCATTCTGATGATCAACAGTAACTACAGCCAAGAAAAAAAAATGTCCATGTAAATACTATCCTTTGTCAATAAACGCACCAACTGTAGTCGGTCAAATTCTGTGATAATCACTAAAGACTTTCTGAAGTCATGGGGACAGAAGACAGATGAACACAAGTGATCTGAATGAAAAACTGAGCTCAGAAGTTACACATTTGATGTGATGGTACATGAAGCATCTACACTTCCTGTCCTCATTTGTTCTGTTCAATGAATATGGATTAGCAATTAACCACTGCTACACTTGAAGTTAAGATGTATTGCAGGGATAAATCCAATGTGGATTATATGATGTGAACTTCTTATTGATCAACCTGCAGAAAATGACTTCAATACTACTGCCAGCCTTATACAATTGGAATTACTTGTTTTATTGTTGTTGTATCCAATTGCGTTAGATCTATCATTATAGATGTGCTAGTGCTGCTAGGAAGCAATTAGGATTAAAATGGTTCCAGTAATTTCACACACACCCCTCCCCAACAGGCATTCAGTTTTCTGCTGTTCTTCTGCATGGAGTACCCGAGAGGAAAATGGCTGCATCTTATACAACTCACTTCTTTTGGTACAAAAATCATCATGCATTTGCAAATAAAGTAAGATTTAGCTGCATATATTACAGTTTACATAGCTTTGAAATAAAAAAAATCCTTATTTCAATTAGATGCAAATATTATATAGAAAAATAACAAAACCAAAAAGTTTTCTTTGCTGTGGAAGAATCATGAGGCTATGTAAGGTACTAGCGTCAGGAAAAGCGCAGACCGCAGATCCCGTAGCTCTGAACGGCACTGAGCCATGCCATCAAAAAATTAAGAGACAAACAACCACAAGAAAGGAATTATAAAAAAAACAAAAACAAAAAAAAACCAACCCAAATTTAAACTCAAGAACACTGAACAACTGGAAAAGGTTTAAGCAACACACTAATGTGTGTGTCATGAATACGTACCAGGGAAATAAAGCCACATTTGGCAAAATAGTCCCTTGTCACTGACAAAGCAGACACTAATGCCCCTACCCCTAAGAAATCTTGATCAGAGCAGTAGAAATACAAAACCAAAAAAGAATAAGTTGCAATCACACTCTCAACCAGGTAGAAATTATTTACAACAGAAAACAATAAATCAGTTCATCTTTTGGATACCGGGCACCCTCAAAGGGACTAACCCATAACCAAGATCTGTAACAAAACACAAGATGACTGCAAGCCTCAGAACAAATCCTTGACAAAGCAATCAGAAATTTATAAATAAATGAAGTTACATATTTCAGAATGAAACTTAAGTGTCAACAATCCTTTGATCCTATCAAAGCTACACTAAGGCAAATATTACCAGCCTGACATTTAGGAAGTGCTGTCCTGTTGCAGTTTTAGCCTCATTTTCAAGAGCACCAGCAGAACAAGCACAGCAAAGATTATGAGAGTAGCAGTACCGATTCAAAAGAAAAAATCATATGAACAAAGAACTCTACAAAAATTATATGCAGTGTAGAAAAGGTATAGTTTTGCACAAAAAATTCATAGGACTCCTAGTTCATAAGGAAAGGGCATTAGTCACAAGTGTGACAAGCAGCCTGAGATCATGCAAGAGGAAACAACTGCTGTCGGAAAGCGAGTACACAGTACAGGCCAGAGCGAGCCTAGCAAGCACACAGCCAGAGCAAAGCCCTGGTAGTCCGAATACCTAAAGGTATATTTAAATTTTACTGCACTACCAATCTTTGATACTGTTTGTGGCAAGATCATGAAAACAAAACCACCATGATAATATAAACATACGTCAAAGTCTCTACAGCTTCACAGATATACTGGGAGAAGAAGAGAAGACAACATAATTTGAGTTCCAGGAACTGTCATCAATCCATGTATCTACAGCCAAGACACAGCAGAAGAATCTAAAGAGAAAGCCCTACCGTTAGATGAAGTGGTGACTACAGAAGGACAAGTTCTGCTTTGGTTTTTGCTATTGCTCTTAATCCCAGCAGGTTTAGGACTTTTAACATGCCATTTAAAAACACAATGCAGTACAACAGGCTGTACCTTGTAGAATTTTAACAGCAGCATATATTTAATATCAAACGGGTTTACATTTTTATTTGAAATTCAGAATCTAGGAGCACCTCCTCAGTAGTATCTCAGTTAATCTACTAACAAAGTAGTATCCCTTTAGGGTGATCCCTGAAGTGGCTTTTTCAGCAGGTCACTGCACTTTATCTTTAAATACTTGGCTGCACAAACATAAATACTAGTTTTTATGTTTATAGAGTAGTCTTGAATCTGTGAATGTATGGCTCTAAGTAAATGTCAGTCACTGATCAATACCAGTCCATCAGCTATAATAGTACCTTGAAGAAATACTGTTCAAAAATGTCTTTAGAAATAAGACAGGAACTGTTGCAATGATGAACCAACCAGTCAGCCAAGAAACTCTTGACCACAACTGTCTAGAGTACAATTGAGTTCAAACAATTTTCCACCAAAACCACTGAAATTCTAAAGCACTGTTCATCAAAGAGCACCTAGAACTCTAGAACTGCCTGAGGTTTCATATAAATTATTCAAGTATCATAAATTAAACAGCTGGACATGTTTCAACCTGCTCTGAGCTGATTATATAAAATGGCACCATATGGCTACTTGAGCATTCCCAGGCATGTCTCAAAGGTTAGATGCTCACAGAGTCAGGCAATGCTGATTTGAAATAATGAAATAATCTTCACTGTTTACAGGTCTGCCTTTGGCAAAAGAAAGGTCATGTCAGTTCTCCCTAAATTAAAACCAGAACCATCCTTCATTCTTTTACAAATAGGGACGTTTTGCAAAACAATAGAGAAAGTAAAAAGGCTAAAGAGATGCAATAACCTAAGTTACAATAACGTCAGACCACAACATTTATTTTTAATGAAGTAATCAGTTCAACAAATCTAAGATTTTCCAAATGACACTTTACTTATCACTCAAAAATATTTTAACTGCAACATTTGTTAAAATTTAGGATAAAAATAAATGCTGAAACACTGTAGTATTTTTGGAGGTGGAATTCTTCACTTAGCTATAACAACAGGGTTCATACAAAAAACCTAAATACATTGGAAGGCAAAAATATTCCCATTCAGGAAATTTAAGAGAATACTGAAGGGTTCGTTTAAAACTGATGCCAAAAGGGCACAGAGTAACTGCTCAGAGACAAATTTTGTCTTTAAGCAGAAAGGTATTTATTTCATGCAACATTGGGGAGCTAGCTGGTTTGCACCGGACAAACTAGCTCCAAAGTTTTCAGTGAAAAGTCAGGTAATTTATACAGTTTTCCTGAGAGGTTACACAAC
>JAVJGJ010000033.1:14172401-14205571 GCA_035590215.1 Microhierax caerulescens
ACAGAGCATCACCCAGAGCATTGTACCAAACTCATCCTGACTAATCTTTTTATTTTAAGACCTTGTTCTGTTTCAAAACTAGGCACCAAAACTCCAGTCCTAACAGAAACCACTGTGCCCCAAAGTCCTTTGAGTGTTTTT
This sequence comes from Microhierax caerulescens, assembly GCA_035590215.1. Taxonomy (NCBI): domain Eukaryota; kingdom Metazoa; phylum Chordata; class Aves; order Falconiformes; family Falconidae; genus Microhierax; species Microhierax caerulescens. Next base: position 14,172,543 of record JAVJGJ010000033.1, read on the forward strand.
CTGTATCAGGGCATTAGTCAACCATCAGCCAACTTTTTAAAACTAAAAGCAATCCACATCATATCACCTTTGAGGTAAGCCTTTCATTAAAAAAAAAGGGTGGGGTGGGGGAAGCCCAAGTTTTTCGGGTTATCAGTTTCTTCTCAGATGCAGTTGTTTTTAAACTATCAGTAAGAATAACTACCAGCAGGTTAATTAGTTTTATTTAAGTTACTAGGTCTTCCTTTGCTCCGTCTCCTGTATTTTCTTCTACTCTTTTTGACACTGTTTCATGGAAAATAGCAAGGGTGGGAAATTGTGCTGATTTCTTCCATTGTAATAGTACATAAGTAGTCACTTCAACACAAAAAAATTAGGTGTAATTTGAATTTTATAAGTTATTTCCCTTCTATGCCCTCGTGAAAATATAGCTCAAATAGTGGCATTAGTATTACTTTTTCTAATCATGCTGAACAATATCTAATCTGGAGAAGCAGCAGACTAAAGCACAGAACAGACAAAGAACTCTATCGTGAATTCAAAGGTGGAGTCCATGGACCACAACCAAAAAAAAAATAGATATATGGGAAGCCAAAGAGTCAAGTTAAACACTATTTTACTCAGTTCTTATACACAAGCAAACAGAATGAAAGCTCATCTCACTGACACTAAAATGGAAAAATCTTTGTTTCTGAAGCAGTTTTGCAATGAAACCTTCAAGTACTAACAAGATCTATGAGAAAGGTTGAAAACAAAAAACCTATGAAGCCAAGTTCCTATACTCCTGCATTTAAGAAATCAGGTACAGCTATTTCCTTCCTGCCAGTTAACCACTACTAGTCTCACCCTTTCTAAACACACTTAACATTCCCTGTTTCACTGCTTAAGATTTTTTTCTGTGTTATCAACAGTTTTTACAAAAAAAAAAAAAAAAAAAAAAAGCAGTGCCCATATTGCTTTTAATTTCATTAGTGCGGCTGTTAGTAGATAATTCTGTATGTCTTTAAGAGAAATTAAAGTGTTACCTTACCAGAAGAAAACCTTCCAACAAATGGAAGCCATATGAATTTAAGACTGCTTTTCCAATTTCAAGAGGGTTTTTTTTTTTTTGTTTTTTTTAAGGAAAAAGATTCTCAACTATTAACTATAGTAGTCTTCAAATTAACAATGCCTGAACAAATCCCTTCTGGAAGGCTGAACTCATGCCTTAACTTATGCAGCATAACTAATGCCAAGTTATGCTGCCCAATGGTCAACAAGAGAAATTGCACAAACAACAAATTCAACTGCCTATTTGCATTTAATTTTGTTTGCACTTTAACATTAATTTTTTTAAGTGTTTCTGTAGCAGGAATAAGTCATTCTGCAGAGAGCAATTTACAGTCTTTCGGTTGGATGTCCCTACTTTTCTTTTATTCATGTAAGATGCTTACTAAGGCAAGCTCAAAATTCCTACTAATTGTTAAGGTCTTAGCCAGAGGGTTCACGTGTCTTTGGTCAGGATGAGAAGAGGGTGGAAAAAGAAAGAATGAATAGATGCGACAGAATGACCACATAATCCTTCATTCCTTAGAAACAAAAGTACAAAAGTGAACGTGTACTCTAGAACATGTGAATGGTTATCTTAGCTATCCCATCATCCTGGTGGAATTCTTTGTGATGGTATCTTATCCACATTTTCAGTCTTTGGCACTACCCTGTTCCAAAATTTCAACCCTGGAAATGATCAGGCTCCTGTTAGAAGAATAAACCTCCAACCTTGTGTTTTCTTGTGTTTGTTTGGCTTCCCCCCCCCCCCCCATGTATTCTGTCATTTTCTGCCCCTAAACCTACATTTGCATACATTAAAAATTAAGAACAAAAATTTCATAACCTTGCTTCAAATAAAGAACTTACAGCACTGGCTTTATTTAGACAGTGCCTACCAGACAATTTTTGATTAAAAAAAAGTACATAGAAAAACCAAAATTTATTTATTTATACATAACATTAAAAAAAAGTAAAGCAAACCACTATAGATAAGCACTATAAATTAGTACTTTCCTGGTCACTTTAGAAGTATTCTGGAATGTTGCATTATTTTAATACTGTGTAATTGCTGTATGTTCAAACAAAGTAATACCATGGACTAATTGACATTCTTACAATTATACCTAATAACCTCTGAAATATCAACATGAAAGTCAACAAGCAGCTGTTACCATGGCATCAAAGCTCTAAACACAACAATACCTGGGTTTGAAGTGAAACAAAAGCTTTTAAAGATACATGAGTAAAACAAGTCAGTGTTTATCAGGCACAGGTTGCCCAGAATAGCTGTTGCATCTCCAGCCTTGGAGCTATTCAAAAGCCATGTAGACGTGGTCCTGAGCAACCTGGCCTAGGCGGTCTGCTTGTGCAAGGGAGCTGGACAAGATGTCCTCCGGAGGACCCTTCCCACCTCAGCCATTCCTTGACACCGTGGATGTTAGCCTCTTCCCCTCAGAGGAGGCTTTCATTCACCGGGGAGGGATAATAGTCACTGTTTCATGCAGCTTACGGGTTTTGAGATGACTCCAGGCTCCGTTACAGCTAGCAGGGAGCATCAGTAGCTGGCAGCTGTCTCCAGAACGCGGAGGGATAACCCACCTAGCAGGGCAGCGAGCCTCACTGCCCAGGTTTCACCCCATCCCCAGCGGGCTGGCCAGTGAGGGCGCAGGCAGAGTCTGCCCAGAGCCCGGGTCGCAGCAGGTCTAAGGTCCCATTGATAAGTCAAACCAGAGGTCAGGAACAACCAGGATCTGGAACGAGCTGGAGACTTTCTCCATTACAGCTCCTGAGAGAAACAGATAGCCCAGGGCTGAGCTTAAGTAGCCAGGGTTGGCTGGGGCCCCAGGTGAGGCTGGGCAGGGTCATTAAAGCCGCCTGGTGCAATCAAGGCTCTACCATGGTCATTTTGTGGCTAGAAACACTAAGTACCTTCCTTTCCACAATATTACCCATGTGCAGTATGAATACATGTAATTGTTTTTACCCACCTGTTTCAAGTACTGCTAACAAATGTTAGCTAAGATCAATACATATACAAAATAAATGATAAAGTTAAATTTAACATCCATGCATGTTTATATAAATTTTCTTTTAATTTTTATACAAGTAGTCTGTAAACATTTCAATAATAGTAAACTGTAGTCAGAAGAAAAAAACCTTGAAGTAGATTATTATATCTCTTGGAACAGAGTTTGTACCTAGAATTTCCCAGAATTTACTGCTAGTTTACTGAGGTAATCTGCCAAATTTACTGATTTAGAGTTTAGTCTATAGATTACTGCTACAGTAAAGTACCTACAGTCAATATGTTTTTATCCATAGATTTTGAACTTTTTTTTTTTACTTTTTTGTGTAGTATAAAAGATTTTTAAACTTTACTATACATTTCCTATGGGTTTTTAGGTCTGGTGTTCATAGGCAAAGAACATACAGTACTGAGGTTCTGCACCAGAAGTGAGAATAGGATTATTGATAAATTAGAAACAAATTTGAGGCAAAAGGTAGACGTTTTCCTAGATATTAAGGATGAGTCCAGTAAGATGTAGGTATTTTATATTATTTCAGGAAAAGTTTGCAGAGTTTCTGTATTTCCCTCTCACAGGGAGAATGTAATCCTGATCCTCACCACTTGTAAGCCACACCGTCTTTCTGGCAAAGATGAATTTGCTGAGAAATAAAGACTCAGATACCATGACTTGTTTATATATATATATATACATATATTAGCAGCAGACTTGTGTGCTATCTCAGCTTTTTTTGTCACAGCTGACTTTCAAGATTTCATGATTTTAAAAGTGGATGAACATTTTTCAAGGCAACTGTTCCGGACCAAAACAGTGCAGCTGAGAGCAGTAGGACTTGTGCCTTGCTTCTTTAAAAAATCCTATGTTTTTGAAATATTTTCTGTAGTTAGATCAACATCCACCATTCTCATTCCTCCACAGCCATATTTCATGTTCAACAAATAGTAAGCATATTTTACAGTGCTTCTTTGGTAGGTTGATTAGAGTCATCACTGCAGAACTACACTAACGGTTGGTATTTCACATTCCGAACTACAAAACACTAAAGAGATTGCATTCTCAAGCAAACAGCCACGCCGCTTAACCAGTATAAATAACAGGCTCTGCTGTGATCCGAACAGTGTGTATTCAGCAAAGGTCCCCCTTTTGGCAGACTTCCCCTAGCATTTCCAGTAATGCTGAGGGATTTGGGTTTGATATGTTCAGCTGTGTGCTTTTAAAGAGGAAGTTTCCAGTTAATTTTTCTCTGTATTGTAAAGCTGTTACATTAAAAGTTTAAATATAACACATTATAATAGGCTGGATTTATTCATATTTAATCCTTAGTAATATAATTTATTTTCCCCAACAGTACTGAAAGGATTACTCAACTGTGTGTTTTGGGTCTTTGTGTTATATTTTATTCAAAACTTTAGCAATTAAAAATAGCCCAGCAATACAATTTGGTACATGTTTCCACTTAGCATTAACCCTCGACTTTAGGAAATCTGCCACAAACTTTAGGATCATATCTTCATTTATATATTGTATATGGAGGAATTTACCCTGAATTATCCACTGAAGAACTCTCAGAAATTATGTATTCTAGAAAATGATGAGGTTGAGCAGAAGTCTTTCTTATGGGAATGTATTATTTTTAAGATTGAAGCACAAATCCTTGTAAAAATTAGAGCTTATTTGGCTCCTCGAGTTTCCAAAATCTAATAAAGATATGCATGACTGCTCACCCCAATCAAAGATGTTGTTTTTTTTTTTCTCCTTCTAGGTCAAGAAATAGGAAGTTAAGCCAAGATTTTATGAGTTTTGCAAATAATCTATTATTCTAGACCAAATGTTTCCATTTCCAGTGGAGTTAGAGTTAACATAGACAACAAAAGTAGAAGACACGACAGCAAATTCAAGATTTCCAGGCCCTATTAATTGCTTTTTACTTAACTCCAAGAAATACCTACAGAATGCAGCTCTGCAAGTTGTGCTTACACAGAAGAGAAAACTCTAGATTGTAACTGTGTAACCAGATTTCTCCATTCACACTGAGGTATACAGCAATAAATATCAGTGTGGCTGCGATGCAGAAGGGCTTTGGACTAAGAGACTGTAAAAAGGTGAGTTGGCATTCCTTAAGAGTGTGATAAGACCTAACCAGAGCAATTCTTCACTGACATTTCTGTAAAATGTTAGTCCAGCTTGCTGCATGTTTCTCAAAGGAAGATAAGAGGCTTGCAGGAAAGCAGGGTGTGCTAAAAGGAATCAGGAGAGGCTATTTCTTCTCTGTTCTTATTATATGAGAGATATATTATATCTCTTATTTTACAGGAAGACTGGTCCTTGAAAGAAACATCTGAGTCCTATTACAGTAAAAAAATAGTTTAAAATAATATTTCAGTAAAGCCTTCTGGATTGGTCTCTCAGTTATTCCTCAGCATTTTTAGTATTGGGATAATAAGGATGCCCAAATGCTTGATCTGGCATCCATGAAAACAAACAAACAAAAAAAGCCACAGCTGTTTCCTTTTTTGGAGCCATAACTGAAGCTGTACTTACCCTCCAGGGAGCACCAAAATATTCTAAACACAATAATAAAACTTTCTTTAGGAATTATAATTCAGGTGCGTATCTGAGATGTCTCAAACTCTAGCAGGCTGATTATACCTTTCTTTTTCCTGATTATTTCTAAACAAGCCTTTTTTTCAACATTAAGTCCTTGTTTAAACAAAATCCGGCAAGACAATCCCATTAATTTCTGTAAAATTGGCAAGATAGAAACAAACTGTGGCTTAAAACCAAGGTAAAAATGAAGATAAGGAAAAATTCAAATTTTCAGATCCCATTCATATATTGTGTCACTCACAGCACATTTTGCCATAACACTTCTTATTCTCTTCTAGTCACAGAAAGACTGCAAAATTATAGAATTTTAGGTGACAGATAAACAAGGTACTTTATGGTAAGCAGCTTTGAAAATGGAGGAGACACTTGAATCACTTGTGATTTTCCTGCAACAAACCCATGTACTGCATATTTATCCTATCACCTAGAATAGATAACTAAAATTCTAATTCAAAATAAAACTTTGGGAACTACTATTGACTCTGTCTTTCTACAAAAGATGGTTACAATAAAGTCTCAACCAGGTTGTTGAGACTCAGTGCTCTGAATGAAAATATCATGTAAACAGTAGCTTTGTACAATACAATAATATAATAGTTGAAAACCTTCATTTAGAAAAATAATAATTTAATTTTAAAACCTGTTCAACATTCAGCACTGTATACATGGAATAAATGTAAAGAAAAGTACATTTAGAATGAGAGTTGTGGATTCCATGCCTAAATTATGTGATTTTCTTGTTATTTGTCCATCCTGTATCTTAATAACTAAAACCTTCCTTGGGCCAAACCCAACTCATACAAAAACCTCACGTCTTTTTTTCATAGAATCACACATCTATGCTGGAGAGGACGTTTAAGATCACCAACTCCAACCATTAACCCAGGAGTGCTAAGACCACCACCAAACCATGTCCCTGAGCACCACATCTACATGTCTTTAGAATGCCTCCATGGACGGTGATTCAGCTACTTCCCTGGGCAGCCTGTTCCAATGCTGGACAACCCTTTCCGTGAATAAATTTTCCATAACTTCCAATCTAAACCTCTTCTGGAGCAACTTGAGGTCATTTCCTTTTGTTCTGTGCTTGTTGTCAGGGAGAAAAGACCAACCCCCAACTGCCTACAACCCGTCAGGTACTTGTAGAGAGTGATAAGGTCCCTGAGTCTCCTCCAGGCTAAACACCCCCCCAATTCCCCCAGCCACGTCTTACAGGACTTGTGCTCCAGACCCTTCCCTGGCTCCATTGCCCTTCTCTGGACGTGCTCCAGCACCTCTATATCCCCCTTGCAGTGAGGGGTTCAAAACCAGACACAGGGTTTCAGGTGCAGTCTCACCAGGCAAAATCAAATCCCTGGTCCTGCTGGCCACACCATTCCTGACATGACCCAGGATGCTGTTGGTCTTCTTGTCCACCTGGGCACACTGCTGGCTCGTGTCGTGCCAGCCATCAACCAATACCCCCGGTCCTTTTCCACCAGGCAGGTCCCAGCCACTCTTTCCCAAGCCTTTAGCAGCTGTTAAAACACTTTATCATAATTGGAGGAGTTCAGCAGCTCTAAGAAGATGCCCAGCATCACCAAGAACGAAGCCTCTAAACCGAGACTGTTTTATCTTAAAGTAACAGAATATTTTTTTTATTGGCTTTTAAGTTTCACTAAGGCAAAAATTTTATCTAAAAACTTTTTTTTTTTTTTTTTTTTTACTATACCAGAGGACATATTCCAATTGACATTCAAACAGAATTTCATCTGTAGGAGGTCTTTGTATTTTAAATTGAAAATCCTAATTTCTAAACTCACATATGACTGAAAAGAAATATTACTTCAATTGTCTTCAGTTTCTAAAATTAATACTGGCAGACTCAGGACAGCTGCCTGCATGGTCTTATAAGATGTATAGAAGTCTACTAAAAGGGCAAGAAAAGTTTCATGAAAGCCAACAAAGCATTGAACTTGCACATTAGAATGTCTTTACGATGTTTTATGATAAATTAACAACAGGGATGTTTTTAAAACCTCTAAATCATGATGATACAGCTTTTCAGGTGCTATTGCACTTTTACAAAACATATTCAAGCCGTCCCTAAACCCATAAAACTAGCCCAGAGTGGGAAAATGATCCAAAGCTTGCTTTACTCCAGGATATTGTATACCATCTGGACAAAAATTCCTCTGGTTATCAGCAAGCACCTATGCTGCAGTAAGGGGATTAGCAGAAAAATTTCTTCATTTTTGTTCATGAGTTGAAACGAATTTAGAAGTTAAACTTTTATTGACTTTAATAAGTTTTCTGCTAGATTCTCCAGTTTGCATTTACCCAGGTTGAAAGAAGTTTGCACTTCTTCAGTGTTCATTTATATGTTCTTGGAAAAGATGAGCTGCCCCCCCAAAGGGAAAAACCTGTTTCTGATACAAATCTGTCCATGGTGTACACAGGTGCACTTTTCTTCACACCAGTGCTCTCCGAGTCAGGCATCCAAATGGTTACCAGATGCCTGCAAACAGATGTGTTGATGCACATTGCTCCCACATTGGGTTTGTTGGTTTTTTTCCTTTGCGTTTTTACTAATATTTAAGTGGTATCAACATTTGCAAACTTGACCTCTTCAGCACAGAAACAAAGGAAAGCTTAGCAAGTGCACCAGTTAATGGCGATGTGTCTTCTTGTTCCTAGCTACATCCACTGTGTGGGAAAGGACCTCAGCTGGCCACTACAGCAGCAGAACAGAAGAGGAAGGAATTAAATCTGTGTGAGTGTTAGTACAGATGACATGCTTGTAGCTGGTCTTACAACTATTTCAATTTAACTATACTGTACAGATAGTAAAAAATTATATTAATAGTTATTGCACTAGTTACATTCGTAGAATTTTAATATATTAATAGTATTTTTTTATTCTGACTGTGGCAAGGCCTTATGAGGCATATTTGTATGCATAAGGATACAAGAAACTTAGCAGTGGAAGAAGTTAAAGTAATGGCTGTAAAATGCAAATGGTTGATAGAATTGAGTAAAAGTGAGACGGGAAATACAGTAGCCCCAGTGGCTGAAGTAAAACAAAGGCTGCTACCTAAGGAGGCATACCAATAACATCTGGTTACATATTTAATTGAACACATACTCTTTAAAAAGAATTTATTACTAAAACCTGTTTTCAAATTGCCAGAGCGGGGATTCTATAAATAAGATCATTAAACAGAAATGTTAAGATCTCAAGGCAAGAGGGCACTAAAAGAGCAAGTACCAACAAAACAGAAGAAATGTGAGATGGCAGGAATTATGACTTTGTTTGTGGTTTTGTTTTTTCTTCTTTTATGAAATGCTTTAGCATTATATAGTAGGTATAATTACTTTTTTTTTTTCTTTCTTTCTTTTTTTTTTTTTTTTTCCCCAAAGAACATTAACAGTAGTGGACAAAGGCTGGATGTTTTTTATATCTCAGCAAAAATGAGTTTTTTTAAAAGTTGGTGCTTTTATCTAGAAATCTTAAAGAAATATATCCTATGTGATTCAGTGTAAGCTCCACACTTAGAGAAAAGCAAGTGAAATATAGCACAACACATGGCAATAAACTTTCTCTCCCAGAAGAGATCAGCACTGAGTCCCCACTCTGCACAGTATAGTCTATACCGTTCAGGGTTACTTTAGAGTATTATAATCACACAAAATCTGTTTAGAGTGGATGTAACTCAAGCTCTCTCTGAATGTGTCTCCTACATGTAAAGATTCTTATGTAGAGAAAAGCTAAGTGAAGCCTAATACACCCTCCAATAACTTTGATTGACCTGACATGTTCTATAGTTTGACACGTGAAATTCACATTTGAGAATTACACAGTAGCAAGCCCAGTAATACGCAGCTTTTTTCCCTCCCACCCTTAAAGAATCTGAGGCAGAGGTATAACCAGCATTACAAGTGCCTCAGTTTTCAGCTCTCTCCTTTCCTCGTGTTGGCTGAGATAATACAAAATGCCTCAGTCTCTTTATTTTCTACACAACCTTTATTAAAAATTCCATCTCACATAAAAGAATATCACAATAACCAGACAAAAAAAAATCAGCATTCTTTTGTAGATTTTAGAGATCCTTTCTACAGAAAAATGTATTCTGTACCAAGATATGACACTAAATGAATTGGAAGGAAAAAATGTTTTGGAGGTGGTATTACCTGGAAATAATATCTGTACAGAAATTCATGTGGGAAACTTATTAAGTGACCTAATTGATTTTCTGGAAAATATCCTGGGATTAGTTGTGCTTTTTCAGATCTCAAGGAAAGAAAAAGGAAATCAAACCTGTAAAATACAGGCAAGTTATTTTAAAAAAGGCACACAGTGTGGAAGACCAAATGGGCGAATAAACTTGTCACATAATTAGAACGAAAGAACAAATGCTGTGTACAATATGCAGACCTTATAAAAATACAGGAAACATATAACACAGAACACTGGAAAATACAACTGCCAAAATGGTAAACGCTGCAGAACTTCTACAGCTTCCTACTCACTCTGCTCTTTGTTATTTGAACGACAACAGATAAGCAGCACTGAAATGACTGTTTATCGTACAGCTCACCATTGTCGGCGTGAGGTTTACGTAAGGGTTCACATATGTCTCAGTGTCAAAGCTATATCAAAATACAGTTGCACGGGCACAGTAAACAGGGAGGGCTTTAGCCCGCATCGTTGCAAAAGAACATATCAGTTACTGCAGTCTCTGAACAAATTTCTGTCACTTGTTCAACAATGAAAAAAAAAATGCAGCACCAATTCTTCTTTAGGTTTCACAGACTAAATGGTAATGTAACAACAACCAAACAACCGACACTTTCATAAGCCTGAAACATTGAAGTTTTTTAGTAATGTGTGATGGATAGGCAGGACCCTTTACTGAAGTGTCTGATCATGATTAGACCTGACCCTTAGAGCACTGCACAGTTTTGCCCACTGACATTTTAAGATCATTTTCAAAGTTCTCTCATTGCTGCTGCTTCCTTGGGTGACTTATAAACATATTCCAATATACAGTCCTTAATTATATCACAGACTGCAATGGTAATGTTCAGTTAGTTCATGAAGTTTATGAGTTCAGGAAGGAAGAGGCTACAGAAGGACACATTATTACTGTTCTCAGATGTCAGTTGTGATATATCAGTGTTAAAATTCAGAAAATGGTAAAAAGCAGGAAACGAATCTGAAAGAGGAAATGAAGAGTATTGAAACTGAAAGATAGATGCTAACTAATGTAAATTAAAGGAAAACAAAATAATCCCAAACCTCAAGTAGCATAATTCACAAAGCTATGAATGAATTATTATAAGCTAATTTTATACATCTTTTATTTGTTTTGTATTACAAGGGCTTGCAGAAAGTTCATATATTTCAACAGCCAATATAGTAAGTATCTTTATTAAAATGGGAAATCCCTAGCTGTTCATTTTCCAGTGATTGACTACACAAATAATCAAGAAATATATTTTAAAACAAAAAAAAAAGAATGTCAGATTGTAAAAACAAAGAAATCACATAAATGTAACAAACATCATTCTAACTAATAAGTCAGCTGACCAACTAGCTGGTAATTCAGTGATGAAAAATAAGATTTTAGTGAAGGAATAAGCTCCTAGAAAGACTTATTAATTGTGATTTATTTCCTTTTTTCACCATCTTGAAAAGATACTCAGGGATTAAACCCACTGTTCCTTCTGTATACTTAAGCCCAGTACTCATTGTTCTCTCCAGAGACTTTGTAATGGCAAGTACAGGGGAACGGTGACTTTACAGGGGTATCGTCTACATCCACACAGACCACTGAGCTTCATTGAGTGCTAGCTGTGACCAAAAAAAGGACACTGATTTCATCACGGAATGTTGCTTCATCTTTCCCCTACTAGCTTCACAAATCTGAAGGTTGCAGGAAACTATAGCAGAAATTCCCCAAAACTCATAATGAAGACAACCTGATAGGAAAGCAGGATAAAAGTATCTGTCTTTTGTTTGAGATGGCAAAAGGCTTCTGTCTTTGCTCAGGTTAGAAAAGAAAACAGTACGTGACTAATAATGTCAAACTGAACTGATCAATGAGATCTATCTTCTGCTGTCTCAAAGTAGCTCAGTCGTATGGTGTGCTGAGCTTTCCCCAAGGCATCAGGCTCTGCATTTCTAAGATTTCTTTGTCAAAGGAAACAGACTTTCCCCCTTATTACATTCTCTCTTAGTATATCTGAAATACATTTATTTATTGCATTCTACATTTATAAATTCTCCTGAATTCGTAATTGATAGAATAAACAGAAGGCATGCTCATTTCTTCCTAATTCTTAACTTGAGCAATCTCTTACAACTGAAATCCAAATGCCTAACTTACAGGAGTTCAGTGCTACCAGCTGCCAACAAAAAGGGGTCAGTTCCCCTTCCCCACTCACCAGAACATACCAGGACTGGTCCAAGGAACATTGCAATTAACCAGGATAAAAGACAAACAGTATCAAGATAGTATTACTGTCTGCTGGGAAAAAATACAAACAACCAAAAGTGACCTCGAGAATATTCCTTTGCTATTGCTGAGGGCTACATTTAAAGACATAATTTGGTCTGAGCTAATTAGCAAAACGAAGCAAATGCCTCAGATTATTGGCTTCTGTAAATCACATTCTTGATAGGAGCTACATACAATATAGTGTGCTACAAATAGAAATGCTCTTTCACTTCAGTTGTTAGGGTATGTTTTATTGCATATTGTAAATCACAGCTAGAATTCTACCCTTGCATAGCTCTTGGCACTGATAAAGTAATCCTAAGAAATTATCAGTAAAATTTCAGCAAATGCTAATGGCACAGTATTCCTAAATTTAAAGAATCCTTGGCTTAAATGAGTGTTGCTTGGAGCAACAAGTAATTGGGAAGTAAAGGCTGGTAATCATTGCATATAACATGTGATGCAGATGCTGGATGATAAGAAAATCAGACAATAAATCCACTCAATCCATGCCATGTGATTTACTAACTGACAGAAGGATATGCAGACCTCAGATTCTCAGGCCAGAATGGGAAAAAAAAAATACCTGGGCAATCTCCTCTCTCTTGAGATAATAATTCAACAGCCTTTTGTGCCAAGGAAGATTCTAGGTAGCCAACCCGTCCCATCCTTCCAGCCAAAGTGCTTGCTGCTCAGTCCTTTCAGTGCAAATGATCTTCAGCTCCCATTCCCAATCTCCACAAAGAAACAAATTTCCCACAGTTTTTACATCATTGGTTTATTAGTGCTGGAGGAGGGACTTAAACCACTGTTCCCACTGAAAATGTTCATCTTAGAGTAGCAGGAACAAATATATTTTTTGTTTAGAGCAGGTGTTATTCAGAAATCTCAAACAAAAAGGTTTAAAATGCTATAAAAGTAACAATTTATAAGTTAAGTTTTATATAGTTTTATGCAATATTTTGCAAAAAAAACTTGCTCCCACACCCACCTACTCTTTAGATTAGCATAATTATTCATATCTTAACAAATACATAGGTGGCATTTGGTTATATGAAGAGAAAAATAGGGGCTTTATCCACCCGTAAAGCATCTGCCATGACAGGAAAACTGTTTTTTCATTATTAAAAAAAAAAAAGTTTGTTGTGTTTTGTTTGTTTGTGTTTTTTTTTTTTATTTCAGAACTCTCAAGAAATAGTAGGTCTTCTTTCTTATTTTCTTAAATGTCATCTAGGAGCCACATGGTTTTATTAAGCTAAGATGCATACTATGATGAATATTTATCTAAACTATGTGGTTTAGATACAACCACAACTACAGTACTCACCACAACCAACCACAGTGGCTACGGGCTAACATCACTATGATCTTCACTTGAAAAAGTTTCCTACTGGAAGTATATTTATTTCAAGACATAACTACAATGGGAAGAGGGGACATAATTTCTAGAGACCTTTGGACATGTGCAGCCTCTCTATAAAGGTGACACAATATGCACTGGATACAGAAATAAATCAGATGGTTGTACAGAAATTTTACGCTAGGCAATTAAGAGCTTTTCATATGGATATAAATTGAAATGTATGTTAGAAAGTTCTTCACATTGGCTAGAACTGCCTTCTGGATGTTGCGGACATGGTAACATTTACAAAGACATTTTACGACCATGTGGAAAACTCTTACAGGAGACTTAGATGCAGAAATGGCAGAAAAATGTATCTCTTCTGCCATCATCTCAGTGTTGGATCAGTATAAGTATTTCTATTTGAATGGCATTTCAACTTCATCACTTTCATGGGAGATTTGTTCAAATCCATCGTAAAGTTCTTCATGTTACATAACGAACAATGCCTCCAAGGCTGTGACATGAGGGTATTAATTGATTTGAATGATGGCTTTGTAATACTTCAATGTTATTTCTGGAGAGTAAAAAAGATTTACAATATGGAGCAAGAAATGCCAAGTTACTTCGTGACAACTACATGTGTAAGTGTGTTTATACAATTTCAAGAGCATTTAAAAGGAAAATTTAGGACAGGGGACATTTTAACTCCACTGCCTTCAAGATTAGAAATCAGAATTTATCAGAAACATATACTCCTCTGGCTTCTCTTTATTGTTGTTTTGGTTTGGGTTGGGTTGGGTTTTTTTGGTTGGGTTTTTTTTTTCTGGTATTACAGCCTACTGTTTGGATTGTCAAAGATGTGTAAGTAGTTTTAAGAAACGTGTCAAGCTGACACAAAATATTTTATAAGGCTTTACTTTTTCTAGTTACTGTGTATCTTATTTGGGAAGCTTTCTTATGCCCCACAGTGAATTTTTAGTTGCTAACTTTTCCATCATCCAGTCTTGTCACATAAAAATTATGCTAAGAACAAAATCTACATCACAGCTGAGCAATAAATTCTGTGATCATTTCAGCTTTCAGGATGGATCAAACACCTTGATAATTAGTAGTTCTAGCCAATAATAATGCAAAGACAGTTCTTGGAGTTAGTTTACCAATCACTTCATCTTGATTTACATAATGTATGTATAACACTAAATATTATACAAGCAGAAACACCTGACCCAGTCAAGTGTTTTGTTCCACCATTTTGCACTAGTTTGTATCTGAAAATGAGGGTATTCAGAGTCTCTCAGAACTGACATCTAAATCCCCTGAGGCACCTCAAGTAGACAAATAATTTAAAATCTGACACTTGTTATTTTTAACTTTGCATGCAAGAGTGGAAAGATCTGTAGCAGAAACAAAACTACTGTACTATAAGAAAGAACAGCTGCATTTCTGGAAGGGCATGTATCTATAGGTTATAATCTCAGAGCTCAGCCTCTGAACTCAAAGCTCCACGCCACTAACCACTTGTAACCACTATGTACTCCAAAACTACAACTCTTTAACACAAATAATCTTGAAGTAAATAGAGCGTAATCCAATTAAAAAAAAAAAAATAAAAAAGAAAATGCCTATGTCTCTTTCTTTCATTACTAATTAAAAATGGTTTTTTAGCCTAAAAAAAAAAAAAAAAGAGGAATTATTTTCTATTTTTTATTTAACCAGAAGCATTCATTTCTGCTTACCTATGGCACTCTGGGTGAAAGAACTAATACCCTGAAGATAGCATGGTATGTTTTTTGGGAAGTTCTCATCAGGAAATTGAAACCTGAATTGTTAAAACTCCATTAGACACCACACAAAACAAATGTTCATTGGCATCAAAGTAATTTGACTAAAAGAAACAGTTAGTAATTTCCTTTGTTTTCTGCTGTCTTGTGTAATCTTCTAAGCTAGAGCAAACTCTGTAACAAGTCATCCTTTTTGCTGGTCATCTCAGTATTGCTCCTTTATTTTTTCTTGTTGTTTTCTTGTTCCCTGAAAGCTGTATCACTGAAATAAGCATTTGTCCCAAGGAGTTGTTTTTAATCACATGATGTTATGTTAGAAGACATTTTATCATCAAGACCTGAGAAGGCAGCCAACATATTTTGCTGGCATTTTCTATTTTCATCAGCCTCAGATCAAGATTGTCTGCAAAAATTCAGAGCATGCAGGGAAGGGTAGAACTTAATATTCCTTAAACTACTAAGATAAAGCTATAATAACAAAATGTTTAATTAGATCTCCTCTAAAACCCTTGAAAGTCAGCAAGCAGTGGTTTGCAAGAGATTGGTAACCCAAAGAAATGGTCACAGTGAGTCAACATTCCTAAGTTTAATAAGGTTTTAGTTGAGTTGATCTTAAAATTTCAAGTGCAAGATCGCAACTTAGCACGTAAGGACTGTATGCATATTTGTAATATATATTCAAGTGACCACTTAAAAAGATATGTTGAATTTATAAAGGCAGAGCCATGTGCTGAAGTTAAGCTTCTCTTCTATGCATTCAACTTCTCAAATATCTGATTGTATCAAAACTAGTCTTTTTCACAGAATTTAATGTTAAACACAAAAGTTTGCCATCGATAATTTTGCCAAAGCACTAATACAGATATATAGTGGAGAGCACAATACTAATTTTGAAAGAAAAAGCAACAGCAACTTTCCATCCTACACATTTTCCTATTCTTTACCTCCTTTATTACTTACTTTCACTAAGTACTGTACATTGTTCAGCTGGTATTGCTCAGCTGAAGATATTTTCTTCCTGTAGATAGCATGTTTTCATATAAAACCAGCCCATAAAGATAATTTTAGATCCCAAACAATTATGTTTCTTTTAAAACAAATGAGTGTTGCCTGGCAACAGCAGGTATACTTTGAAGAGAATAACATTAACTGGATTCCAAGTGCACTCTTCCTAAAATATTTTGCTGACCTCTTGACAATCTGGCAGTATTTATCAAATTGTTCCTGCACACATATGTCATTTTTTCTATAGTTAACTTTTTTGTGCGCATACACACACAGTATCATCTTCCTCTGTGTTCATGACCTTCACTGTAGTTGAAGTATACTGTATGTTATGAATCAATGTCAGATAAAAATGGCCAATAGATGTGACAAAGCACGCCCAAGGCTTCTCAACCTGTAAACCATTTTCAGTTTGTGGCATTGACTAGGGAAGCTGGAGAGCGTGGCAGGGATCTAGGGGAAGACCATGGGAGAGTAGGCTGGCACAACAATGTTGGGTTCCAGATAGGTAAGAGTAACTAAGAGGGGCTGTGAGAGACCATAAGATCACAGCAGATTTATGGGCAGGACTGGGGATATTTTTTCCTCTCCCTGTTTTCCAGTACAGCTTCTATCCTTGAACACTTCTCATCCCACTCCACAGTCTAGCCAACCCTTTCAGAAGGCTTCCTTTAGGATGCTGAAAGAAGCAGTTTTGTTTCTTCCAGGTCATCATGTTGTAGCCTTTGGGGAATTTCCCTTGTTTTTTCTCAGGAGTAGAGGCAGGCAGGATGGTGACTGCTGTTCCCACTCCCCAGCCACAGGCAAAGAGCTAATGCTACCTCCTGCAGCCTGCTACTCTGGCAGCAGCTCCTCTCATTACCATTAAATTGGCTGTGCTGTAAGAGGTGACAACGCTGGACCAATCTAACTCTCCTTGTCTGAGGAATGATGCAGGGAATCATTAACTAAAAATTATTCTTGTTATGTGAAAGATAACAATAGGGGGAAATGTCAGCTGTAAAATGCACACAGTCACTTAGAGAGATTACTCTAAAGCGATAACCATCCTTTAAATTAAAGTGAAGAACTGTAAAATTATTTTAATTATCCCATGACGTTTACTTACTTTGTGTAATACTATACATTTAATATTTGATTTAAAATTGAAAAAAGAGGAAAATTACTTAAGTACTTGTTCTCATCAGGTTGTAACCTTCCTGTGCTAGATTTGAATTTTATTTTTTTAAATATAATTTCACGTTTCTTTTGAACCCTATTCTTTTGAATACTATGTAGTTCCATAGGTACCAATATTATAAGCATCAATACAATATTTTTTTCTAGTAATCTATATGCAGTGGCACATATGAATCAGTCTTAATGACTAAAAGCCTTACATTAATTCACACTTGGGATAAAATGTCTCTAGCTGCCTATATAAAGTAGAATGAGAATCCTAAATGATTTAGTGCCAGTCATGAAGGTAAGACACAAAACTTTAAAAGCTCACAGGCTTCAAACAGATTTGTTTCTTTTTCTCTCATGATTTTAGCATACTTTTGACTTTGCTGTGTAACTACTGAACCACAGTAGTAGAGGGAAAAAAATATGCCTTCAAATGAAAACAAAAACCTTTAAATACCTATATGGTTAATGGTTAAATTTATTGCTTAAAAGCCATATTTTCAACAGCCACCCATTAATAGAAATCTTAAAGCTCTGTCTGCTCACATGGGGAAAACATTTTTGTTTAGAAGTCAATACACCAGAGGAAAATTGGAGAACAACAGCATCATGAAGGAGGTCCATAGGGAAAAATTCTGACAATGCAGTCAATTTTTCAATCACATGTATCTCAAACTGTATCCCTAAATAAAAACCATCTTATTAATCGCTCCTGATTAACATCCAAAACCTGACACACTAATTTTGCTGCAAAAGAATTCTGAAATATCATCTGTATTTTTCCTTTGTTATGCTAATCAACATCAAAGAATATGTTACTTACTTCTACCAGTACCACTTGCTAACTGATAATCACTCTGTCCATTTATTTTTTCACCTGGACAAACACAAGAAGACTTTGAAATTCTCCAGCCATTATTTATCAAATCAAAGAGACCTATCTTGTCCTGAGATGAAAGATAATTCCTTTTCTTCCCCACATTGGAAATTTTCCTTTTTGAAATACATAACCTGAATTACAGTTCAAAAATAGCATAACATCTGTGGGTTAGTATTCCTGCTTCTTAAACTTTTCTTGAGTTATTACAATTTTTTTTGTGATTCTTCAATAAAAGTTAAATTTACATTTATGATGGTTTTCCCTCAGCAGAATTCTTTGAACATCCATTTCATTAATATTATGACAGCACAAAAGTGGTGTTGGAAAGTTATACACTTGGTGTATAACGTTGGATTAAATTCAAAGTTATTTCTTTAACAGCTGTTTAGTTTTGTAAAAACTGATATATTTTAAGAGAGTGGTTTTGAGGCAGACAAAATTCTTTTGACTTAATCAGTTGGTTAAATTAAACAGCTTAAAAGGGACACACTATACCATAAGTTCACCTGGTTTAAACACAGGAGTCTCCAGAATAGGGTTGGATGATTTCCTGATGGGAAGTTATTGTTCATAGCTATAAGCATATAATCTTACAAAGCTAATTGCCTCAGACAGACTTCAATGGATGTTTCTTTAAGGAAAACAGGGAGGATTTTAACCACAGAATGTACAGTACGAGTAAATTGCCCAACATTCCTGCTAATAGTTTGGGGTTTTATAGTACTACTCAATTTGGGCTAAAATGTTCCATCTTTTTATTTGAAAAATATCTATCAAAATTAGTTAATCTGTTTCTGAAAATAAGAGTAAGGAAAATAACTTTTCCCCTTGTTGAAAAACTTATGGTGACCTTTTCTTCCATCACCTGTGTCATTTATAATTTTGAAATTTGGCAGAGGTTATTGTGCATGTCAAGGGTGGACCTTTTGCAGTCCACTTGAAAGTCACCTAAGTTTGACAATTACAGCTTTGAAAACTACAGCTTGCCTGTGCCCAACACATAATTACTCATTCCCCAAACCTGAATTTCTTTAAGAATTCAAATATTACAACTCTGGATAACTGTAGGTCAAGTTGGGTATTTTAATTAAGGAGAAGCAACATGCTTTTCAACTTCTCCCAGCAAGGGGAAAAAAATAATAATATTGAGGGGCTAAGATCAAAGTATCCAAGTATCATAAGTATTAAAGTTATGGGACCAAGTACGGTAGGTATGAAACAGTAAAAAATGGCACAAAGTTCTTTGAAATGGGCAGTATCAGGGTGTCGGAGAGAGGCAAGGACTTGTAACAAATGGAGATTGGAATATTTTCACGAGGAGATATATAAAGTGTACTGGGGCTGATGAACAAAAAGATGGTTACAAGAGAGGTATATATCAAAAAGTACCAATGGAAAAAGACTGAATATGTGAACCCATCAAGAGTAATTAAATCCTGTAAGTTAGGGAAAAGGACTATCGTGGAACAGAGCAGATCAAAAGCTAGGTGGAAATGAGAAAGGAGCTCGGGGCTGGAAAAGGCTATACTTACAAAGAGAATGGGGCTCTCTGTGTAAGGTTAACAGAATGGGAGAGAGAAGAGTGGAGAAAACACAGTAGTAGCAGGTTAGAGGACACCGAGCACAAGATAGGAAGTTAAACCACCACCACCAACATCTTAGTTTGTTAACGAAAATATTCCATAACAGAGCCTGGAAAATAATCTATTAATCACTATCACTTTCCTGTCTGTGAAACCCATTGTCAGAGAGTTACACACCACATCAGTGGTGTGTAGGATGACATCTTACTGTGCTGGTTGCTGGTGATTTGCCAGTTGCTTACATGGCCAGCATGGACATAGAATCACAGAATCATTTAAGTTGGAAAAGACCTTTGAGATCATCAGCTCCAACAGTTAACCCAGGACTGCCAAGTCCGTCACTAAACCATGTCACTAGGCACCACATCTGTGTGGTTTTTAAACAGTGAATCAAATACATTATTTTACTGATAACACCCTTGGAAGTCAATGTGTTGTCACATTCCAGCTCATTTTTCTTAAATATAAGAATATAAACACTGAAAATCACTACTCCAGTACAATTAACAAACTTAATATAGAAATGTCATCATTAAAATCTGTGCAACCGATAGCTTGGAAGCGATCTACATTTAGGATTGTAGCTTACTACATTACATGTTTTTTCCACTATTTTTCCCCACAGGACTCACGACATATTTTGTTGACTTGCTTATTAGATTATACTGAAGGATGTTGTTCATAGGACTTCTGCTTCACTTGTTGTAGGAGGTGAAAAAATGAATAATGAATGAGGCAGGAGATTCCAGAATCAGAAAGGTTGTCTTACAACCTGTATTAGGGTTACAGAAGTTTAATGGCTCCTGACAGAGCTAAGTTGCCTGCGCCCCAGGCAGCTATCCATGGCTTGTCCAGAGGATCACTAGTTGTTTCGCACTGCCTAGAAGCCAAAGTAGAGGCCTTAGAACTGCAACAAAAAGCAGTGGAAGTCACTGAAAAAAACTGAAATGAAATACTGTTACGGACTAAATCTGAATATCTGAATACAGTGGCATTTCAGGTTAGACTTCCAAAATGTACCAAGCTGACTTCAGTCTCTAAGCACCTCATGCCTTCATCTATTAATGATGAATGGTAGTATCACCTCGTCTTCACCTCGTCTTAGAAGCTGTTCTAAAAAAACTTGCAGGCTCTTAGAGGTTGCACAGATGATCGTTACAGAAACACAGAATCCCAATTTCAGGTTGGAAAGGACACCAGGATACCACCTAGACAATTCCTCCAGCCTACCTAAGATCCACCAAAGGGTAACTCTATCCTGGGGGACTGTTTCATCCAATTTGGTGTCATTGCAAACTCGATTATCAGCAAATATTGATATCAGACCCATATTGTCTAGGTGCTAGAGATGACACAACACAACCCCCCCTTGTATTAATACATATGGAATCTAGTTGTACTGGCAGTGGATAACATTGATTTTATCTAAGTAAAATTTAGAAAATGTTCTTTTTCCACTTCTCTCATCCTCCAAGATATACTGTCATTACACTGCCTGTGGCCTGAAATGGGCGCGTTCTGTTTCAGATGCCTAAATTTCATGAAACTCAGAATATGCATTAGCACAGAGCAAATGCAACTGTTTTTTGCATAAGATAAAAATATTGCTGTATTACTTCAGAAGTACTCAAACAAAGAAATATTTTATTTTGTCAAAAACATCAGGCTACCTAAATATAAACAAAATTATTATTGGCTTTTATGAGTGCAAGTAAGATTCACACCTAATAAACAATCTAAAACCCTATTATGATAAAGAGAACATGAAAGTAAAATAACACTTTAAAAAAACATTTAAACTTATAACATTCTCCAATTAAGAATCCAAAAGTAAAGTATCTGATTTTATACCAAATGTTTGAAAAGCACCCTCTGTCACTATTAATGCAATCAGTTAATTACCCAGTAAAGCCTTTACTTGTTAGAAGAGTCAGACAGCAGAATGGGAGGGAAGGAACTTGGGAAACCTCAAGGAAGTAATTAAATAGTGTATTGGGTCTGGCTGAGCCCCACAGCAGCCCTCATAGTGCTGTGCTTTGTATTAGAAGCTAGAAAGGATAACTTGGAGAGAGAAAGGAAAAAAATAGGAAGTCTGAGTGAAAATATTTAAATAGTCGTGTAAGTTTCTGGTCTAAAATAAATCCTAGAGGTGTAAATCTAGTCAGCTAGAAATGGGGACATAATGATTTCAAGAGGAAAGCTCTGTGCAGACAAAAGAATTTAACAGAAGATTACATAGAAGTAGGAAATGCCATTTAAAAAAATACTTTATGATAATTTTGGAAATATTTTGATTAGCTCTACTGGACTATAATACAAGGCTCTTCCTGTATCCTGCTCAGAATCCAGCCATTTTCAGGTGTGGTAATGTCAACACCATTTCTGTTTCAGTGATTTATGCATCGTATTTATAGTGTTTCTTCATTATACATCCAGGTAGCTACTGAATCTCGGTAGAGAACTTAATTTTTGCCTTTAACTTACAGTCTTCTATTATTTCTACTTCATTTTGGTAAGAGTTTCTGAGCTTTACTAAATAACATGTTCTTTTCATTCTGTACAATGATTACACATTTGTTCATTAATTAATGATTAATTGATATAATAATGCCTATGTTTTCTCTTAGACATATAGGGTTTGCCACTATTGCATCTGACTTCATTGCATTTGACCCTTTGAAGCACTGTGTAAGCACTATTAATGTAATCTTCTCTCTTACTTTCTGTTACTGTTTTGTCTTGTTTGTTCAAATTCATCACCTTTCAGCAATTCTACCATGCATGTTATCTCAGCTCCTTTGGGGAAGCTTTTATGGAAGCAAATACCTTGCCACTAATTACATTCTAGTAAATTATTAGATTTTACCCTCCAGTTTATCTTGTAAGGGAAAAAGGGAACTGTGCATATTTGTTTATAAATTTCATATGCACGGCAGTTCACCTATTTGATACTGGTTTAATTTACAGTAAGCAGTTAAATTAAAAGAGATGAGGAGCGATAAAGCAGTCTGAATAACCCAATGAACTCTCCAAGCTTACATGCTCTCAAACACATGAAAGACACATGGATTTATTGTCCCCTCCATGAGACCAGGATAAAAGGGAACACGAAATTTCAAAGGGGGTAGTCTAGGGAAGAAGGCAAGGTGAATGGGTCCTCAGAAGATCCTCAGAGTGAGGATGCCAGTAGAAACAAAATAATAAAGACACACAGACACTTCAGTGAACAGTCTGTTTTCCCACTTTTGTTAAAAGGTATTCATATTACCTTTATCAGGCATTCTAGGAAATATATATATTAACATTTTCATTATACCTCTTCACCTTGCTCTATGTATTTCTGGGTGTACAGGTAAACAGTCATTTTTGCTTTTCCTGATGAAACTGATTATTTATCAGTCTGAGCCACTGCCACAATGTCCTGGAGGAAAAGCTGAAGTCACTGGCCAAACTCATTGAGGCCTGTCAGATTAACATAGTTTGTACAATTTGAGGTTATAACCTAGGAAACAAGTTTGTGTAATCTCTTATAAAGAGAGATGACAGCAGCAAAACCAGTTCCCCTAAGTGTACATTAAAGAAGACCTAACATACAGGTTGCCATTTACACATGATATACCATAAGATTGTATAGACACAATTCAGAACTGTCTGGCTGGGTCAAAAATGTAGCTGGCTTAAGTCTTAAAATGCATTATGAATTTGTTCTGCACTGACATGGCCCTGAGTACTTTAAAAATGAAGCACCGTATTCTGTCCCCCCACTCAATGTCTATTCTTCATATTAGTAAAAACCAGTTTATCCAAAGGAGCACATCCAACTCCTTTCTTACAGGTGAGGGAAAGCATACAGCCATTGTTGTACTGGTTGCAAGTTTGTTGAGTACGGAATTCCCACTTACAATCCTTTGTTTAATCTACAGTATTCATGATGTTCACAGGCATCAAACAAAAGCTTCCAACTGTTGCATACTCTTTATCCAGAAGATTCAATCTGTCTATAACCTAAAAATCAGACACACTATTATTTTTTTTTTCTTTCATTTTCATAAGGATTGTCAGCTGGATTTTTAAAATGCTGCTGTGGTTTCTGTTGATGAAAGTATACTTATAAATTCCTCTAAATTGTGTTACTGAATATCCAACATATGTTTTACCTCTAACTATGGCTCCCATTGGTGTAGCAGGAACACTGATTTTTGCTTGTTTGCTATTTTTATTCCATTGTTTCTGTGGCATGTGGGCTCACTACATAAACTGCATATAATGATCTATTAGCTTAAGATGCTTATAACAGGAAGGCATAAGCACCAGGTATGATCACCTGCCACTTCTCTGACATGTGGTTTAGCCACTGCAGCTACCCAGAAATAGTCTGTACTCATGCAAATACCCTGAAGATAAAAACAAGCAAAGCAAAACAAAACCTTAGGCTGTGGCAGACTCCCAGGAAGAGTTGCTGAAATGAAACATTTTACACCATCAGAGAAGAGGGCCATCACAGACATATAAGCAGGTAGTTGTACAAAATGGACATCCCTAAATGGGTGAGCCCCCATTTCCAGATTTTTTTTTTTCACACTTAAATGTTGAACCACAGAAAAGCCATTGAAATTCCTAGTGTACCTCGCAGTCCATGAAGTACCTGATGTACAGAATCACATTCACTCACCTCTCAGCAGACAGATTAAGGCCGCCTGTGACAGATGAAACTTCAGAGTAGCTTTTTAAAACTTGTGAGAGAACAACACATCAATGCAGAAGGAAGGCTAACCAGCTCAATATTCGTTTCCATAAGGCAGAACAAATGATTGCTACAAGCTGATTAGGGAAAATATTAAAAGATAGTGCAGTTATTACTAATCTCCTCAGTAGAAGGGATTTATTAGATTTTTAGTAATAAAGGGCATAAGTGAGAGGTTCTTAGCTATTCTGAGTAACCAGAATTGCTTTTTTTTCCAGGAAGGTTAAGGCAAGATGTGACGTGAAACTCATTTCAGCCATTTCGACTTTTGCTGCTTCCACATTCTATTATTAAAAGGCAATCTAATACGGGCAATATGCACTTATAAATGATTGCACATTCTAAATTCTAGGTGAGAAGAATCATAGAAAGACTTCAGTAAATCTCAGCCCAGCAAGAAGCGGTGCAGTTGCCAAGTATATTTTAGTGTGGGGACCATATTACACCCGTTTTCCCATAATTCATGCTGTGTCTTTGTTCTGCATTTCATTCTAAGTGCCAATATCAACCTTCCAATGTTTTCTCCTGCTTTATACAGGTAGATGAGCTGTCGAAATAGCAAATAATGCTGTATCATGGAAACATTATGGTCATTCTGAGTACCTTATGACACCCTCATATGCAGCTTCAAATATACCTGTATTCTCAGAACTCTGTGTAACATGCATATAACTAATGTATGTTTCCATGGGAATCAATTATAAAAAATAACGTAAGATGGATCATGCATGTCACTGTAGCACTGATGGATTTGGGAATGATTAGTTGCCATAGTGATGACTTGGCTGGGGCATGCTGGGAGAAGTTAGTCAAAGAATAGGGGAGGTTGTGTTTTGCATGTACAGTTAACTTAATTAATCTTGACATCGTCTAGAATAGAGCAAGAGTCCCTTGAAAGAACTTTTTCTATGAGGTGTTTCTTATGTCCTTGAACACTGGAGTCAGAAGGCAGTTATGTTAAAATGTTTTCTCTTTTTTACACATTTATACTTAATAGGATGTAATTGTTTTTTTTCATTTCAAATGCTACATGTAAACTTATAATCATTGAAGCAAATGGCTTTTTTTATTGTATAATTCTCACTTCAACAGCTTGTACTGGTTGAATAAGATCAGCTTGTACTTTTCCAGTATGGTTTAGCTAATGGTTTAAGAAACACTTTAAAAATTCAGTGAATACTCTTTTCATTGTATAGTTAGGATAACAAAAACACAGACAGGGCAAATTGCTTTGTTACCTAAAGATAGAGGTGTAGAAGAATAGAACACAAAGAATACAGAACAACAGAATATATAGGTATAAAAAAATATAAAAGACAAACGGAGATTGCAATTAAAGAATCCTTATTTCATGCCTCTATGACATCCATTAGTCTGATATTTTTATTTTCCTCACAAAGATCCCTCTACAAATGAAAATATTATAAATTATTCTTATTTTTTTTCTCATGCATTCATGCAGTTCAGTATTCACAGTCCAATATCTTTGTTAAAAACGATAAAGCTATCCCCTGATAGAATTCAAAATCTATGAATTCTATATGTTCAAAATACTCTTGAGGATGAGGTGTGTTCATGATTAACTCTATCCCAGATGAAACCAGGACAATGATATAGACTAGACAGAGAAAACAGGACATTTTGGCCACTGAAAAACTGGCCAAAGATGCTATAATTTCTTAAAGGAAGGTTGCTCATGATTTTTAAGAGCTCCTGAATATATATAGGCACCAGAATTATATAAGTAACATATTATACTTATTTCTATTAATAAATCTTGAATTATCCACATGACGCACAAGCTTTACATCTCTTAAAAAAAGATTCTATGCATATACTACAGAATTAAAACTGAAGAATGACACAAAATTCTAACAATGCTCTCTCCACTCCTGACCAAATGGAATTAAAAGGCCCATATCCCCTTTAAAAGGCAAAATGATGACTTGCTTACAAATTTAAATATCTTAAGTATTAGTATTTGTTTCACTAGTTCATTTTCAACTATAACTCTGTCTAAAGAGGTACTCTTGCTTCTTCAATAGAATATTAATTTTACCCTTCAGAAAAAAACAATATTCTCTATGCTTATCTGTATGACAAATAAAGATCCATGTCGCTTGATATCTGTCTTCAGCTGTCTACTAATTAACTCAAGAAAAGCATAGCATTTCTTTCTTTCAAAATATACTCAACATTTTTCTTAGAGAGATCAGAATGAAATCTGCGCATATGAAAACGTGCTAGGATTTTGTGGAAAATCCAACACCAAGCATATGATTTGGATTTTTTCCCATTAGCTTTTACAATGAGAAAAAAATAACAAAAGCACCATAAAATTTGCTTTTACAAGAAAGAAAAACCAGCTGCTAAGTAACCTCTCTGAGCCACAATTCCTCTCATACTCCCTTCTGATTCCAGAGCAGGTAACAATGCTCATCAATGAGTGCAAAGCCTGGCATTTCCTAATGACTTGCATACACAGTCACAGCCCTGCCCACAAATTAGCTCTGCCATCTCCAAGCTGGTGTAAAAATTGTTGGTCCTCTTTCCTGTGCGTGCAGTCTCAGAACATTACTCCCGACATTTACGATTTCTGCTGGTGACTACTTGTTGTAATGGCCCTTCTTCCTTTAGTAAGATAATTCATTTCTAACTGAACGTTTCATCTAAATCTAGTTCTTCACCACCACTTCTCTCTCTTTTTTTTTTTTTTTCTTTTTTTCCTTAGGGATTATTAGAAAGTTTTCAAAAAGAGATTTATAAACATATATTTCTACTTACTACTTAATCAGCATCTGTTTAATAATTATGCCTAACTTCTGTAAACTATGTCATTTGGACTTTATTTCACTTACGTATTTAACACTTTTCTCCCGTCTAACTGCAATTGCTTAGAAATTTCACCATGTTAGTACGATTTTTCTCTTGGATTAAGTATAGTTTTATATTAATGAGTTATTGCATATGATACTAGTTTACTGCAATTAAAACCCATGAAAAATTACCTATTCTACCAATATAGTAATACCTTCTGGAAGCCATACATTAGTTTTTCTGCATCCTGACTCACAGATATAAAACATGTGAACCATGAAACATTCACAAAAGGCACTTCCTGCTTTTCATATATATCTAGTTTTCATATCTGGGACACTTAAATTGGATATGTGGGGTTCACTGTATTTTACTTTTTAATATCCACTAACATATTTGCTTCAATTCTCCTTCTACAGAAACAAAGGATATGAGTTAAAATTACTAATAAAACTAAATACATATAAAAATATCCCCAGCTGTGACCCTTAGCTAGAAATTGTTTTGGCTGGCTTCCTCCATCAAAATTTACAACATGTCATCTTTATACATGAAATGAGTGAAAAAGGAAATAAGATAAAGATAAGAAAGTCAAATAAAGGACTGCTTGAGAAACTTAATTTAACTTGGAGATAATTGTATCATCCCTCCATCTTAGACACAGTAATTTGGCACGCCTAGGGAGAGGAAATGCAGACCCAATAATGAAATGAGATGTTAAGGTAGAAGACGAGGTTTTGAAAGCTTGTAACTTTAATGCAAGGAGTTTTTTCGTGGAAGTGCTGAACCACTTTCTTTTACACCTGCTCTATCTAATCCTCACACAAGTATGTTCTACCAATAGTTCCTCCAGATACTGTCCTCTTTGCAAGGACAACTTTGTTTAAAGGGGCACAAAGCACCTAGAACAATTTGGTTGACTGTTCTTGCATTGCATTAGCAGCCAAATGGGAGCTACTTGTCACCTCCTCTGAAGCCTTTTACTCTAATGCTTGTTAAACTACCAGTTTGAAAGATTCATAACTTTCCATTACAAGCGACTTACAAAGTGTTTCTCTCTAATTGCTGAAACAACATCTTTAAAAAAAAAAACCCAGACAGACAAAAAAACCAGCCCTAGACCTGAAATGTCCTTAACAAACATAATGAAAATGGGAACCAGCTCCAAGGCACCAAATTGTTCCTTTCTAGGCACTCTTGGGGTAGAGATCCTTGACTGGAATTCAAGGTGTTTAAAGTATTTAACACCTGGAAGCATATAAATACATAAAGAAAATAAATTAATACCTAGATATAGATCCTATGATATATTCTATATATATACCTAGGAAGGGAAATACATTTTATCTCCCCGTATCCTTTCAGAATATTAACTGCTACTGCATTAATTTCTATTATGCAGCTACAGTAACAACCACACATGAAGTTAGACTTTACAAGGTTTCAGTCAAACTTATGCTTGTCTATGTGTAGTAATCCTGAATTTAAATGTTACTATCTCATATCAGACTCTGGATGTTTACCTGATTTTTTTTTTCCCTTTTATTTTTCCCAGTTAATTTCAGATGTCCTGTCTTTGGAAAAGGGACAGTGATGAAGCTTGACTGTAATACATCAGCTCCATAGGATGAAGGGTGCTGAGGCTGCTTGCAGCTCACAAAAAGTGATGGCCTTAACGAAGGACTAGATCTAGTATATGAAGGGGGGGGGGGGGCAATGCTGAGCAAATATACATGTTATTTGGACAATAATTAGTTTAAATAACTTTTTACATTTTGATGACACGTCCCCTATCCTATTAGTTGACTTAGCCATTCCAAACAAATATCTAGGAATCAAATATCTCGAGACTTGAAGTCAGTTTCTCTGCCAGAGTGCACTAATGAGATGGGCTAAAAAGAATGACCTTAGCTCTAATTGGACTCAGAATTAAGCTTTTCACATTCTGGGTTTTTTTTTTTTTTGAAAGGTCCCTATGACTAATTCTAATTCAAAGCTGTCTAAGCAATGCATTCTCTCAATTACCAGCAGCAAAGGTTACACTAAATGGGTAACTGCTGGTTTAACCATGCGTTATTAGAGTCTGCTAAAATTACATTTTAGGAAGTATCAGTTACTGATATAGCTTGACTCAGGAAATAACTTGGATTCATTCAAAGCTTGTAGGAAAGTAAACTTTCTTTTGTTTCATTCCTGTTTCTTATTAACAGAAACTTTTAGACTCCCTACCTGGGAAGCATTAGGTGTATCTTCAGACATAATGATCTAAGAATTATTTATTTCTTCAGAATTACCTGAGACCTAAGCCACCCGTATAGCTTTCATGCAGTCGTGGGTGTACATTGAGTGTCTTCAATCTTCAACTTAAACTTTTCAGCATTGAAAGTTAAGGACTATGCATAGGTATTGAGAGCTTCAATTTGTCCTTAGTAGCCAAGGCTGGGCAGACATTTGTTTTACAACTGTTTCCTGAGTTTTGCTTTGTGTTCTTTTTCCTAGGATACGGTTAGATAATGCTGAAATGATGGAATGGTTTGTTATCATCAAAAAGGATGATCCCAAGCCATTGCTCTGCTTCTGCTCCTTTTTTCTCTCTGCCTCAGGCCCTTGGCGTGCACTCCCATCTCTCCTCTGGTTGCTTTAGTGGTGTGGTGTATTGACTCCCAGTCGGGAGCTAAGTACCACAGAACCATTTGGTCACTCCTCCTCCTCAGCAGGACAGGGGAAAAAACATGAAAAAGAAAAGTGAGAAAACTTTTGCATCTGACTAGTGATTCGAATCATCTCACTGTAGAGTGAGACAAGTACTAGTCATAGTAATGGCTGAAGAACAGGGAAGGGCAAGATTTTGCTTAAAATATCATAATGATATCACAGCCTGGTCTATCAGAACATACAAAAAAAATTAATCATTAAAACCTATACTTTGTTACAATTCAATATATTTAACTATTGGGAATGTTTCATGTTAATAATTGCATTATTTAACTTAAAAGCATGCCATTTAAAAAGCTGATGTATCTATTAGATACGAAAATGTAAATTTGTTTCATATGCTGTCAAGTGATTCAATATCTCAAGTCAAGTCATCAAAGTTTCTGCAAATCCTTAATCAGTGACTTTTACACTTAATTAAAGTTTTATGTGACCAGTAAAGTGTCTCAAAATGATTTCTTTTTTTGCATATTACATTTGCAGTTATTGGACTAAACAAGGTGCATAAACACTTCCAAAATAAGTTTTCTCATTGAGAACAATGATTAACTTAACATGAGCAGAGTTAAGCTCATCCTTGCTCAGCTAACCATTAAATTCAATCTCCCAGTCCCCTGGGGGATGAAATGCAGAGAAGAGAATGCTAGCCCGTAAGGCAGAATACTTCAAAAAAGAAGGAAATGCATTGAAGTGTCAGGTCGTCTGTTGTGATTTCACGTAGTAAGTTCAACAGAGCATCCATTGATTATCAATCAGAATTCATCACATTATATTCTTTACGCTGCTCAGCATACCAGGTCCCATTAAAATAATAATAATACTAAAAAAGACTTGCTTTACATTCACTCTGCTTCTGCAAGCATGCATTAACACAGTTTCAGAGATCTGGTGTTGGTCTTATCTTCCTATTGCAATAGAATTCTCCTTCACACCAGCAAAACTTGCATCAGACCACGCATGATGGCTCACTAAACTCAAACTATTAAGGCTGTGCACACATGGCCTCATGCTCTGAAGAATTCATGCTGACTCCCTGAGGAGTGAAGTATCTCAGGAAATGGTCACAACTGGGGCAAGACCCAGTAAAGCAATTTAAATTATTTAATTAAATACACAAATATGTGACGCTGAAAACCACAGTTCAGCATATACCTAAGTGTGTAGATTCATAATCTCCATTCACACCTCTTAGTTTGACTTCAAAGTACCTTGGGTAGCTGGACTTCCACTGCTGTTTGCATGTGGAGCTCCACCCAGACGCCGACACTGCATCATGCCTGAGCTCAGGATGGAATCCTGAAACAAAGCGAAGCTTCCCGAGGGATGTGAGCTGGAGACAAATTCTGAAAAGAGCACACAAATACCAGCAACCTTCTAATTGAATAGAGTACTGGGTAGAACTCTTTTAATTTATAAATACAGCAAGAAAAGGACACAGTATTCCTCTTTTTATTATTATCTTAGTCATTAAAAAGCATTCCTTATATTGCAGAATTCTGCCTTACTTAGGCTATATACTACCTGATCTATGCAAGTTTGCCCATACTTTTTATATTAGCTATTGAGTAAAAAGCTAAATAGCTATTAATTTCATGGATGAACTCAATCCTTCAGGGTAACTGTTTTAGCCTTGTTTAGTGTTGTTATTACTTGCAAACAGCCTATCTGCCCTAAGACTCACATTAAGTTTAAGAAGGATTTCAGCAAACCTCCACCTTCATAATCAGAGTCAAATGTATCACGGTTTTGAGAATTTAATCTATGTATAAATTTCCATACCTAGCAATACATACTCCTACACAAATTTTCTTTTTTAAAATTCTACTTAATATTGGGTTCTTCTATAAACATAGGAAACTACTTGGTATCACCATATAACTTCTGTTCACTCATCATTTCTCAACAATACCATAGTAAAATAACTTCCATACCAAAAGCAAGATTGTATTTGCTTTATGGGGAAAAAAAAAAAAAAAAGCTGTATTTCTCACAACCTTTTTTTAACTCTAAGTGTAACAAGTAGTGAATCTTCACTTGTACTTTGACTGTGAAAATGTGGGGGTTTGCCATTCTGGTAGTACAGGTATTGCACATGCCTGTTCCCTGTGCAATGGTTTTTCCTTTTTACCAATTGCAAGGCCATAAATTTATCATTTACAGAATTTTGAACATAACCTTTTCTACTAAATGCACTGTTACTGTACATTAAGTATGTGTTTCTTCTGTAAGTATTTTCCATATTCTTGGGTTTATCTGAATTTATCATTGGTAAAATTTACAGACAACTTAATGTCTACAAAACACTGTACAGACTTACACTGCTTAAAGGGGAAAAAAGGCTATACATTGTTGTAAGAGACCAGAATGAAAAAGCAGTGTATGAGGAATGGACCAGTACTGAACCAGAATGAACCCATCACAGAACATCATACAAAATGGTATGCAAGAATCAAAACCCTATGATTTAGGACTTATAAAAAAAAGAAAGTTGTGCTTTTCCACACATACTTCCTTTTTAAACTGTAAGCAATGTGCACTGTGGTACTACTTCTCAGACTGGCCTGCACAAAAAATAAGTACAATAACAAAGCTTGCCAATACAAAAATCTAGATGGAAAGATCACATAAACACAAACCAGACAGGGCTGGAATAGGCCTATAACAATTGTCTAATCCTGACCTCCAACCAAAGTAGGATCAGTTACAGCAGGTTGCCCTGGACCATGTCCCATTGGGTTTAAAGTGTCTCCACAGATGAAGCCTCCAAAACTTCTCTAGTCAACCTGCTCCATTGTTTGACCACCATCAGAGTGAAATACTCTTTTCATATGTTCAAATGGAATACCCATTATTATTGTTATCCATTAAGAC
>JAVJGJ010000033.1:14226801-14241798 GCA_035590215.1 Microhierax caerulescens
GCTCTTCTCCCTGGGATCCAGTGACAGGACACTTGGGAATGGCTCAGAGCTGTATCAGGAGAGCTTCCGACCTGACACTAGGAAACACTTCCTTACTGAGAGGGTAGTCAGGCACTGGACAACGCCCTTAATAACATGCCTTAACCTTTGGTCAGCCCTGAAGTGATCAGGGAGCTGGACAAGATGATCATTGTACATCCCTTCCAACTGGAATTAAATTCTCTTCTATTCTATTCTACTACTTGCTCACCTCTGGAAACATTATATGGAAGATACATCTAATTCAAAAGGACTTTGTGTTCAAAGATGCAAAGCAGTAACCTTTTGTTCCCAGTCAATGTCTCCTAGGATTCAAAGGATTTCTAGTGTAAGATTGTATATTTGAATATGTATTGCAGAATGAGTCATTATTAAGTTACCAGGTAACTATAATGTCTATGAGAAAACAACTAATACTTACTCTTCTCTCAGAATTCTACGGAAACTTTAGTGTGAATATTTTTGATGTGTTGTACTAATTTTCTGGCTTTCCTGAATGATCAAAACTTGTAACACTTATATTTTAACATATTTATACCTGACTTAATAGTCACCAAATTAACTCTTCATGACGTTAATGTACTTGTATTAAAATTATGATATTAAACTCATGGTACTAACAACAAAAAAGAACACCCTCAAACAAAGGTAAGAACTGCTTGAAGGGGACAAATGCTTGTATTTTTAGCTAGTAAAAAAAAAGAGATAAAATGCAGAAATAGTTTTTAGGTAATTAAATTATGTTAAAGCTTTAAAAAACCCCAAAGCTTTAGCTTAAAAGCATTTACATATATATGCTTGTGATATAGTGTGTGCTTGAGAAATAACAACCTCATAAGACCTATTTTTCAATAGAAAAAAAATATCTCTTAGAAATAGAGTGCAGCTTTTTTTTTTTTTTTTTTTTTTTGACAAAAACAAATTCTACAACAAGTGAAAACAGTCATGAGGTAACACAAAATGTTGGATTTTTTGTTCATTGTCCACAATATTGTTCATTGTCCAGTTACATAAAATGTTGGATTTGTTGTTCACTGTCCAGGAGTTTCATGAAACTACTAATGTAAGAATGCAGAAGAAAAAGAAAAGGTCTGACAGAAATGAACATATATACATACATAAATATATTTATAAAGCATAACTTATAAAATGTTTTAGAGTAAAACTAATCACATAGTGGCTTTTTAGTATCTAAATATTTATCATAATAATGGTCTGGATTCTGTAAGCAATGCTTATTTAATTTCACAGAAGTAACATTATTACAAGTATAAAATTGTATATAAAGTCAAAGACTGCAGTATTGAAGGCAATATATTTTAACAAGATGTTTCAAAGTATGGCCCAGCTGCAGTATTCTAAAAAAATTATGTCAGGACTTGATAATACTTGGCAATAAATGCCTATTCCAGCTGTTCAAAACTTAGGATCCTTGGGCTCCTAAAAGATTACACTTACCCATAAAACAAAAGGTTTAAGCCCACCTGCTATTTGAATTTCAAGCTACTGAGGTCTAGAGGTTGCCAATGTTTTCTTGAGAAAAATATTCTCAGATGTTTTCTTTGGTTATTTTTTCAGCAACTATGCTTTAGAAGGAGGAAACTCAGTGTTTCAGTAGTGCAGAATATCTAGGACTAATCACTGTGCTGAAATAAATAAATAAATATTACATAAATAAATGGGAAAAGCAACAATCCTATTCCAAGACTTTCTAAATCAATATATCTGGAAGGATACAATGGACAATCACAGCAGAAACAGGCTGAGAGGCAGGGAGAACAAATACTATAAATAGAGCTTAGCAGAAATAATTTCCTAAGTGAGTAGCATATGTCAATTTTGTTTTTTTTTCTACTCTCCCAATCATTCTGTAAGTGTTGGAATGTTTTTTGAGAGCGGATTTTGACAGACATTTGTGTAGGTGTAAAAATGCACAAGTTTCTACTCTTCCAAATCACATCCAAAGCAATAAAAATTACCAAGAGGGTAACCCTGAATGTTAAATCCAACCAACCAGTCAAACAAAAAAACTTACTAAAATGTAATCAGTAAGAAAAATTCTGGAGTTTTGCATCTTGCTTCAGTTAAGCACTGATGATAACACAGTTGTGTTTTTAACAGTTTCTGAGATGTCCATTGAACAGTCTTCCCTTGACACGTTGATGTACAAAATGTATGTACTGAGTTTGTAATGGATGACACAATATGAACTGACATATATAACCTACAGTACTTCAAAGAACTGCAGCACAAAGCACATTGACATGTCTAATAATCATAAGTGACAGATGGTTGCAGGGTTTTTTTTATGCTTAACAACTGAGTGAAGAGACAGCATTTATCTTGTATTAAACTGTTGTATTTTAGAATTGCCTTTAATTACAGGGGAAGGTAGGATATTAAAAAGGAATATATTTTGCTGGATCATTTCCCCTTCACAGTCCTTACCTGCTAGATGTACTTTAAGAAAGCCCATCACACTGGTCCCTTGAGGTGCGAAGGGTCAAAGAAGCATAGCCTTAAGTAAGACTTAAATAAGAGGCAAATATATAATATCATATATTGAGGATTTTTTGGAAGAGTCAAAATTTCAGGCCTCAGCATTTGGCACTACAGTCAAAGGCAAAGAATTTCTGGTAACATAGGTGTTACTTGTGAGGGAAATTTCAAGACCCTCAAATAGAATTCAAATAGAACTCAAATAGAATAGAATTTCAAGAACTCAAATAGAGTTCTATTGATTCAATTACAGAAAAAAAAAAAAAAAAAAGAGTAAAGGATTTTCAGCATTTTAGTGCTGAAAAAGGATTTAACATTTAGTGAATGATAACTTTTGCTACAGTAACACAGGAAAGGAAAAATTCTATAGATCAATTACATTATCAAAGGTTTTTATCATTTATAATGGCATGCCTAACTTCTTAGTCCAGGTAGATGCTGGTCTAGTTAATTGCATTGTAATTTGCTAATGTCTAAATAGGTTCCATAGGAAAAGGGTTCATGTTGGTCTTTACCATTCCCTTACTCTCTACTAAAAGTAGCTGCTGGGAGGAGCACAAAGGTGTATTTTTCTAATAGGTAGTGTTTTAAATTTTTTAACCTAGTTGAATATTGGCATTGTGGTATAAACTTTGGCTTTGGACTCAAAAATATAGAATAATCAAGTACAAGAATTCTACACTAATACATTATACAGTCTTCCACATTTCAGAAGAAGTAATTATTTGTTTAATAAAAGGATAGCAACAGATCTTTCCAGTAGTGAATGAAATACATGAAACCACAAAGTTGTAGAGTGATATCAAGGGAATTCAGTGTCCTTGTATTATTTGTTCCGAGGCAGTATCCTTCATAACACTGATGTCAAAAAAAGCAACAAAAGCCCCAACTTGAGCTGGTTCTGGATGCCAAACCCATGATGATTATTTTGTTTTCTTTGCAAAACTACTTTTTTTATCTCTTGGGTTTTGAGCAAGGAATTTTTGTCATCTCCCTATGCCATGTAGACACAACTGCAATAGGTACAGAATTTTAAAAGCTTTAATACCAAGAAGATAAAATTATTTCTTCGCTGTAATTTGCATCTAGGTGTGGCAAACTAACTGATTTCCAGAAATAAATTTTGCTGAAGGACTTGATGGATAGAGACACTGAAAACCAGCAAAATTTACAAGTTAAAAGCTCCCCACTTTCGCTCTGTAATTTCCTCTCCAGTTTTCAAGAAAAAAGTATGTCAGGAGCAGGCTGTGAAAGGTCTACCCTAATTGGGTAGGTCACATGACATGGTACATTTAACATATTCAATCCCTCTTGTGAAACTTAGGCAGGATTGTATATATCTCACTATTTTTCACTGATATTTGAGAGTGTCCTACACTTAAGTCCCACAATTAAATCTCTCATTTACTCACCTTTCTGTCCTGCACAGTTAATGAGTGCTACGATATGAATTTACTTAGAGAAAAAATATGAAGAAATGGTACCAAATATCATTTTTAGATATTAAGGGATTTGGGAGACACAAAAAAAACCAACCTCCAAACCATAAAAAGATCATAATATTTATGGCTTTTTCCATAGCATAAAATACAGCACTAAAGCTGAAATATTTTTTTTTTTTGGTGGAATTTAAAGAGAAAAACCTTGTGACTGTTACCTCACTGCTTCCCAAAATATCTTCCAGAATCAAGAAAAGCCTGATTCAGTGCTCTTTTCAGTCTGTTGCTTTTTGACCATTGCTTTCTTTTCCTGACATAAATTAGTCAGTACCAATAGTAAAGATCATAAACTTATCCAAAACAAAGCAAATATATTTTACATTTATGAAGTAAGATTTTTTGAGAAAAACTTCAAAATTTTTGGGCTTTATGAGTTGAAATACAAATCAGCTAATGCAATTGGTTCACTTTCAGGGAATTTAAAATTTCAGTAAGTGATAAAGATTTTTTACCACCACCACAATTTTAATGGTTTATTTCCTTTTGCTTTCTATTTTATGGTTGATGGTATTGTATTTTAATTGCTTGCTTGACATGCTGGCACCTCAGTAGGAGTTCATGGGGAAATTTTATAACATTTTAAATAATTAATAGTTATTAATAGACTGCATTAAATCAAGCTCTTAAAATATTCTTTATATCTTCTTTGTATAGCAGTGCTTCTACAAACTGAGAGCTTAGCTCATCTTTTACAAGTTTTAAATATATTTATTTTTTCCACATCAGATATGAAATACTTTAGGAGGTTCTGTTTTGTAATGTGCTATCTTTTGTACTGCAGAAAGGCATCAAATACATTGCAGACATTTTTATACTACACTTTATTTTTAATGAAAATGACATACTGGAAAAAATATGCTGTGTTATAATTCAGGAAAACCAAATTTTGTCATCCTTAAAAAAAACCCTACTGATACTGACTAAGTCTGTGGGGCTATACTTCAGGTTATTACAGTGGCCACAAAAGTTTAACTTTTACTGCTGTTCATGATACATAGCCTGATCTAAACCCACTGAAGTCAGCAAGTCTTGATATTGAGAGAATGGCAGTCTGATGGGGCAACTAGGGTAAGGCAATACTCTGCTTGAAGCTAAACACGTTGTGATGTGCCAGACCCTTGACCCACTGTATGCAAGTAATTGAATAAACTGCATTCACATATTCAGCCTCGTGACTTATATTGTTAAGGTGCTTTCTTACTTTCGGATGAAGCACTTGTTACAAACACAAAGTTACCGTGGTATTATATTTAACTCATGAGCGAAGAAAGCCCTGTATTTTGTTAAACAACCAGAA
Organism: Microhierax caerulescens; assembly: GCA_035590215.1. Lineage (NCBI taxonomy): Eukaryota > Metazoa > Chordata > Aves > Falconiformes > Falconidae > Microhierax > Microhierax caerulescens. Next base: position 14,232,136 of record JAVJGJ010000033.1, read on the forward strand.
AGAATGTTAATTTATTTTTAAATATCATTTTTCCTATAGGTACAGAAGGTAGCTGACTAAAAAGGATTGTCAATCACTATACATACACCCTCTCCCTGTCCCATAAGACCTTGAAATCTTTTAAAGTAAATGAATAAACTATCATATAAAGGCAGTTAGTAACTACTATTTCTTGCAAACTAAAACAGGTAAAGTGACAGTAAACTCTTTCTTGCTTTTTTTCTGGGTGATGTTTAGTGTTTTACTAGGGAATAATCTATTTTGTCTTCCTTTCAGATGTGTTTATAAGGTACAACACATGCATGGAATATTTCAGCTGTCAAATTCATTTTGGGAATTGATAAAATTATTGGCTGCTAAAATTTCCAATATTTTCTTAAACCTACATATTATTGCTTTCCTATAAAACTCACTATGTTATAATTCCTCACACTTCTGAAACTCAGAAATTAATGTACTAGAGACTCAAAAACTAAACACATGGTTATTCTTCTCATCAAGGTCGCTGCTGTCTTCTTTGTCTTCATCTTTCATGAGGGGAACACAGTGCCTTTTCTGAGTTGCTTGTATTTTTATTGTATTTTAAAAAAACCAAACTACTGCTTTCTAGACCCACCTCCAATTTTCTATACCAAACTATGTCTTTGTTAATGTATCTTTGTTTCTTAATTAAGGCTTTTTATTAGAAGGAGATAAAGGAATAAATTGTAACACCTGAAAATTCTGTATAGCTGCATTCAATTCAGAAAAAAAAAAAAAATTTTCACTGAATCACAGAAAAATTTAGTTTGGAAGAGACCTCAGGATGTCTCTAGTCCAACCTCTTGCCCAAAGCAAGGCTAACTTCAAAGTCCGGCCAGATTGCTCAAGGCTTAGTTCCATCTAGTTCTGAAAACCTCCATGTATGGGGACCCATCAGCCTCCCTGGTTAATCTGTTCTGGTACTTAACTGCTGTGATAATAGACATTTTTTTCTTTATGCCAATTGCAATGTCCCTTACTGCAACTTGTGGTTGGAGCCTCCTGCCTTTTACCATACACATTTTCTTCTGCAGGTTAGAAAAACCCAGCTCCCTCTACCTCTCCTCAAACACTACCTCCCCCAGTCCCCAAACCATCCTCCTTCCTCTTTGCTGGATGCACTGAGCTTCTGGCATAAATGTTCTGAATCATGGCATGCATGCAGGCATGCAGGTGTTTTCAATTCAGATTTAAATCAATTATTTGTATGTACTTTTGGTATCCTATTTACTTAGTTCTACTCAAACAGAATATAATAGCCTTTTTCCTGCCTCCATGAATGTCCTCCTTCCTCCCCAAGTAAAGTTGTCAAAATCACATTCTGTACGTCAAGTGAAATGTACTTTTAAATAGTAAACACAGTACTATTTATATGCTTTGGCATACTATCACAGATACAGTAAAATGTAACATATTTCAAATGAATGTCATCTTTATATACAGAGTAGAAACGGACTACAAATGAGATGTACATGTCACTATTTACCAAGCATGAGCTCCAGCACACGAGCTGATGAACACTTTAAAAGACCTATGCACAAGAAGTGAGATCACTCTAAGACCATCAGGAACTTTATCTAAAATAATCAAATTCCACTTCTGGTTTTTTTAATTATTGTTATTTTATTTTTATTTTGCATTTTTGCTACAGTCATGAAGACAAATCCTTCTCTCTTACGGGATGCTATCATGCACCTGACCTATTCTCTTTGAGGACCTGTCATTTCTGTTGCTGTTAGGAGTTACTTGTCTTTTATGGGTTTTTTTGTTTGTTTTGCAATATTACATGCATCTTCAGCATCTGATTTCTAGATACAGTTTTTGTTCCAAGTTATTTAACAGTGGCATTTCCATTCCTGATAGCCTCTCTAGTCCCAACTCAACATTTTTCACTTGACACATTGTGTACGTAACCAAGTATCACTATGTATAAAGTGTGAATGTAGTTAGTGTTTTCACTAGATAAGTATACTAAATGTGTATCTATTCCACAGAGAAAACTGAAAGCTCTACCACAAACTATTTATCATCCAAAGGCATGAAATCAAACCAAGGACTGAAAAAATGTGATCTACCTTTCCCCGCAGGATCCCCACCAGAGTGCAAACGCAGCAGAGAAGTCCTTCAGCTATTTCATCCCTTGTGCTTCTTTAAAAGAAAGAAGCTGCAGATGAGGGAAAAAGAAATCTAGGAAACACTTTAAAAATACTTTACCAAAAATGAAGCACTGAAGAAGAACTCTTAAGAAGCATTTAGTGCAAGCAAAATCTATAAAGTAAGCGATATGAGGCCATTTCATGTGAATTTAATGGCAGAGGTACATTTCCTGCAGGAAAAAGGAATGCAGTCAGTTATGTGTGCACTAGATATAAAGAAACAGTTAGGCTGTTAAAAGAAATGGAAACCCAGAAATTACATAAGAAGTGAAAAACAAAGATGGAGTTTCAACTCTTATAACTAAGACAACAACAGAGGAGCATTTAATAAGAATTTTTCAGATATTCATGAATATGTGATGTGTGTGCTAGGGATCTACTCAGGCATGCCATGGTTTTCCTTAATATAACCTCAGTTCAGGTTTTCTGTTAAGATAAAGAGATCTTTTCCTTGACTATTTCCCATCTTGCAACACTCAAGTGCCTGTCTTTATCAGACTTTTCTTTTTCAGCAACACAAGTGACAAAATTCTGACTTGCTCAACTGTGTCACTGATTTCCAAAAGGACAAATATTTTATTCACTATTTCTATTTTTAAACAATGCTGCTGATATAGGCTGAATAATTTGAGAGAGCGGACACTGAGCAGAGCACTTGTTTTAAGTGATAATTTTTCAAATTGTATCATTAGAAATAATCCATAAAAGGTATCACATGTATACTCATGTTTATTTACAACATTCAGAAAATTCAAGAAGGCCTTTGTTCAGAAAGTGATTATATACATAATACTCTACTTATAAATATAAAGGAAAAAAAAAAAAAAAAAAGCTGAGCAAATGCTGTTTCAGTATAGTTCCTGCATTTCTCTATGATATTATGCAACTGCAAAAATAGGAACTGCATATTCCTTAATTTATAGAAAAAGGCGCATTAACTGTCATCTTGGTATAAAAGAGAAATATTTTACAGTAAGAGCAATCAATCACTGGACAATCTCCCCAGGGATGTGGTAGAGCCCTCATCACTGGAGGTGTTAAAGATGTGATGGGAGAGAGTGCTAGGTAATCTTATCTAAGCTCCCTTTCCCATGAAAGGTTAAACCACATGATCTTTCAAGGTCCCTTTCAACATGGGCTGGTTTAGGATTTTACGAATTATCACAGCCAATTTCACCAGCAACCCTACCTGCTCTACTTTTTCACTACAGTCACTCTCAGAGTAACAGGATATGGGTACTTGGGTGTGTAAGTCTTAATTCCAGTCTTCAAAAGAATAATAAATGCATGGTATGCAGAAAGACAAGAGAATGATGTTATTTTTTTGTCTGCATGTTGTCATTTTGTGTGGCTTCCTTAAAGAGCATGATATAAAGATAAACAAATTCATGTGAGTCTTTCCTTTAAGGTGCATGTGAAATGGGTAAGTCCTCCATGCAATCCTTTTTTTTTAATTAAAAAACATCAAAATTATCATTTTACAATGCAGGCATGCTCAGAACTTAAGATTACTATGTCTCAGGCTTCTGGTCATGCACTGGTTAGGAATAATGTTGTTGATGGAACAATTGAATACAGCAAGCTTGGAACTGCTAAAATTGCCAGACATCTCACTGAAAGAGCAATTCTAGAATTGTATAGAAGAAACGAAGGGAAACAAAGGCAGGATTAAATGAGAAAGTTGGGAAAATCTGGCATGTTAGTGTGTATTGAAAGGATGAAAGCAAAAGGTACAAAACTGGGAGGAATCTTGCACATCTATACCTGATTTTCTCCCTTTTTGTCAGCAATGCTCACACAGTATTTTTAATTTGAATTTTACACAGAATCTTTCAGATAGAAAACTTAAAACCAGGCTGAAATCATAATCTAAGACTATCATCAGATGTGCCATATATACCACTCATATCCATTAAATGAACTTAAACATAGATATGTATGTGCATATGTTTATATATGTCTGGGCACATATGTCATTCTGGATAGGTTATAGACAAAGACTGATTCCGATAATACTCATCATGCATTTTTTGCTCACAAATTGGAAAAAAACACTGGACAATCCAGTAACAAAACAGGCTAAGTGCATTGATTAGATTCTCGGGTTGGGATCTGAATTGTCCCTATAAGGATGTATAGATGGTGCTTCATCTTCATAAGCACTTGTTCAGAGAGATACTTCAAAGTCATAAGCTCTCTCCACAATTTGCCTATATTCCATAACTGAAACACGTTCAAGTACCTCACAGGAGGGGAGCTGTACAGACTAAGCAGCAGGGGAAATATTCAAATCTCCAGCTCCATATTTAGGACCTGCCAAGGAAGGAGGCAAAATAATGCAACAGAATCCCTCTTGAGACACAGGAGGACTCCTCCTTCCCTGCTTGAAAGTACAGCTCAATTCACAGCCTAGCTACGTAAATTACAGGCTCATGTCTAGTAAAGTTAACAAGAGGAAAAGGCAGTAACCATCTATCTGTGAAATGTAATATATTAGTGGAAAGTACATAAGGCTTTTTTACACAGCCTACACACCATTAACCGACTCTCATTCATATTACTTTATCATCATAAGCTTCTGCTTTTACTCAAATGTGTTTATTTGGTGTTGCTCACTAGCAAAAGGGGAAAAATAGCAGGTTATCTAATCACCATTGAAAACCCCTACTTTTAAGGAAGTCGAAGTTCTAAAGCCTGCCTTCATAATTCATATAATACAAAAGACATTATAATTCCAATACCTCATTCTTTTGACAAAGATTATAGCAAGGACAGAAAATGCCCATAGATTAATCCATCATTCTGACACAGGTTTTAATGAGTGGGAAATGCCAAAAATATGATCCATTATCTTTGAAATTCAAAAGCTGTAATATCATGGATCAGTTTGAACTACTTGATAAAATTTCTTAGATCTAGCATTCATGCCTAGAAGCTTGCAACTCATTAAAATTTTTAAAACATATTACACATCATTCTGCATGGATTAGAAATTAGATATGCATGATTTTTATTTTCTTTTAGAGCAAGAACAAGAGGATTTTCCATCTTCATTGTTTTTGAAATGTCTTTCATTTGAACAAAAATATAATGTCCCAGTGTCCCCTAGTGGGCAAATGAATTAATAGATAAAGAATTCGTTTTATACATGTCTATACTTATCATTAGCAACACGTTCAGAAAGATTGTTCTGAAGTACTGCACTAATGTTTGCCTTTTTTACACTGAAAAAATACACCATGAACACCAGGTCTGATAAATAATTGTGAAGAAATAGTTAATTTCAGGGAAAACAAAACCAGATGCATTTACATAGGGTAGAGTATACTCCTGGACAGGAAGAGAAAATAGATTTAAAAGACTACCTGTTTTCTCCTCTATGCTGTATAGAGAGATCTTATGAATGTAATTTCACATACCTGTGTTTGTTTTCCTTGAAGACAACAATATTGACAGCTTTTTAATAGATCATCTATTCATGTGAGCACTGCACCACAGCAGTACTTTGCTGCTGTTGGTATTAGGTGGTGGGTAAGGAGCAGTTGCTATATTTTTTCAAGCATGTCTCAAACATCTTCCTCCTCATTTGAAATACTAGTAGAAGTCTGAAGTGATCACAGTGAAGCAGTCTAATGCAAAGTTTAAATGAAACCCAACTGAAATAGAGATCTATCTCAAAACATTTTTTCTTTTAAATAAGTGTAGTCCTTGTGAATCTGAAGAATTCAAAAGTTACTCCCGAATTAGAGGAAGTACTTTGCACTTCTTCCTGGGCTTCCAAGGAGCATTGGCATTCTCAGGTTCTTTTAAGAAAAACTTTTCAGATATACAGGGGCTTCTCCAGCACAAAACTGGCAAATGGAGGCTGGAATCGTGGTGGCTCTTCATGACTTCAAAGTAGCACTCAATGCTTTTGGCATGCAGGCATGAGTAACAAAGCCAGTAGTTTCCCTACAACTGGGCAGAAGTGATACAGCAACAAAGTATGTGACGTTTTTGGAGATCCAGGATGTAGCTTTTGAGGGAATTCAGCATTATTTGCACTCAATATCAGCCACACAGTTCTGAAGGTAGGAGAATACAGCCTTTAGTACGAGTTTTCTTGACAATAAGGAACAAAATAGCATAAATTTCTTATCCTTTAGTTAGCAAAACTGTTTTTCTCATAAAATATCTGAGCAACTCAGGATTGCAAAATGTTAAAAAATAAGCACATGCAATCCACGTCACATTTTTAATGATATATTTAAGTTTCAAAATATTAGCTAGTAGAATGGCTTCTCAAGCATATCATACTCTGAAAACCAAATAAAGTTCTCATGGACAAGAAACCAGTCTCAGGAGATCCAGGTTCAGATTATCTCCCCAGGAAACCTTTGTGTAAATCAGGGTTAAATTACCTCATCTCTCTGTACATCAGTTGAGTCTTCCAAATTGCATAATACTTCCTTTGCATGCTTTCTAAAACCTGTCAGTTTTGTCTGCTTTTTGAAGTCCCAAATCCCTGGACTAGGTACTGATTCTATGTATGCATATATATGGAATCTATCACAACAGGGTCTCTAACTATGGCTATGCAGCAAATAATATACACCTTTCTTCTGAGCTTATTTCTTCATCCATTGCTTTGATTCCAGAATTGATTTATTTTACAGGAATGGCTTCATCTGCCTTACAGGATAACTTTCAGGCTTATAAAAGCTAGAACCTCTAATCTTAAAAGTAACTAATGAATAGCTACAGCATTGTATACACATTCTGCAGTCATATAAATCAATACAAGAAAATTTCAATATTTTATAATGAAATGGAATTCTGTTAAAAATAAAACATATGTAATAAAATACGCTTTATTACAAAACTGAGCTCCAGAAGGACAACATTATTGTTTTCTTCTGAATTTATGCAGGTACTATATCACCTATTTACACAAAGGGCAGATTTCTCATATAAAATACAGTTTTATAAAGAGATGTAGGACAGAAGAGCAAACATAGTACAGCAGAAGTGCTGGTACATTGTCTTCTTTTGCAACTGTAACCTACAGAGAGATTGACGGAGCCAGGAAAAAAAAACCTGCTAGGTCACAACTATGATTCACTCAGATTGGACTTATTCCAGATGCATAAAATGCTCCAACCGGAGGATTCTTGCCAACCATTCTTTGTGTTGCAGGAAATCTCATGATGAGTGTGACTGAAGATACCCACCTGAATATAACCTCACATCTTTTAAATATATAAAGCTTAGCAAGGATCAAAATACAGATATGAAGAAGCTTCTCAGCTCAGTATGAAACATTTTGTTCTGTAACCCCATCACCAAGGAGAATTCTAATAGCAATGTAAGGCAAATGTCTAATTCTCTTCTCTAAGATCTGCACGTGTTGCAGCAGATGCCAGTGGTGCATCAGGCATATCCCCTCTGTGAACATTATATTGCCCTACTAATTGCAACTACGTAGTTAGCTGCGTTCTTCATCTTTAAAACAATTTTCATATTTGCAATATGACAAACTGCCTCTTCCAAGGAGGCCTAAGTAGGGTATATAAATGTTTCAGGGTGGAGAGGGACAGAATAAAATACTGAGGAAAGCAACATGGCTTCACCAAAAAAATTAAAATAAATAATAATAAAAAAATACCCTAGTGCAAAACCAGCAGCAAGAGTATCCAGGCTTGCTTTAGTTATTCTAAGTCTGGACATCTAATATGTATGAGCAACAGCTGCTTCATTAGAGAATGAGTCTGGTCTTAATTCTTAACTGCTCACCAAATCCACACTTTCACACTATTGAATACATTAATATCTTTTTCCTCCCAGTATAGCATATACTCAAGTGTTTTTAAAAAGGAAAATACATTTTTAAGGAGATGAGATTAGTAAATTTGTTAAGAGCTGAAGTTTTAAATTAACAATAATATAGTGTAATACTTTCTGTAAGAAGTCTCATATTTAATGACAAATCCTTTCAGTGAAGCCCTAATATAGTTAAATTCCTAGATGCAACATTTTACAGTTTGAAAAGACCACTTCTTTTTTTAAACTGATCGGCCTATCAAAGCAAATTTGTTCAATAAACATATCACAAACTGAGTAGTAAAAAAACCCAGATTTTCTGTTTTGTTCTGAGTGGAAATTGTCTTTGCTTTAGATTAATGGTTTGAAAGTTGAGACAGAAGTTTTTTGTGGTACTGTAATTGGAAAATGAAGCAAGGAAAAGTAGAGAGGGAAAAAAAAAGTAATGGTTTTATTTATTTATAATTCCATCATAAAAGATGTTGACCACCTCTGCAGCTGATTTTAAAGCGATGCTTTTTTGGTTACTATTGAGTCCAAAACTAATTTGGAGACAATTTGGTGAGGGAGATGGGGGGGTGTGGGGTGTGGGAGGCATCAATTTCAACCCCTGGCAAGTGCATCCTTGCTCCATTTTCTGGATTACACTAGAAAGCAAAGCAGCATGTTATTTTTTGGATGAAGGGGCAGGAAAAAGACAAGTAGGTTAACACATTCATTCAAAAAGACTTTTCTAAAAACCTGCTCCACTACATAGGGAAAGACACAGCAGACTTAGTGCTAGTGACCCTTTCCTTCCACCTGAGTTGAGGCTGCTAATGAAATCTCTCCTCATTTTGATTCTGGATGTGTCCGAAGAGTCTTATAACAACATATTTGGAATTTTAAATCGAAGCTTGCACAAAACTTCCATTGACTTCAGCAGTCCCAGCCACCAATTGTTAAGTTTTTACTTCTGTTTACCTCTCATCTTCTCTGATCTGTTTTTATGGATGCCAAATGCTATGACAAGCTATAATTTCCTAGCCATGTCACACATGAAGTTGATGTGCCACAAAATATTCAACTTCTGTACATGTCTTTCTCAAATACATCATAGATAACACCACTGTTTCCAATGAAAATTTATACTTTGATAGTGAAATAATTTCTTGGATTGTAACATGCTGACGAGTCATGGTCTGCTCATGATTAAGAAACATTAAATCTATCAGATTACTTGCAATGAATTATTTCTTCAGCTCCTCAGAGAATATAAGCTACAACAGATTGCTTTCACAGGAAGTGCTAATGTTCATAGCCTCTCCACTGCTGGAGACAGATGCGCTTAGTTTACCTGTTACCTGTGAAACAGATTTGGTTGAAACTTGGCCTGGAAGATAAAGTTGTACAATGTTGGTGGCCTTGGTCTTCTAACTCAAACTAAGAACAGGCTCTTTTTTTAATTTATTTTTAATTTTTTTCTATATACCATACCATCTTTCTGCCTATATGATTCTTTTAAAAAGAAAGACAAAAAAAGACAAGAAAAGACAAGACAAGACAAGACAAGAAAAAGAGAAGAGAAGAGAAGAGAAGAGAAGAGAAGAGAAGAGAAGAGAAGAGAAGAGAAAAGAAAAGAAAAAAAGAAAAGAAAAGAAAAGAAAAGAAAAGAAAAGAAAAGAAAAGAAAAGAAAAGAAAAGAAAA
>JAVJGJ010000033.1:14241898-14253095 GCA_035590215.1 Microhierax caerulescens
AGAAAAGAAAAGAAAAGAAAAGAAAAGAAAAGAAAAGAAAAGAAAAGAAAAGAAAAGAAAAGAAAAGAAAGAAAAGACAGTAGGTTCTAAATAACTTTTTCTCTCCAGTCATTAGATTAGCTAGTCTTCTCAGGGTGAACTGGTGTGCACTAGGAACATGCCTGATTTCAGTACATAAATACCAGCATTGAAATGGGAGGCTGTCTACATGGGCATAGAGTGAGGCTTGTCCAAAACCTTCTGCAGCCTGAGGGCCATGGAAAGGAACCACCCTCTGCACACTGGCTCAGAGGCACTGCAGTCCTCATGAAATTCAGACCTGTTCACATTTTCTGGCACTTGGTGCCTCAGTTGCACCTGATGGGAATTTTCTATTTATTTATTTATTAAAAATTTGCTCTGCATCCTGAGTCTCAGTGAATTTTCAAGGTTTTTTGCAAGTAAGCTTGAAGGACTTGGTCATCAGACCTTGAATTATCAGCAAGTCCCTGAAATTAGTTGTCAGCTTTGAGAAGGCTAGAAAATCCCAAAGCATTCAATATAAATCCCTCATGCTTAGTGCTTTTGGGGGCACTCTGCAAGCCTTGTGGATAGTATCATACATGTTTCCATTTGAATTCTGAGAAGGAGCAGTGTTACATTTAAGCTTTTTCTTCATGAGTGTGCACCTCAGCAAGAGTAAAGATTTGTCATCACACAGAGCAGCCATTACATCAACAGTGGCACAGGCAGTTTGACCTTCATTTATCACAGGAAAGCGATCACCTTCAGCCTTTTAAATCTCCCACAGTATTCACTTTTTGTGAATTCACTCGTTACTTCTTACTTTTTTCTCGCACACATCATCACTACTTCTAATTATATTACAGTGGAATACAGTACAGTAGTATATTCAGTATGAGAGAGAGACCAAACAATACAATTTCAAGAATATCCACTACAAGAATATTAGTGATAAATACAGAAAGGCAACAATTATGCATACTCATGTGTGGGCATGTAACTATTAAGCTTACACAGTCAAGAACTAGAAGCCAGGAAATACTAGAATTAATGTGAACTGTGTAGCCCTAATTTCTTCTATTTGAGAATATATATTATTATATATATTTTTGTAATGATGATAGAATTTAATGCCTTTATATCTATTTTTTTTTTCTTAAGGCCAACTCCTCCCAAATTTTGAGTTCCAGTTATAAACTACATTAATTCTATGTTAACCACACAGATTATCAGGATATTTGAAGACGTGCTTTTTTTCCGAAGCCTCAGAAACAGCTGTGCTGTTTGCTTTGCCTAAAACTTTGCAAACACTTGTGGAGAGAAACTTACGAGGAATTACAACTAAAAATATGCAGTGCTGTACACGAATAGGAAGAGGTTTTGGTTAATCCATTCATAAGGCTGACTCCACAAGGCATTGTAAAAAAAAGGCAGTACTGTGCATCTTTAAAACATTTTAGCAAGCAGCCCCCAAAATAGCCTCGTAAAGTAGGCAGACAGATGTGAAAACTGATACTGACATCAGCTAAATAACTTAATCATGTAATCAGTCAGTAACAAAGGAGAGTGGTATTCCACATTTCTCCTTCTCTAACATACCAACTGTGAAACAAACGTCAAATCAAAACCAAATAATGTTTTCAATATATTTAAGGTACACAAACCAAACCTTTGTTCCTACCAAAGGATATCTGCACAAATAGAACAGACAATTATATCTGAAACTACTCATTTTACATTTGCAAATGCATTCTGATAGAAACAAATTGAAATATTTCAGGTAAACAACATTTCAGCACATTTTCCTCTGGAAAATGCATGCCAGCAGGTGATAATTCAGTCTATACTGTACATTTTTAAGCTATTGAATTGCATGCTGCAGTACTGCAACCTACCATTTCACTACATCCTGTGTTTTGCCTAAGTGTTTGGTAAGGCAAAGGAAAACTAGAGCCAGCAATGAAGCACAAAAACAGAATAGCAAATAAGATCACTCTTCATTTCAGGCTTTTATATTATAGAACTATATTTTCAATCCTAACATAGGTCACAGTAGTCACAATGGCAGGTTTTAACTTGCTTTCTAGGCACGTAGTACAGTTAGGAAAGATTTTTCACGTAATCAAAGTTGGATATTTCTAGAGAGATCAAAAGAGTCTGTGAAGTGGAGAGCAGGTGCTACAGATATCTTAGAGGATCTGAGAATGCAATTAACCAGCAAATGAGCCTTGGAAAACCTAGTCTTCCTGAACAGATGAGCACAATAAAAGCCACTGAGAAATGAGATGGCCAAAGCACGCTAATAACAGCAGCAAGCATAGACATCTGGCCTGTATCTTAACCTTTAGGAAAAGAGAACAGATCAGATATAGAAAGTAAAGTAGGTACAATTATGTAAATATGTAGGCCTCCTGGAGGAGGTGAAAGTTTATTGATTGCTTTTACGGAGGCTCAGTTAAGCAGAATACTAGTGGCCTCTTTTTTCACTCCAGTTGAATTGATACTTGGGATGGCTACAGCCAGATGAAAATGGTAAAGTGGCTTCTAGAAGATTAGAAAAAACAAGTGATTTTACCCCTCAGCATTTATGTAGCAACTTTTTTCATCGTTTATGTTCTGATTGCCAGCATCAAAGTTTAGCACTGGGAGGTGTTTAATAAGTTTTGTGGGAATCTGTAGTCACTGGCAGCCTTTAACATTTGCAGAAATGTATATGGCTTTGGACAAATGAAAATATTCCATCTGAACAATTTCTGCTGATGCCAAATTTCATACAAAGCTTATTTAAACAATGGAAAAGTGAGGTCTCAAACTTTAGAAATTGGTCAGACTTTCTATAAATCCATCCATATTTTTTTCCTGAGTTCTACAACACACACTGCAGTAGCTTATGTCTTTACAGGGTATTAATCATGAACACTATCACATGTCAAGCCTAGTACGGATATTATAGGCATTCAGGTTAAAAGGGGGATTTTCTGCCATGACACAGAGGATCTTTGCATGATAGGGCCATAAAATTTCTTCTTTTATGAAGAAAGAATTCAATATGTGAGCGTGGGAACACAGTGTCATGTCATTCACCTTGAAATGAGCCACAAGATGCAAGCAGTGTAGCCTGCACAGTTTTAATACTACAACTGTTATAAAATGGTTTACTATGTATAATTACATCATATTTTCTTTATTTCAGTCTCCAACAACTCTAAAGAGCTTTGTCTCCCCCGTTACTTAAGTTTGCTATGACTTGCTGAAACTCTAGATGGCTGGAATGACCTAGAGCCATGTATGTATCAGGTATGCTGACAACAGCATAATCAGGTTGTGCAGCATCACTGTGAAGATGAAGCAACAACTATTTTTAAATCATTTTGACTTGTTTCTTTCATCACTTTTTGCTACATTAAGTTTGCGGACCTAAGCCTTAGGTTGACACTGGAAAATTTTTCTTTTCTTTTTTTAAACTAATGATTTTTAGCACATCACAGTCCATAAATTAGAGCATTTCATTACAGTAGTTGCTGGAATTACTCTTAATTGTACTTAAAATACTTCTGAGCCCATTTTTTTCTGTTCTTAGATGTAACTGCTTCCCACTACTAGATTTTAAGAACTTTCTCCAGCCTGTCTTAACAATGCAGAGAATCAAATACCCCTCCTTATGCTGAGAATGAGTCTCGTACTCACCCTTGAGAGGTCATTGGCTTTAATGCAGCTGAACCTTAAATCACCATATTCCTTGTAAACAGGAGCATCAAATCAGATGATGCCCCCATCTTAGAAATACTACAGGTTTATTTCTTTGCTCGTGCCATTTTCATATTGCTTCTTCCCTTCCACTCCTATTTTGTAAAATGCAGTTGCACAAGGCAAGTATCAGCTATTTCCACTCCTTAGACTTTTTTTTTTTTTCTTTGTGTGTGTGTGTGTGTTAGCATGATAATTTGTTAAAACAAAGATAACAGTTTAACCCCAGTGACTTCAGAGGTCTTTAATGGCTTGGCTGTTGCAATGGGACAGTTAGCCATAATGGCATGCCCTTGTCATTTATTAAGGATTTAAGAAAATTAAAATCTTCCAGTCACGGAACTGATATTTAGAGGTCATCAGTCTGCACAGTTTAAAGACATTTAGAAATATTTTCCGAACCACACAAGGAGAAAAATCTTACACTTACTATTAATTATCACAGTGTGACAAGTGAAGTTCTTTCCAGGTTTTGTTACTTTGGTTGTGGATAAAAGTCTTACATTTTCATTTGATCATTTTCACTCAGAGGCAGCAGGCTGACTGCTCTTTGCCTGAAATAACCCATTCTCCCAGCATTGCTGGGTAACACCACCTGATGTAACAGAGTTAAGAGTAACTCCAGGGAGAAAAAAGGTAGAAAAAATAAGTGCTTGGATGAATGCGTTCAAAGCACCCAAGTCTAGGGAGAACCGGCATGCTGAACTTCCCGTTTGCTCTAACAGAATGTATTGCAACAATTCTCTCCCCTCACAGAGCTAAAGATTTTGAAGGCTGTAATGGAACTCCATGTCTGCTGGCTCTAAGGATCTGGCCTGTGCTCTTTTCCACTGCTTTCCTTTTTTTTTTTTTTTTTTCCCAACATTTTTGTTTTGGCAAGGGTGGAGGCAAGAAGGAACCTAACATCCATGAAAGATCTAGTACATTAGCAACTACGGTTACATTTATCATCACGTTGTGATTTTTGACTCTTGACACCACCTCTCCTTAGAAACCTGTGCATTGGGCTGGGTCCTGATTTTTTTTTTTTTTTAATACATCTATTAATACCGATGCTTTTAAAATCTGGATTATAAAAAGCAGCAATTTTTATCTGAGTTAAAAGCAATCATGTTGCTTTGGCAGTTCTGCCTATACTGATTACTTGGAAAGTAACTATCAATCATGTTTGCTCCTCCAATTGTGCTTTTTTATATTTTTCAGAATTCTCTAATTCAAACAGATACAGCCCCCACTTTCAAATAAGAACCAACATCAGATCAGATACAGAATTCACTGCTTTGTTCACCTTTCTCTTAGGATGTCAATAAACATACAGCTATTTTCTCCCTCTCTTATTGCATGTATTATTTTCATGAACACTTTGTAGAAAAAACAGTGTAAGAACTATCTTTCTCAATCAAGGATAAAAGGGTGATATGAGATTCTGCAAGAAGTGGAGTCCATCTAATCCCAGTGCTGGATGGCTGCCACAGATTGGTTTTAGTTCCCCAACAGCTCCCCTGAGAGTATCCTCAGGGCCAGCAAACTGACTTAAATACTGGTGTTCAGTATTAATGCAACTAAAATACCCACCATCTCCCAGCTTGGAATAAACAAATAAAACAGCTGCCTACCCATTTGCTGCTGATGTTTACAGCATGGGTGATGCCTACATCCTCTCTATCCATGTCCCAGGCTCCTGTTGGACTTGTGAAAAATATCACTCTCTGTCTACATCCTTTCCTCAGCCCTTCATCAGCTCTCATCTTCTATCCTTAGTTTTTGCAAGTATTTTCCTCCCCCTTCTAAATTCCACTATGCCGCAGTAGAGATGCTGGCCCTTTATGCAGCCAACAAACAACGCACAGAACACCAGCTCTTTTCCTACTGACCTCGGTACCTGTACTACTTCTACAGGGAAGTTACAAATCTCAGAACGCATTGCTTCAAAACCAACAGAATATGGCTGTCCTCAAATACATTAAAACTGCAGCTCACATTGTGACCGAAAAGAAAATGGAAGCAAAACATTGCCAGTACTTCAGGCTTGAGGGGAAGGAGAACGATGGGAACATGGTCAGTAGAATAGAGGACATTCACCATACATATGCAATTCTAACTGCTTCTTGGTGATTTAAAATATTCTGTATTTTGATATACTACAGATTTTGATCAGTGTGGGTTTTTCACACAATTTCTTGATATTTTTAAACTTAAACTGATTATTTCTGAAAACCTTTAGGGAGAAAGCATTAGCACTACCAGAGAAAAAAAAAACTCAGAATAATATAAGATTTTTAAAGGTGTTATGAAAGCAACTGTCACTTGTATGTTACTCTTGCATAGATTGCTGGCAGATTATGTTAAAGAATTTCAGAGTTTCTTTTAGGTTAGATAGCGAGGTCTATGTGCTACAAGTGGAATGTTGCCAAACAGTCATAAACAGCCAAGGGAACTAGTAGACAATTTCAAATAGACTAGGACTGTCCCATAGTTTGTGAGCAGTGATCAAAAGGAGTTTGTGGCCCACTTCAGATACGATATGTCACTTTCGTCACAGAAATAGAAAACATTTGCCCTGTTTTGCTGCTCTGTCTCTAATCTGATTCCCTTTATTTCACTTTTCCACTTCTGCATGTGATAACACAACAGAGTTGAATCTTTCTTTTCCAGTTCCCTACAGAAAACTCTCCGAATTCACATGGGTGCTGATGTGGTAGTTACCTTCTCTTCATCTCTCTCCTTCCTTCTAGAAACAATCTGAAACACTAGATATCCAGGCCCTTATTAATTGTGTTTTCTAATTATTTATTAATTGGAGCAGGGGAGCAGTACATCTGGCAACATTTACATTTGCAATTAGGGAATCTGATTCTCCATAGCAGAAGTCTAATTTTATTATTTGGCTTAACTTAGAAATAGTCAGATGGCTTAGATATGAAGAAATTTGTATTACTGAGGCATAGAGAAATCTGGAGAGAAAGAATCTATCCTTTTGTAGAATATGTTAAGCCAATTTTTTTTAATTTATGCATCCCCATGACATCACGTTTTGTCTTTCAAATGCTGCTGTACCTATTTTTTCTCTTCCATTTAAATTGATTGCAATTGAATTTAAAGTGCTAGAATACTGCTAGCTTTACGCTTTTTCAAATTTTGTGTAGGTGATCTGGGACAAGTGGCTTGAGCACCCTGTTGTTAAGGCAAGTAATTGGACCAGGCTACATGATCTCCAAAACTAATACAAGTATCTTCTGACAACCGTTTCTGACATAAACAACTTTAGATATGTGCATGGCTTTATTTAAAAATTGTATGCTGGCAAATAGCATTTTATATGCTCAAGAACGTATATGGTGGAGAATAATATCAGGACTATGAGCATTTGAATAAATACTAAGACAAATTAGAAACACAGTTGAGACGCTTCCTTGGCAAAGGTATGAACATAATAAATTCTGAAAAATATTTCAATGTGCTTGCTGTTTCTGTGTAATGTATTTTGAGCTACAATAATTATTTTTATGTTTTTAAGCATAACCTTAGGTATTTCCCATCTGCATTTCTGCACCTACACCAAACACAATAACATGTAATATTCTAAAACACTGTCAAGTTTTTCAGGTAGTTTGAATGCCTGTAAGAGAGTTGTAATACTTGCAGCACATCTCTGCTAGATGCTAAAACCTAAATGTAGTAAGCAGGAGCCATACCATTATAGGGCTTATTCTTTCAATGCTAAATTCTAGCAGGAGCTTTCTTGATAGGAAGTGTGAAGAACAAAGGACTATTATAATACTGAGTGTGCATGCTCAGGAGATCTGAAGAGCACACAGCAAACAAGAAGTCTACCTCCCTCCGTAATGTGGCCTAAAACATGGATAAATTGATACAACTTCAGTTGCAAAATGCCAGCATTATCTGAGAGCTCATATGGATGAAATAAGAGCAAGCTTAGGACAGAAATCCTTCCCTAAAGCCTATGCCTTGATATGAGAGTCACCCCTATTATGAAGGATATGGGAGACAAATGAAATTGAAGCACTTTCTCCTGCGCTGTCTTTACACAGATGCAGTTTCAAGCACCCACACAGGGCTCTCAACAGGATTTCCATTCCAATTTCATTCTCCCAGCCCTTTGTCACATATATTGGGCACCTCTGTCAAGGTATGTGATATTTACATCATAACAGATGTTGATACTTTCACAGGAGGTTCATAAATAGATGTTTCATTGTTGGCTGAAGAATGTTATAAACCTACATAGAACACTTCTACCATGCCCATTTTTCACACCATCACATTTCCAGAAATTCTGATCCTCTATGTAGAAATCTCTTTTGTCTTTAATATTCCAATTTGCCACAGTCTTTACAAAAAGAAATCTGAAAAAACACTGTAATAATTTTTGATGTGTAATTGAATTACAAGATTTAATTTAAATTGATGGCATGTAGATTGGTCAGAGTGGAGCTTTTGGAATTATCTCGTCATGTATAGGGAATATAACTCAAAGCCTTAAAGAAATTAGGCTTGAATTTTGAAGGAGTCACAAACTTGTTTTATACAACTTAATCTCTACAAAAGTATGTTTGGCAAGGTTATACATGGAATAATACCATTTGCTTTTCTGATCCTAATTTATTTTCTCTGGATGATCTTTAGAAGAACCAAAGAGTGGAGAAAATAGCTTTATTACACTGATTAAAATAATGTTTTGTAATAAAGCAAGGTGATGGTGAATAAATTGATAAAAATAAAGCACCCAGACATCTGGCTAACTGTATTAAAAAGGCTCTACAGTATCTGTTCTAATCCTCCCCACACATTATACTTGGTATTTTGCTAGAAGGTTTGACTAATATTGTATATAGGACTTTGGTAATATCTTGCAAATTTACAAGCTTTCAGGAGTTTTTAAAAGCAGACAGGTACAAAGATGTTCTACATACTGATGAAATATCGTACTTTTTAAAAAAATAAAATCACCAAGTGACTTCTATCAGACAGAAGTGGAAGCCAAAATAATTATCTGTAAAAGCAAGACTCAGTGAGGTTTTTTCCTTCACAAAAAAAAAAAAAAAAAAAAAAAAGCATCAACACAAAGAATATATGCCTTTGCCAGATAGAAATCAAACAAATCCATAGCTTATATAGTATCTTTCATTAATCTGTGAAATATAATTTTCAGAAGATTTCTTTGATTATGTTTTTCCTCTATTTGACAGTGATCAGACCTAATGTACTCAACACAGATAGTACTTTCAGGATATCACTGCTCCATCATTTTGAATTACTTTTTTTTTATTAGACATGGATAATTCCTAATACTTTCCAGTCAGTTCCATTATTCATTTTTTATTAAGCTGGCTAAAAGTCACAGTCCACAAGTAGCCAAGTAGTCAATTTATCTCTAGTTCCTTCTCTCAGGTGACAGTCCTACATCTGTTCTTTATTAAAGCAGAACCCTGCAATTCAACCCAATTTTGATTTTGTCACCAGGTTATAACACCTAATTTACCAAACAAATTGTTTCCAGCAGAGATTTAATTTGTCCCCAATTCCGATTCACCTCTGGGAAGTGCAACAAAAAATTTAAACCAATCAAAAGCACAATGAATTTTCTTTAAGTCTTTCCTTGTCACTTCACTGAAGCTTGCAGGACACAAAAATAGGCAGCACTCTTTCTTACTGTCCAGTCACTCAGCACATGTGGACAGACCAGTGCTGTCCATTAACATTTCTGTTTCAAACTTCCTCTTCCTAAAAATTTTATTCAACTAGATTTAAAAGCTACATAACAAAACCAAAAAAAAAAAAAAAAAACTAAACCAAAAAACCTCCAAAAAACAAACCAACATAAAAAGTTTGCAATTTAGTCTTAGTAATTTGGATGAGGTTGTTTTTGCTGGGCTGAGAAGACAGTGGCTGCCTCAGTATTGAGTTTAAGACCACAACAGGATTATAACAGCAAAGGCATTTCAAAAAGGTTTAATACGGTTCATTTTAAGCTTTTCACCTATCATATTAGCTAAAGTTTTGCCTGAGAGGCTTTCTCAGGGTTTTTTTTCCCCTTTTGTTTCTTATCAATAAGATTCCTTAACAAAACAACAGTTACTATTTTATGACTAACTGGTAGGAAGTTTGGGAAAATCCATTAGAATTGTGATAGTGGTACCTGATCTTTTAATATTTACAAACATTTTCTTTTTAATATACTCCATATGGATTGCCTTTTTCTCCTTCTGTCAGTTCTCCTTCATCCAGTGGGAATGACTTTGACTGTTGAATACTAATGAATGTATGATTGGTCCAACTTACGATTGTTTGTTTTGAGTTATTAATTCAGTTTTAAAAACATCTGACCTGTGCTCCTAACTGTGAGAGAAGTGAGCTTAGAGTATGAAACAACTGAGATCATATCATGCAGGCTTAATGAAAGATAGTAATGGAAATGCACATCTGTGTGCTGTAGACATTTATGAATGCATTATGCTTTTCTCCAGGTTTCTTCGTGTTTTCCTCTGTGAAGCATCTTTCAGCAAGAACACTTATCTGTGTTCCTGTTACTTCTGCAAGCTCTTCCGTAGCTCCTGTGCTTTTATTGAAATGCAGCAGAGAAACTAAACATCTGGCAAGTCACCAAGCCAGAGTGACTGGCAAAAGCTGAAAAATCCCTCAGAGAGTAAGCAACATCTGTTTGATAGGCAGTGAAAAATAAACCAGCAATAAACTCATTTTAACAGCAAATAAAGGCTACATGGGGCTAGGGGAAGGTTTTTGAGAAATGCTTATTACTCACATTATGCAATTAAATTGGCATTACTATGTTTGACAGTCATAGGAAAGCAATTGTGAAAAGCTTATGTGCTTGAAGAAACTGATCTAAAGGACTTAATTTTCTACTTGCATAGCAAAAAAATCTGCCTTTTGAAGTCTCCTGGGTATTTTCTGGGCAAGAACCTATGAACCTTGTCTATTTCAATCCCAAGAAAGCTGTAAAGGAAGTACCATACTTGCTTGGGTCTGAAAAAGCACCACAACAAAACTGATGCTTTATGTTCTGCAAAAATGCTATTAAGAAAGATACAAGAAATAAACCTCTACCTTGTTTAATGAATAGATAGATCATAATCAGCTAATTCATCACTTTCAATGAAGTACAACTAAACTTTTATAATTTACTACAGATAAATTCACTGGAACTGATTTGCATTTAAACCTGTCACTAATGAGAGTTATTCAATGGAATATAAATGTCTTTTACCTTTAAGTAAACAAGACAATATTTAAGTTATGAACTTAAGAAATATGCTGAGCAATAATACAAAAAATCAAACTTCCTAACAAAGTACAAAATACTGTTTTTGTAATGCACAGGCTCAAATCTATTTATGCTGCAAATTTAGTTTGCTTGGGAACAAGTGACACTATCCTTTCCTTACTAATAGGTACAAAATAATGC
>JAVJGJ010000033.1:14253195-14277172 GCA_035590215.1 Microhierax caerulescens
GTATCCTTTCCTTACTAATAGCTACAAAATAATGCTGAAAACTGTAAGAAATACTCCCTACTCTGCTGAAAAACCACAGATTTGTACCCTTTGGGTTACATGTGAAGTGACATAGAAGAAATGGGATCTTGTACAATAAAACTACAGATTGATGAAGGCAAGAAAGAAGTACCAGTTATGTCAAGAGACAGTATGCAAGAACCAACTGACAAATATGCAGCTACCTTTGTGCTGTCTTCTTCAATCAATGTATGATCATGAACACAGTCAGTGTCCATGTGTGTAGGATGGCCTACATTAACAAATTCCACCAAGAAGAGCAAAGCTGCGGAAAATACCAAGTGTCTGCACCTGAGGAAGTGAGCATAGATGAACACTGACAGTGACAAGAGTATTGCAAGAGTTCAGCCATGAAGGAAAGCACATGTGGTTCTGCCTTCACCTAAAAGGCATCAGACCATGCAAGCTGCACCCAGAAGGTATACAGCAATTTAGTCCTGCACATCTCAAGGCTCTGAGACTGGTGAACTACAGAATGCACATTTATCCTTCCCCCTGCCCTGTGACATCAGTGATGCATCTCAGAGACAACAAAGCACCAAAAGATGCTTTTAATTCCTTGACAGTCATGAAGATGACTAAAAGGAGAGTCATATGGGAAAATCTTATCTAGACTATGAGAAGTTTGTCATCATAACTTCAGGAGTTCATGGAGAGGCCAAGCATTTTTCTTAGCCACCTTAAAATGTTTAAAAGATGACAGGCTTGTTTAGGTTTTTTGTTTTAACTCGTGAGATTATTTTATGAACACTGAGACAAGTTCTACTTCTCCTGTTTTAAGATGTCATTTGTGATATAATAACCAATGACATATAGGAAGTCCTACAGCTGGACAGAGTGAATTTTACAGAAAAATGCATTTTTTATGATTTAGTTTAAACATTTTTCTTTCCAGAGTGAAGATGTTTGCTTAGTAGAGTTCATTGAGCAGCTTAGGGCATCAGGATGCTTGCTTTCTGTAAGAAGACCTGTTTCAAGATACCAGTGCTTTGAATAATCATAGCAATTTTGCAGTTCACATAGTGGTGAATATGAATCATTAAAGGAAAGAAAATATTCACACTTTTATAGCAATAATGCTGTTCCTCTAAAGCGAGGAGTATCAGACTGAGTGTAACTTTGCAATGGTTCAGGTACTTTAACCCAACTATTTGAAGCTGTCCAAAATCTGAGGTACTGCAAGCTCTCACTACAGATACACAGTAGTGCTTGGAAGTGCTCTGCATAAAAAACTGTTCTTCTGACATGTTTATTGCAGTCCAGCAGAGGTATCAAACTGTTACATTTATAGAGCACAGGCCAAATTTTGGTTGTTACAAATTGCACATTATCTTGTTCTTCCACTTTTGTCAATGTCCATTTGTAATATCAGCTTTCATCACAGTCAAGTGGATGGGAGAGGTTCATACTATAGCATAGATTCTACTTCAGTGGATTTAGATCTTGCAAGGTTCTTCCTGCGAAGAAGCAAAACCTGAAAGTTGACATTAGATTTTGTGAGTTCAGTCAAGAACTATATACAGCACATACCATTCCTGTTAACCTGCATATTGTAGTTATCTGGCAAACTACATGCTATGATAATCTTGAATATGTTTAATGGCTTTGGGTCTTTTGCTTAAAGATAGAAATTTCTTTATACAAAACTTCAGCTTAACAAACATAAGCTTACATTGTAATCAGCATTAAGTAAAATCATCCACAGATGAAGTATTCACATCAGGGGTTCCAGTACTACAAAGTCCTTACTCAGTTTTCCATATAGTGAACGATAAAGAAATATATTTGTGATTATAGCTAACTTCAACCATGGCCACAGGTTCTCTGCATCAATTACGTAAGTGTTTCTTTAAAAGGTCCAATCACAATTATAGAGCTACATTACCAAGTTTTTACATCATTAAGAATTACTTGATTATCAGAGGAACAGTGTTTTTGATTAATTCAAAATGAACTGTAAGAATTGAGGCTAAATTTCTGTCTTTTAAGCTCTTAAAGGTTTTCTACTTCAAGAAACACTGTTTCATTTCTAAAATTGCAAGTTTTTGTGAAATCTGAAAATACCTGTTAATGATTATGTGAGTCAGTTAAAACATTT
Organism: Microhierax caerulescens; assembly: GCA_035590215.1. Taxonomy (NCBI): domain Eukaryota; kingdom Metazoa; phylum Chordata; class Aves; order Falconiformes; family Falconidae; genus Microhierax; species Microhierax caerulescens. The sequence continues at coordinate 14,255,354 of JAVJGJ010000033.1, forward strand.
TATCTTACTTGAACTTGCATTCTTCAGTGAAAGGATCTAAATTGAAAATTTTCTCCCACTCCATATTGATGACACATTAAGACTAGTTACATCACTTGCTTAAAGTTATACATGATCTTATGTATCTTGCTTGGGAAGCCAAAATAGAAAAGAAAAAGTAAATTTAAAAAAACACAGTTAATTGCTCTCATCGACTTAAATGGGCTGAACCTGAGAAAGAGGCCCTGAAAGGTCCATATTAGATGATGTAAATTAAGGTGAAAAAAACTGGCAACGTATTTGTTTGTATTACTGGCATTGCTTGCTGCCTGCTGGATGAAGACACGGGATAAGCAGCACAATTCCTTTTTGCCTAGAGGAGGCAGAGAGGCTCAGATTCACAATGGCTGTTGTTATTATGCAAGGATAGCTGTGGAGCGCAAAGATTTAATCACATTCAACACGATTCATGTGGAATAAGGCACAGTGTATAAATCCAGCATCCCCATTGATTTCTATCTGTTACTTAAGTGTTCTGACCAGAACAGGTCAAAGCAACAGGTTATTTTAGTGACTACTGTCATGAAGCTTTTCTTCCTTAATAAAAAACAATAAATAATAATAAAAAAACCAACACTGCAATGAATAAATAAAAATGAAATAATAATAATAACTGTCAATAGATTATACGCAGAACTAAATTGGTTTCTAATTTACAGAAAGCTCTGAAATATACATTTGACTTTTCAACATAAAATTGATTAAAACTCTTCATAGAGAGTGTCTAGCAGAGGTTTTTAGGACAGGTTTCTTTACCTCACTGGTATGTTTTAATTCTCTTGTCACTTCACTTACCACACCTAAGGTTGTTGTTACTGGTACATGTCACTGTTCTGATTTAAGGACTCCAGAGAATTCAGCCACAGAGATGGAGATTTTAGCTATTCCCTTGAGTTAAAAAAGCCATTTAACTTTACTGAATGAAAATGCCACCAAAGACAGAGACACTAAACACATGTGACATTGCCCTTGAAACGACAAGTAATTACTACCACAAGTGCCACTCACCTACTACTATGTAAGAGACACTTAATTGATAATGTAATAATAGACCACCAAGAGAATATACAGACAATCTCCATTAGACTGCAAAAAAATTAATAAACAATTACCAGCTAAGAAACCTACATGAGTTTACATATTTCTCTGACATTCAGTGTGCTTGGATGTGAACTCTTTCACAGAAGATTCACCTTTGCTTGCAGATCTAAGCACTGATAACACCAAGTCTGCTGGCAACTCCCTTTGACTCCAACAAGCCTTGGATGGAGTTTTAAGATGACAAGGAAGTACTTTTTCGTCTCATGAAAGTCGAAGAGAAATTAGTTACAACCCACAACAGGGAGATCTTACTTATGTACTCTGTTTCCCTAAAACGCAAGTGCTGTGATGCAGCGATGCTTGCAAAGCCTTTTCCCACAAGTGCCAGCACGGGCCAAGCTCTGGGAGGCACCGATGGCTCCACGCACATAGCACTAACCCGCTTTATCAGTGAAGGCACACGTGCAGAGATGCGCAGACACGGGTATGGCTCTTCTACAGACAGCTCAGGTACAGGATATGACTACATATATCACACTGGCAGGCATGAAGGACTGAAGAGCAGTAGAACTGTCCTAGGCCACTGAAGCTGACAGGCTGGGCATGGTGAGTTATTTGTGTACCAGTTCTTCACACAGTTCTCAAGAAAAAGCTGAAAGCATGGAAGAGTGACACCCTACCGTGCGTTGAAACACATTTATGCAAGTCTAAATAATTCAGTACCCAGAAACACAGCTTCCTCATCCAGCTAAGATTATAATGGTGTGATCACATGGCAGATTTTGACATTTCAGTAAAGGTAACTTGCTTGGGCTCCTTTCAGTGAGAAAGATCGTAGAAGGGCACAGTATAATAGGTATTTTTTTTTCCCAGCCTGCATTCAAGAGTAACTAGAGTTCTCCCCAGAGGCAACTGATGAAATTTAACAGTAACATCTCAAGTACCTACCCAGAAGACCTAGTGAAGGCTATGCAAGAACATGCAACGCTTCTTCACTTTCAAGCGGTAAAGTTAAAGGGCTTAAAGAGGGTGTAATTGAGTGGAACAGGGAAAGATAGTAAGACATCTACTTACAGCAGTGTGAACAATTAGCAATAGGCAGAACTACTCTTTCTCCACACACCCCATCACTTGTAGCTGTGGGTGCACTGCACACAATCAGTAAGCTAATATTCCAGCCCTTCCCCAGCTACAACTCATTTATAATTCACCATAAAAGCATAAAGAAGTCACCACGAGGGGCAGGTCATCCCTTCAGCTCTACTGAGGTCTCCCAAGCTAAGGCCAGCCTGAATAGCTGCAACTTCAGGGCTGCCCTGGGAGGTACCACACATTTCTGGTGTGGATTGTCACAACCAAGCAACACACCACTAACACTGCTATCCCTCCTCACCTCTATATCTCTGCTGCTCTTTGCCACCATACCTTTCGGTATTGTCAAATTACCCTTCACAGCTGATCCTTTTCAGGAAAAAAATCACCTCAGTTACTATGACAAAAAAGAAAATCCTGTTGTATGAGTCCTTCCTTTCTTCTGTTTTCACTTACAAATTTCACATTTCTCTGTAACTGAAAATTGCGGATTTGGCTTTGGTCATTGTTCAGTCTGAAGTCTCTTGTTCAGAGATGTACAGACAGGAATACATTTGATCTTACTATAATATTGCTTTTCTAAACAAATACTTCTGATCTGTCCCATATCTGACATGTAAAAGAGGCCTGTCCAATCCAGTTTGCTTCTTCTACTCTCCACAGGTTAACAACAAAACATTAATTCTTATTACATCTTTTCTCAGGAAAAAGGAAAAATCTGCATTTTTTACTTTTTATCCACAGGAGTTCACAGTGGGATAATTACTCTTCGAGGCCCTTTTGCATATTACTATTATTTAATTAAAGTGCAAGAAATTTACAGTAACACCTTTATCTAAAAGTGTTGTAACAAAACATTCTTGCGTTATTTTTTTTTTTTTCAGAACTACGGCAATTTTACTTCAGTCACATAAGTATATTCCCTTTTATCTAATTTCAGAATTTCATGTAGAACAAGAGTTATGTTTTTTGTATAATACTAAAATATCACCAGTAGGTGCCATATATTGAAGTCAAATATTTTTTGGAAAGGGATAAGATTTACTTGCTTCATACTCGAAACAAGAGCTTGAGAATTCCATATGATCAATCAGACATAATTGCTGAGCAGCACTGTTATTTGTACACAGACTTACAAGGTATCTTTTAAATGAATATTAGCAAGAACATGCTCCATTTTTCATTCTGATAGTCCCTTTCCAGGAGTTCATGTGACATGCTTAATGTTTCTTAAACAGAGCAATTTGCAGTTATTTTTTTTCTATTTTTAATTTGTTCCTAGGTTCCTAAAAAAAGCCCTGTTTGTTAGACCTTCAGTGGTTTAAGGTTTGCTATATTCGTGTTTCAGGATCAAAACTTCAAAAGGTGTAATTATGATTTTGCAAAGTAAATAACAATATTTAGTTACACTTGAGCTGTCTCTTGAGAATAATATATGATTACCAAAATCTGATATATTAATTTAATATCTTCACTGCAACAACACATTGAGTTTCTAGCATTACAAAAATTAATGAGCATTACACAAATTAATTTGGTTAGAAAATTAACTTAAACTGTAAATAATTAACGATCTCTGTATCTACATGTCCACACAAATTTGATACACAAATAATAGGAAAAAAGGCTCCATAGTTCATTGCTTCAGCTTGTCAGTGCAATTCACAGAGCATGAATATATCTTTCATAGATACTTAGCACATATAATAGAGATGTGGCTATGCTACATGTAGCATGGACATTATTTTTGAGCTTAAATCACTCATTTGATAAAAACAAAGCAAAACAAACCAAAAAATGACTTATTTCCATTTTGGCTATTCTTTCATAACCTCAATTATTTTCTAAAATGGCATAACACTTTAAATAAATGTTCTTGGGCACTACCAAAAGCTATATTATTTTCAAATTTAGGCACAAACATGACACGGTCAAACAAGTGTCCACTAAACCAGTTGACATTGTTATCATGTAAAAGCATAGTATCTCCAGTACCTAATAAATATAGAACTTTCTAAGAAAATTGTCTTCAGTGAAAAAATACAGGTTTTGTATTCCTGTGCTCAACAAAAAAAAAAAAATCTCCACCTTCCACTGATATATTTTTATTAGGGAAATGAGCAATATTGTCTGAATATAGGGTTTTGCCAAAAAGGAGCAAGTAAACTATTCTGCCAGAGTGTCTCCTATCTCCTGCCTTCTGTACAACCATGATTAGAGCTCTTTAGTCATACTTCCCCTCCATGATACATCATAGTCATCATACTGTTCTCCTATGTACACCATCCTGAGAGGCACCCAACAGTAAACATGGGCTGAGACACTGTGATACCAAACATTTGAACAGTAGTTCCCATAGGGAACAGCAGAGAACTTTTTCTAGAATCAACAGTCCCCATTTTTGGAAAAAAGTAATTTGAAACCCATTTTCTTGATCAGACTTTGTGCCTGGTAATGTATGCCTAAAGAGTATTAGTTACAAGGCAACCGCTGTATAATACAGTAGTTACATGTCTGTTACAGAGAAGATAAAATTAATAACAAATTCAAGTAACATTAGAGTTATTTGGAAGCTCAAGAACTGTGTTTTAGAATTCATTGCAATGAACAGCAAAACTAGATCACGGACATGTTTCTGTAAAGCCTTATGAATAACCTTTACACAAGGATTCCCCTAAATCCTTTAAGAACAGGACAGATGCAAAAAAGTTTGCTGGAATATTTTTTTTTCTGCCTGCATTGTGAGCCCCTTTGTAACAGCTTCAGTTACAATAACAGCTCATTCTCACTTTGCAGATCACTACATTTGAAAAATGTCTTGAAGTACTGAGAATGCCCTGAAGGCACAAGACAAGGTCTTCAAGTACTGTAAAACTGTGGATGCCACCACTGAAACCATAATATTTTAAAAGCCAAGGTTCTGTATCACCAAGCTCTCCAAGTATCTTAGAAAAAAACTGCATTGCTTGCAGCAATTTACAGTTCCATATCCAGCCTTAAGGACTCTGAAACATTAATGCTGAAAATAATTATGTTTTTAAAATCTACATTGCAGCAGAGAGTCATTGCATGGACAGTGAAATGAAAAGAAACAGAAACATGGTTTGGGGCATATTTCATAAAATTATTTTGAGAAAGATGAAAACAAAGTAGAGTGTAGGCTTAGTTTTTAATTATTGACTTAAGTTTAATTTACTTCTTTAACTGTTTTACAGTTATATATTTAAAAAAAAACAAAATATGCACATATTCTATTGGCAAAAAAATAATTAGTATGTTCTAAGCAGAATTATCATCATACTTAAGATACTGATAGATGTCTCAAAATACTTTGGTATGAACGATGCTATACTTATCACTTTTGATAATTTAAACAGCTGTTATTTATTCAGGTTAAAAGACAAATATTTATCTGGCTTTACAAAGCCAATTGTTAAAACTAAAGAAATTTTCACAGAAAAGTCATACATCAGCAGCCAGAATAAAAGCATATATGCAAAGCATGTGAAGGCATAGGTGCTTCATTAGTTATTAATTTGTGAAATGATGCATGTCTGTAAGAGAAATGAAAAGACAGGAAGCATCTGCATGAGACAGGAATGAAAAAGAAATGCTAGAGAGAAAGGGCAGAAAATCAGGGGCACAACTTGAATAAGCAATGGAGCTCTGACCTTGAAAAAAAGCTTAGTTGGATTCTAAAGCCAAAACTTAGCTAGGGTTAAATACAGTAGATATTGCATTTTACTTACCAATACATGGGAAATCATTAAAATACATACTTGCTTCTTTTTCCAGACAAATATCTTTCCCTCCTAAACAACCAACATATTACTAAGTTTGGGCTAACCAGGGATGAAGGGAGAAAAGAAGGAACAGCCTACCCTCTAAAATAATATTTAGTTAATGTGGAACTGTTTTATCTAGTGGTGAAAAAGGAGTTTCACCAATACTATGTTTCTTCTGTAGCTTAAATTATTTTGCTTTTTCATTTGATTCTAGTATAATAACCAAAAAGCTCACAAACTGTAGGTGGTACAACTGTGCGTATTTATTGTATTGCTAAAGTAGGAGACTTTCTGCTACTTTTCTGATACTATTTCTGCTTGTTCTGGTTTGTTAGAATACATATTTTTACAGTGAGGGTGTTCAGGAAGGTGGTAGATGCCCCATCCCTGAAAACATTCAAGGTCAGGTTGAATGGGGGTCTAAGCAACCTCATCTAGTTGAAGACATCCCTACATATTGCAGGGGTGTTGGGCTAGATGACCTCAAATGTCCCTTTCAAGCCAAATTATTCTATGATTCTGCAATTTTCTTCTGAGAAAGCAGAAACAACCATGCTATCAGATCTCTATATTATCTTTCACATGATGTCTATTTTATTTTTATTGCTTTTTTACTTTCATTAGGCTTTCTTTTTCCTAGGATATATTTTATTCCATAAATCTCACAATAAATTTAATAAAGGCAAGAGTAATGGAAATTAATTTTGTAAGCTATTTTTATTTCATTTAAGAATGCTGGTTTAATCAACTAATGCTTTAAGCTATTTGACAAGGATGTAGAACAAAATATTTTAAAGACTAAATATTCAGACCTACATTTAATAAAACACAATAAGTTTGAATTTTATTATTTCAAATACTTGTATTGGTTCCATTCCTTAATGTAATACAAATATGTTATCAGATATGCCCACTTTGCTTTCTTTCAAACACAAAAGAAAACGTCCTTTAGCACAGGTGAATTTTCTGCCAACTATTTCAAATTCAGTGGAGTATGTAGCATAAATTTAGCCAAGGGGACATGTTTTAACTCATATGGCATCATCCCAGAAAGTAAAACCGGGAACATACCTCATACCCCTGAGCAGCTGGATCAAACATTCTGGCTCAAAACTCTTGCAAGTCAGCCCATGGTTTCCCTGTTCCCCAAATAAACTCCACTGAAAGGTTTTGCTACAGCTTTCAGAGAAATTAATCATTTTTAACACTCCTGTATTTTGTTTGGTCTCCTTTTAAAAAATTATCCCAATTTCATATGTGGAAAAGTTGGCTGCATTTCAGTATTAGTATTTTACATTAAGGGTGAAAAAAAGTTGGAAGTCTTACAAGAGGAAAAAAACAGGAATTCAGGCTGACAAGTGATGCTGATTCTTTGCTGTGTTGTCAGGAGTATGAGATGCATAGAGAACTACTAGCTATTTACATAGAAATTTAGCTAAGCCCAACATGCTGCACAACTATGATCTGTTCTGAATATAATTGGCTCATTAACCAAAAGCATTTCAACTTGTTCACATTATCAAAGTCAAGAACAAGCACAGATATGAGCTTTGATGAATACATATATATTTATTTTTTACAAGGAGGGTTGATTCAACTAACCATTCTCATTGTTAATATTCAGTTATTTTAAAACAACATTTTTCTGTCTGAAACAAAACAAAGGCTTTATTAAAATGACTGGCATTTCCTGCCCCTCTTTACCTAGTCTCATAGCAAGTCAGAGGGACTGTATTCTACCTCGCTAACTTAATAGATGTTTTTGTTTGTCATATGGCTTTCAAAAGACAGTCTGCTGACATACTGGTCTCGCCCACTATGTTTTCTGTGAAAATCAATTTATTACTTGGCATGTTTGTTTGACAATCAGGTAATAAAGTAATATTTGGAGCAAAGTCTGTGGTGGGATATGAATATCTCCTAGCTGAGAGCTGCATAATTGATTAGGAGGAATAAACGAAACATAGAGATACCCTTCTATTCAGCTTTGGTATTTGAGTTAAAATTTGTAACCTGGGCATCAGCAGGGAAAATTGATTCCATATTCAGTAATCTATACTTTTATTTGCTATGAATGGATGCAGCAATCTGTCTTCCCTTCCTCCATCCTCCTCTGCCAAATAACTCACACGTACCAGCAGGTGTTGAATACAATGACTGCAGTTGGTGTGTTTCCAAAATATGGCAGATTATGTATATGTGATGCCCAAAGCAACCCCAAGAGACAGAAAATTAGGTTAGAATGCAAACTCCCTGAATGGGATTTTAGGCACATAGAACTGACTGAGGCCAGTCTTTGATCCAATTAGCCTTGCTTATAGCACCACTGAACCTTGGTAGGGGCCTAAATTTGCACTAGTACTTCCATAATGAGCTTTAAATTTACCTTAGCTTCTCAACTAACTAGACACGCACCTATTCCCCTTCCAAATTCCAGAGTAATCAATGTTAGACACCTAAATATTGCTCAAAACCTGTCTGAATGGCGCAAAACACAGTGCTCTTATACATGTAAGAGTGGCGAGTAACAAATTGAGGAAGAAAGACGAAAAATATCAAAGTGGCAGAGAGGTGAATGGGCAGCAGGTGAGAACTTATACTGTGATACACAGAGTCCAGAGCAAGTGGATGGATGCTTGCATGCAGACAGAGGAGTTGGTGGAATGTGGGGCTGCAGGACAGCGATGACAGAGTAGAAAAAAGGAAAGAAATTGGGCTGCAGCAGGGATACATGTATCAGACCTGAACCAGATACAGACAAGTCAAGCTGCCAGAGCCTCAGCATTAACTACTCCTTAGCAGAATTTCTCTGCATCTATAGCTGTTACGGTACTTATGAAAACCGCTTATAACTAATAAAATACAACTATTACCTATGCTCTTTGTGTATATGAATCTACACCAAAAGCTCTAGCTACGCTGGCACCGCACCAGAACAGGGCAGGCAGAACTGATTATGACCTTGATCAGCACATATGCAAATATGTTGTTTTCACTGAAAGGGAATACACTTCCATTGCTTGTGTTTGGTCTTCTGTTTTGTTGCTGATTGTATGGCTTGTGTTTCAGTTGACAGTTTATTGCTTCTTTTTGGCCCAGTACACTGTGGCCTCGAGGTTTCATTATTACATGGTGGCAAAACAGTGTCTGTTCTGTAAGAAGCTCTGCTCTGCTGGATGCACAAGCTCCCCGAGATGACCGATACTTTCGCCCAGCAGTGTAGCCCCTGTGCAAAGTTTCGATAGTGATCCTCACAGACTGGCTCCAAGTGCACACTATATCAGCTATGGTAAATATGGAGTGATAGAATCATTTAGGTCAGTAAAAGCCTTTGAGATCATCAAATTGAGCTGTTATATGCTTGGGATATACTGGCAACATGAAAACCCTCTCTAAACTAAGTCAGTAGATAAATGAAGAAATAGTCTTTAAAGGTAGGTATGTCAATGGTTTCAGTCAGCATTTCTACAGATAACCTTATGTCTATACTTTATCATAAAAAGCACAATAAAATGCTCTTTTCTACCCTAGTATTTGGGAAAACTGAACTCACATCTGCAACTGAGTGGAATGGTTTTTCCATGCCTGGAAGACCGTCTAAGCATGTTTCTCACTCACCATCTGACAGGCCAGCCCTCTGACCAGCTAGCTACCTGGAGACTGCTTCTGGGAATCTCTCACTTTCATGTCTGAATGTCTTTGGGAGCATTTTCACCACACCAGAAGGTCATTTAAATCACTTTCACAGTTAATGTAAAAATACAGTTACAGATAAAATACAGCTAATAACCCCTCTTTGTGTCCTGGAGGCCAAACGTTTCAGTAAAGCACTGCTTAAACTAGGCTACATGTCAGACTGAAATCCAGAACTGTAGGGTATATATATATTTTTTTTTTTTTTTTTACAGAGTTGAAAGAAAAAAAAGTGGAGCCTTTGAGTGCTTTAATACAAATCCACAATACCTGTATATAGACCCTAAGGTCAACACTTCAAAACCAAACCTCTGCAGTCTAGAGGTAAATCCCAGACTCAGTTTACTGGCTTTCGGAGACAACAAGCCCCCGCTGAATTCAGTCAGGATGTTGATGGGAAAACTCACCCAATTAAGTGCACGAATACAAAGCTAGAATTCCAGCTGTAGGCACCTATTAATACTTTTTTTTTTTTTTTTTTTTTAATGTAGCCTAAAATATTTTGCATGTAGTTCTGCTCTTGTGGGGTCATGTATTCTACATGACATTTTCTCCAGCCTTTTGAAGATGTTTTTCACTGCCTGTTTTCCCATGCAAGACAGATGTTTTGATAAGCAAATGCAGGATTATTACATCTGTATTTTTAATTCTACAAATCAGTTACTAAAACAGTTATTCCAAGATTACATTGAGCACGCTGTACCTTTTCCCAAGTGCCTTGTTTTTACTAAGTTGTAGTAAGGCACTGCTTATTCACTAACTTATCTGCTTCCAGTATTTTGTAGCAGTGGCTTCATCTTCTTACAGTAAAAGCTGCTCATTTTGATATGTGATACTCATTCAATGCATCTGCAGAAATCTCACTTCTTCCCTGTCTGGAATTGTGATTAGTGCCCTTCTCCACAAGAAAGATCTGAAGGGAAAGTCTCTCAGAGTTGTTTAAATATAGATAATGTCTGCTAGTGCTCTTCCCTTCCCTCACAGATACAAAAAAAAAAACCCCACCCCAACCAGGCCCTCAAAAGTTTCAGGAAACTATTATACTAGACTACAGAAAAAGCCTGGGTCACATCTTCACCAAACTTCAAAGAAGCAAATCAAAACTGCTCCATCACAAAGGAAAGGAGAACTTATTCTGAGAAGCCAAAAGAACATTAGGGTAGTTGAGTGTGAAGTATTGCTATGGAAAACTAAGAAATCATATTTCAGACAAACAAATAGAATCAAACATTCAGGGCAAAATTCTGCAATGATTTCTGTGGAAAATGTTTGCACTGGCAGTGTTTGAAAATCAATTAATTCTGATCTTTTATGGGTAAATCTTCCTGGGAATATGTACCAACTCTCAAAATAAGTGAAGTAGTCCAGTGTGGTTTAAATCCCCCCTCCCTCCCCCAATCTGTGTACATCCTTTATATCTATTTTAATCACTGTCCAAAACATACCCCCCCCCTTAAAATCCTCCCACTGAAACTATGCAGTACTATCAAAATGCAAAATTTGCCTCCCAAAAGACTAATAGGAACAGCAGAGATCATCTTCTAATATGGCAGTTAGCGTACATATGCAGCACCCTTCACTGGTTTTCTCAATGTCATTGAATCGAAGCTTTATTTATAAAACAACTCATTCATTTGTTGTGAAATAATGAGTTACAGGAAATAAATCATCAAGGCTCCCTCAACCTTTTTACACAAACCCTCTTGATAAGAGATTTCTTAAGTTTTCCTTTCTTTATAAACCCACTATTAAGTACTAGAATGTGCTACTCAACCTTTTCTGAGCAGGGTGTCCGAAAAACTAACCTTCAGAGATCTCTTCCATCCTAAACTATAATTATACTACCAGGTGATTTATTTCCACCTGGTAGGGCAGCACAATGGAATGAGGCTCCTTCTGCTCTGTTTATACAAATCTTTGATCAGCTATAGTAGTATATGTGGACATGTACTATTTAAATTTGATTACTGCTATTGATCTTATAGCTAGGATGAAAGGGAACTGGAAAAAATAACAGAGAATTGGATATTGGACATAGGATGTCAGTTATCCACAAACGCCAAACCGCCTCACAAAAAGCCAATAAGCTTCAATTTAGTGCTTGTATCTTTGTACAAGAGACATTTCTCCTCCCCTGATATACATACCTTGATATACATGATTGATATACATAGGGCATAGAACATAGATTATGAGAATGCTATTTGTTCATTTCTCTTTATACTTTTTACTTTGTTGTTTGTTTTTTTGTTGTTTTATTTTTTTGTGGGTTTTTTTTTCAACACACATGTAGCAGGGCATAGGAGGTAGGGTGCAAATGGATGTACTTGGGACTCTGGGAAAAAAGTGAGGATTTTTATCTATGACTACTCTAACATTAAAGTAACAGCACTGTTCAGGAACAGATACATGACCCAAGTTGTTTGGTTCAGTCATTATTTCCAGATTTTTCTTGTATTTACTACAAGTGAAAAACATCAGGGACTATATTCAATGTGTTAGATTAGAAAACTATTCCAGTTACAGCTTCAGTAATTACAGGAACTCCACCCTACCTCCATATTACAGAATAGGTAAAAAAAATAGTTCTCAAAGGAATTAGGTTTAAAGCCACATATTATTGAATTCAATTATTCCTTTCAAGTCAGTATGAAAGCTTAGTGAGCTTATCTCACTTTAATATCTGATCACTAGACAGAGAGAGAGACAAGCTTTCAGATTCTTAGCAGTAAGAAAGAGAGGGGAAAAAGCAATGCCTGTCTTTAATCTATGCATACATATGCTATTAATATCAAGGGCACTAAGAGTTAAAAGGTAGTACATAACCATAAATACAGGACAAAAATAGCCATTTTGAAAATTCAGATATATTTGTATAGCCATTTAGAATGATACTCAATATCCAGGAGAAACATGCACCAGTTACAGAGGCCAGCCTTCTGATTTCAAGGGTTAGGAACATTCACTGGAAAGGCCAGGAACAAATACAGGCCTACGATGTCAATTCATAGGCAGACCTTCCTGCATTTCTAGATTACTACTGCCCATGTTCACCTTCCCTGTACATTTTTCATCAACCCTATTCATGGCTCTAGTCTATCTGAATGTGGGTGGTGATGATACTGTGGGATTCAAATGCATCTCTCTACTGAAAAAAGAAAATGGTATGAGCTGAAAGAAATCTCTATCGGCTGATTACAACTGGGCATATGCCTATATTGGTACTGGTCACTGTATCAGGTAAAACAACTCTCCTGGCAAGAAATACTCACAGTTTGTATCATAACCCAAAACTTCAAAAGTATTTAGATCATGAAACTTAAGATGTTTTCAAAATCTAGGGCCAGTAGACAAGTGTAAAAACAATGGTCTTTGACAGCAATGCAGCCTCATTCTCTTGATTTCGAAATGCTTGTCCCAGCCTAGATCGGTATTCTGATATTAAAAATTAGGAACTGTATAAGAAAAGCCGTAACAAAAGCTTCTGTCTGTCAATTGCTATGGAATGTAGTATTTGAGCAACTACCCATGCAAACTTTCCTGACCAACCTGTCCGGAAAAGTTAAGATTGTCAGTCTTTGCACTGACCATTTAGGATTAAAAGAAGTTGGGCTTACACATTTACATGCACAATAGAAAATATCTTCCATTTCTTTCTTTGCCTCCTAGCACTAATTTTCTCAGATACTCCTACTCATGAGCAGAAAGAATCTTAAAAGGGATTATTTATCTTGACATATATGTACCTGCTAAAATCTACACAGAGAAATCAATCAGTTTAAGATAAAATTTAAACTGTAAACACTTCCATTCTATGAATCTATTCTTCAAAATATTTTCCTGATCATCCTATAAAGAAGTCTTGAATGCTTAAAATTGGCTACAGCAATTGTATGCAACTATTTTATATCATAAACTTTACATATTTAATGATGACAACGAATGTTGACAAACTTTAATTACAAGCTTCACCTGTTTTTAAAACCAATGAGTTTTCTATGTAAAGACAATATTGAGACTAAGCAACTCTCACTGCTTCTAACAAGTACAAATTTTAATCTTTTTCAGGGATGCCTGTTTACATTTCAGAGGAAGTTCCAAACTAATATTATAAATTCTGATTGATTACTACCAGGCTGTTAAAGCTGTTCTAAAAGTGAAGGGTTTATGATACTTCAAAATTTATGATATCTTCTCTTTTTTACTCCCTCTGCTGACTATTTAGTTCTTTCTACTTTTTATGGAAACTTTGCCCCTCTTTCAGTGTAGGTGAAAAGAGAAAGAGACATGGAAACAGGTTCAAAAGTTTCTCTATAGTACTTGAGAAGGGTAACTTTAAAAAATAATGGTTTTTTAGGGTCTAAGAATAAACCACTTATGCATACATAATCTGTAACATATATTACAAATACATATTGCATATATATATACACACTGTATTCATGCATCGTGTAAGAAAACAAAAATAATTTAAATCAGTGCAGCCAAAAACATTTCATAGAATTGCTTTGAAACATGCAAAATCAAGGTGTTTGCAGGAAAGAACAAACCCTCACTATTTTCCTTTTTTACAGTCCAAAGATACCAGACATTAATTTCCTTCTCTCTCTTCAGGATCTTTTAAGTGACAGGCAAAAGCATTCAGCACCTTTACAGAAGAAAATCAGTCTTTTTAAGACACTAATGTCCAACTGGAGCAGAGACCTGTGGCTGTCCCATGTATGTCACATACTCTGTAACATTCAGTAAGTCCCCCAAAACGCATTTTGTAAAGTGAGTGGTGGTAGTGAGTTCCTTAAATTGTGAACATCAACTGTGACAAACAATGCACACAGTTTTAGAATTACTTAAAATCTCTAACAGTACCAAAAAGCCTGAAGGTAGCGGAGTGAATAAAGGTGACACGCTTTGAATTAGTTTCTTGGCTTATCTATATGTAAACATTAAATAATTATGTTTAATAACTTTGTAAAGGAAGTTCTTGGGGAAGCTTATATTGCACTCAGGCAAACTGAGATCAGAACGTACCATAATTTTAAAGATATGGGTACGTGAAAATAGAATGTTCATTGTTGTTTGATGATAACCTAAAAAATAGAGGCACTTTTATATTCCAAGCCGTATGAAAAGTTACCAGCATCACAGGCTCTTTAAACTCGTTATTTGTGTTTGTATTAGGCCATAGTAAAACTTTCAAGTTTTCCACTAACCTATGAACCTTAAATTCTAATCCTGCTGCTGAATCAGTTGTAGATCTAATGTTACAAGAAACAATGATTTCTTGCTAGATCTTTACAGGAACAAACAAGCAATACATGCTCAAGGCCAAATTAAATATTTATTAATGAATTATAGCAAAGTAATTAGTGTCAAATTAGAATATACTGGAGATTTGATTAATAGTTAATTGTCTTTACTCACCTGGGAGCCTGTTATTTCTATATTCTCTGCCAAGATAAAAATACGAGAGGAGAAAAAAAAAATTGTATGTTGCATTGGATTGTTACATAGTTTTTGAAGCTTTTTGTCAATTAAAGAAGATAGCAGATCTAAGAATATATACTTGCCTATAAATAAAAAATGAATGCCTTCCACTAGCAATCCTGAAAGTTGCATCCTACTTTACAGATTCAGCCCTTCTAAACCAGAATATACTGTACATACTGTACATACATACCAGTATGTACTGGTATGTATGTACATACAAACCAGTACATACTGGTTCCCTGGTAAATGTGATAGCAGGATCACACCTAGGATTCATGTCACCTAGCTTCTAGATTGCTAAAGCTAAATATCTATACTAGCTTAAGGGGAATAGAAGTTTATATAACTAGTTTAAACCACGTTTCTGAACTGGCATGAGGTTAAATAAAAACCTAAAACCCAAAAGCCATTCATGTCAACAGTTTATGGGGGAAGGCAGTATGAATTTAGAAGTTAGGGTAACATGAATGTAGAAAATGAAGTATTACACAAGCTCAGTAAATGTGAGCCACAAATTGTACAACTCAGCAAGGATAACAATGGAAATATGAATCTAGCTTTGACAAACACCTGTAATCAAAAGGTCTAGTTCTCTAGGAATGCCCTAGACTTGAATTGAGTTCTTAATTATACAAAACTAGGATTTGAGACAGTCTGATAAGATCAGATTTAAAATCCTGCACTATCCCCTTTGAATTCGTCTAATGAAAATCAAGAGAAAGGAGACAGTTAACCAGTGCTAATGAGCTACATATAACCGGTAAGAAGAAAACAAGCAAAGCGGGTTAGTAACTGTCACTCAATTTTTTCAGGCAAAATGATGGATCGTTTCCGCCCTCATGTGGTACCAAAAGGCATTGCAGACTCAAACATCTGCATGGTCGGTGGATGTGCTTGTCCTGCTTTTGATCCAGAATTATTAAAAAAATGCAACATGCAAGTAATGCCTATGTTCCCATATCATTTTCTACTACAAAAAACAACTCGCCCAGAAGAGTGGACTGGACAGAAAGCGGCAAGATAGCTGCTTTCAATCATAGGCATGATTTGGAAATTGTTGCTCTCAAAAGCATCAGAAAAACCTAAAGATTTAAACGGAGAATGCTATGGGTAACCCATTTTTAGTTCTTTCCTTTGGCTTTTCTCGGTCTCAGAGAAAAGCCCAGGAAAATATATACAAAAACAGAGATGAAAGCGCACAACATATTTCTGTAGTACACATACTGAGATCAGTATGTATACTACATGTCTGTCTGGAGGCTTTTTAATAAGCTTTTTGGCAATTCTTATTAAAGGTAAGACCTGTGACTCATGAGACTTCTATGCCTTCTTTTGTACTAGAGTACTTTTTAATATTGCTGGATTTACAATAATATGTGCAAAAGGTAATTTCTCAAAACTGACATTGTAGGTCAGTAAATACTTTCACTAAAAGTTTGTGGATAGATGAACTAATTTTGGTATTCATTGCTGGGAAATCATGTAGGTGGCCACCTATTAGACTGTTACTGAACAGGTTAGGAATAAGAGCAAAAGAATGAACATGGGATTCTTTTAGTCAGCTGATATAGGTGTAACTCTTCATTCACACCTGTAACTAACCACATCATATGCTTGCTTCCTCGAAGGTGTAAATCCAAATGACACCGTGTTTATAAAATTCCCTGAAATAACAGTTTAGATAAAATATTAATTTTGTCTTTAACTTCTGCTTCTACATAGGGTATCTGTTTTGGTTTTTGGTGGGTTTTTTTGTTTGTTTGTTTGGTTTTTTTTTCTATAGGCAAATCCATAATAAATTCACTACCAGCAAGATCTAAAAAACCAAACCAAACATTGAGCTCCATATTTCATCTTCCTAGTATGCAGAAAAGTAAACTTTAGGAAATATCAGCAACAGGTTTAAAAAGTATGAGGTATATACTTCATCTGCCTTTACTATGTCAACATACTGAGTAAAAGATTAAGATTTTTTTGTACATTTACAAATAAGTATAACACATGCACACATTCTGCAAGTCAGGAAAAGCAGCAAAAATTTCATCTGCAGAACCAAACACTATTGCATGAAAGCACTCTGACACAGGATTTCAGTCTTATGTAATGAAATCTTTTCACCTAGTGGTGACTTCCTTTGCTGAAGTCATCTACCGCATTTACCTAGTCTCTGTAGGCTTCCTATACAGACAGTGGAGGAAAAAAAAAAAAAAAAAAGGTTTTCTTCTTGGGATGATCCAATTCATTAACACCATAGGGTATTTATTGACTGCAGTAGCTGTTGTTTTCAAGCATTCTCGTTTTATAAACATCATATTTGAACATGTTGGTATAGGTTTTTTCTCTCCATCTAATTTTGTTAAATGGAGATGGTTAAGATGCTGAAATCCATTGTTTGGTCTGTAGAAAGCACAGAGTTATCTAGCTCCACAGTAGGCATGCTGGGCATCTAAACCTTGGGAAGATGAATCTACCAGCCCTATTTATGTCAAGAATGGAAGGACTACCATCTATTTATTCACTTAGTTACTAAATTTGACAAAGAATTTTAATTAGAGAGCATGTCTAACAAAACAAATGCTAGGACTGCTCAGTTCCTTACTCTTTGTTTTGTTTTGCTTAGTTTTGCTTTTGAGGCAATTGAAATGCCTCAAAATATAGCAGCATGCAGGAAACAGTTCTCAGAAATGTGTATTTACAAGTGAGAGGTATTAAATACCTTTTCAAATCCAGAACTTCAAACTGTAGAGAAACTCCTATATGCAATCAGATCCCATGTAAGTGTACTGGGAGATGTTTAGCATAGCTGAAAACTAAGATATTTATCCAAGTGCTTAATTCCAAACATTCTTACAGACCTCTAACAAACACAAATGCTCAAAATATTTGAGTTTGGTCCTTTCATGGACCATAGAATTGGGATGGAAAAAAAAAGCAAGATATATGTCATTCACAGCATTTTGTGCAGCAGAAATGCTGCTGTATAAATGACCAGTTTTTTGGGTTTTTTTTGTTTGTTTTTGTTTTTTTTTTAATAAAAATAGTAAGGTCAGTAAGGTTTGAATGCAAATTCATGCTCTGTGTTTTATAATCGTATTATATTTCTGGGAACAAGAAGATGACAAAGCAACCAATTTCTGTCTCAGCTTCTCTCTGATCTAAATTAAATTTCCAAGTAAGTATCAGAAGCAAAGAGGACAGTTTCATAAACGCTGTAATTTTTATGAAATTATCCCACTATTGCCATCTTGTGGATGGCCCGTAGCATGATACTGTTTATTTTGCATCTTTCCTCCTGCCTTGTGAAGAAATGTTTTCTAATCTTCTAGATTGCCATGGCAATCCATTACCTGTAAGTTATAAAATAAAGTTCTTTTAAGTCAATAGAACTGACTTTATTAATTAAAATGAACCAATTAAATAAAAATAAACTTTCTTTAATAAATGATGAGTTAACTTTTTCTAAGTAAGATATTGAACACTACTAGTATATGAACTGGATTGTAAAAAACAGAAACTGTGCCATAAAAGTGGTTTTAATGACATTTGTATAGTTCCCTTTTTATTACAGGACTGAATTTTTCTGTGGAAGAATGATCTACTGTTTAAGGCACAAGGCTTATGTAAATAACGTAATTATTTAATGCCACAAAGCCTTCAAGGTAATAGTTTTAAATATAAATGTATAACAGATTGTGCAAAACTCAGATACCATGATATCTGATGGTAGGAGCCTTATAATATAGAAAAAAGCTTTCAAGCAATATCTTGTTATTTTTATCACGTGTAATATTCTTATTAAAATGAAATACAGCTAGACTTCCCTCACCCCCCCCCCCCACACTCACTCCCCCCCAAGATGGCTCCCAAAGGAAAGGGAAGGGAATATGTGACATGTTTAAGGAATTCCCCAACTTTAAAAATACATGTATGCCTAACGTGTCAAAGACTTGAGTTTCAGGTTTCATTTTACAAGTATAGAATTAATAAAAAAGAATTTAACTAATGGCAAGCCCATCTTCAGCACACAGCATTTCACTCTTCTACGGTGACAAGAACTGCAACAGAAATATCACAGACACCATCACGAGTCTTTTACAAGTCAATACCAATGCATTCTGCCTGCTTTCAAACTGCTTTGCAAGTTGCTTCTCAACCCACAGTGGAAGCTGTGATTACTTTGGCACTGTGTTCGGTTTGTTAAGTATGCTTAAACACCCTATTACGCTCTTGCAGCTACATGGTTTTTCAAATAATTCTGTCTACCAGTCAAAAGCTCACATCAAGATCCCAATGGCTCCTCTCATGCATATATGACATCTACTTAGAATCTATTAAAAATATTTTTTTAAAAAAAATAATGAAATAATTATGCTACTAACATCCCCTAAAATCTGCATGCTTTAATGCTTGATGAGGAATCAAGCGTTCTTGGCCAATTTCAGTTATGTTTGACACGTACTTATTTAGCATATTACCTCACCGCCATGTCCCTTGGACATTTTTTTTTTACGTTGTGTGTCACCATAATACCTCCATATTTCTTGAACTATTTTCTCCTGCTCAAAAACTATTTTCAGTACCCCTCCATGTAACAAATATTTAAAGATTTTTGAAGATAGTTTCTAGCTGGATTCAGTATAGTTTGCCTGCCTGCTTAGAAAGCAAGTTCCAGATTTTACAAATGGAAAAAAAAAAAATAAATCACATTCCTTTGAAAAAATATTCCTTCAGTCAGTTTTCCTCAGGTTTTGAGTTTCTTATAATCAATATCATTGTGCAAAATGATAGCTATGGTAACAAACCTTTGGCTTTTACACCACAGCAGAATTCTGACTTCAGAGAAAAACACATCCTTTGTCAAGGTGGACCCAACTGGTACAAAATGAAAGATGACATTACAATAGAGCAGCTTCTATTAATGCTTAAACCACAGCCTGGCAGAATTGAGCCAATGAAAAGATTCAATGGACAAAAAAAAATCTGACTTTAGAAAAACCTCAAAAGAAAAAAAATCAAAAAGACAACCCCTTTTAAGGAGTTAGATTACATATTTTGTCAGCCATTTTCTGATTATAGGGAAAAAGATTCCATCATTAAAAATAAATGACAAATGTATTTTTTCCATATGGCTTTCCCCACAGTCATTTCTAAATTTCCAACTGTGAGTATGTGATTAGTCAGTGCCTATCTACACAAACTCTGAGAGCTTACAAAACTTCATTCATGAAAAGGAGGGCTGACAAGAAACCCTTTTAAGTCAACAAAACCCCTCTGTTTATATGGAAAGCATACCACGACATTGCTGTCAGAGCGTTTAAAATTTTGCTGTCAGAAGCCTCTCAGATCTGTGTCCACATTTGGACAGAGGGAGATATAAAAAAGGTGGACAAGTCATGTGTTAACTGACTGGATGACTTCTACAATAATTGTTACATAAAGGTCTCTAGTAATTATTCATGCTATATAGAATAGTTCATATTTCTGTCCTATATATTGCACTCACAGATTTGAAAGACTCCAGATAAATGTACCTGAAAACACACAACAGATATGAACCTGGACAGTGGTTTGTTTTTTGGTTTAAAAAAAAAAAAAATTCAAAGAAAATGTGAAATGACCTGCCATCTATTAGTAAAAGACATCACAGTCATAAAATTCTGATCTCCTGAACCTTGCATAATAAAGTTTCTAAAGCTCAAGGTTTAGGAATACACTTATAAACCACATTCTAAACTGCCAGATTCAATGGTCAATTAATGTAGCCATCTATAGGGTCATCACATTTTGCCTACCTGGCACTATATAACATTATCCTCAGGGGTTTGGAGCTCTTACTACCCCATTGACATTGTAATTAATGTTCACAAAGCTTCACTTGCCCTTCAGACCTCCTGCTACATACCACTGACATGGTGTAAGCAACATGCCTAGACAAAAGTTAGTGAATGTAAAATAGTTCTGTGACAGAAGATTAATTTTTTAACTGTTGGTTAAAACAAATATTTAAAATTTGTCCAAAAATTCAAATTTATTTGCGCTTTGCTTAAAGATATTTGGACACTTCTGAGATGACACAAGCAAGCTGTCTGATGGTTAAACATACAGAAGTTCAAGTTCACAATATTTTGGATGACATTTTATTTCATGTCAAAATATATTTTATATTTTGAAAAGAAATTATTAAAGAACGAGCTGATAGGAACTTCTAAAGTTGTTTTACACTTTCCTCTATAAAAAGTTACTGCAATTCATTAGGACTTACTAGATGAAAGTAACAAAGGTCTCTTCACAACAGCTCTTTGAAATATGGCAAGCAACAGCATTTTGTTTTAGAAAGGTGCCTTTCTGTTGTCTTTTGTAATTACATTTGGATTAAACTGAGTTCTATGCTATTTGTCTCCTCTCTTTGGGGTAATGGCTTTTGTGTTTGGTGCCACATAATAGTTAAACCTGTCTAGCACAATGGGCAGGGACCATTGTTAGAGGAGCAACCTGCCGTACTTAGTAGAACTGGCTATTTCCTGTGCAGGTCCAAAGAAGAGATTCTTAGGAAATTATATGTACAATTTCTATTGCCAAGCCCAACACTCCATAATTAAGAAGTGACAAATACAAATGCATATTTATAGAAAACAAGCTCTTCAGAATCATTTGGGGGTTCGATGGCTTCAGAATTTCTATT
>JAVJGJ010000033.1:14277187-14306175 GCA_035590215.1 Microhierax caerulescens
TCTCCACCTTCCCCCCCCCCCCCCCCAGTATCTCTACATCCTTACTACACTATTTTTCAGGCATTTAGATCCCATCAAGTGATAGCAATATGCATGGAATGTGAACACTGATGATTTCAGTTGCAGGACTCTTTTGGCGTGAATGAACTACCAAACTGACTTCTAGATCTCCGAACAAGATGTCTAAAGTAATTTTAAATAACTCTCACTTACATTGTTTAAAAGATCTGAGGAATTGTTTATTTTCTGAGGGCATTTTTAAGTTCTGATGTTTACAAGAATTCCGTATACAAACAGTTTCCATGGAAATACTGGATTTCATTAGAGATTATTAGAACAATTGAAAGGCCTTGCAATATAGAAATAATTGATCTGTTGTATTTAAATGAAGAATACTTGTGTACAGTTTAATAAAAAGCATCTCTTATAAAGATTATGTCCTACATATTGTGGGAATTCTGTCACCATAGACAACATAGATTAATAGCAATAAACAGAAATTGTCACTAAAGCTCTCAGCTTCTGCCATCTAATATTGTGTGAATAAATTTCATTTTCTAATATTGTGAAACAGCCAAGAGTACAATAAATCATCTACCTAAGTCCTGTGAGAATTTTTGCATAATTTACAAAAACAAATTGATTTTAGCAGAAAAGCTACTAATTTACATGGGGAGGAATGGTTTTCCTAGTGTGATGAATTTAATTTCAATTTCCCTGTTTGCATGAATTCACTCCAGCAATTCATCACTGTTACAATTAAACCACAACCATGTTTTAGTTGAACAAGCACATAACTTACACCTGAATGACAATAAACTTCCTTTGAAAGGTAAGATGTGAAATTTGCAGAAGATATCTGGTGAAAATCATTGGAAAGACCACACTACCTATCAAAAATGTAAACAATATCATGCTGCATAACAACATTACACATTTAGAGAATTTTATCTATAGTTTGGTTGTCAGCATTACATTTCTAAAGTTAATCCTTCTAATAATTCATAAGGTTTTGTTCTATAATAGGATACTTCCTCACGAAAGAAAAGAGGTGTAAAAAAGAGAATTCATAAAATGTGTGGGTTTAAATAAGAACAGAATGAACACTCTTTTCAGATGTTAAAAATGAGTCATACATCCAAATGCTTAGAACACACATGCTATGGGAATAAATTACCCTTTGCAATCAGTTCAATCTGGTTCAACTTGGACTGAAAAGGAAAAAAAAATAATATTACTGGCAACTCAAATGTAAAAGGAATGGATTGGTAGGTTTATGTCCATTGTCCAGAATAATGTAATCCAGGGGCTACTGGGAATCTAAAGTGAGTGAATGTAAAGATCTGGAAATCAGTGCAAGAATGTATTTGCTCTAACTGTTCCCTTTAGTGAGCACTGCTGTCAAGTAGGTGGCTCATTTCCTGAGGTTACTTCAGACCTAGGCTTCAGTCAGCTTTGTTCAAAGATGTTATCCTTCTAACAGGACAGAATATAAGAAAAACTATTCAGAATTGGGGTTTGGTTGGTCCATTCCATTTTTCAGTCACGTGTTAGATCTGTGTTCTCAGCCTCAAATCACGGCTGACACATTGTAATAATTTTAAAATGTGTTTTTCTACAATATTGAGGCTTACGTGATGTGTGAATATGCCTTTCTCCAAACACAGCAGTTCTTGAAGCTTCACTCAATTTCAGAAAGATCTGATGAGAAACAGATGACTCAAAGACTTTTGGTGCTAAAACTTTAGTGAAAGCAGGAAAGAAGAAAGAGCACCATCAGTGCTCTTACTGTGAAAAAAAGTCAATACACGTAAAGGACAGAAAATGTAGTTAAGCACTAAAATGCTTGGTCAAGAAAGCCTTAAAAGACTCATGTGCCTTCTAGAGATCAACATTAATGAAAACTTTCAGAATATGTAGGAATCCAGGCTAGAAAGCACAGGATCTAAAAATGGACCCATTCTTTCCTACCTCTTAGTAAGCTGGTAGTATCAGATCCATTGCTCTCTAACACACACATCTGCAGGAGACTAAACAGTGAAAGAAGTTGCTTTGTTTGCCTGCCGAGCTGAAGATGGTTGTATTTTAAGCCATATTAGTTCTTAGGACTTGTGCCCATAGATATTCCAGGAATATCATTCTGCAAAAGAGGAAGATAGATCCAGAAATTTACAGGAATGGAAGCAGGGTCAACCATACAGACTGGTTCCTTTTAAGGTTTTCACCTCCCTTAATCCTAAATTGTCCATTAGGATAAGAAGCAGAATGCTTCACTGTCACAGACAAGAACTTATTTATCGGAAGGTCACTCACCTCACTACTTAAAATTTATAGCCATGTTCAATTACAATAAAGAAAAAAAAAAAAAAAAAGAGTGAAAAAATTAGCTAGGTAATGACAAGATCCTTACTGCAAGTATTTCTCCACCACATGGATCCACAGGACCTGATGAGATGTATCCAACAGCTCCTGAGAGAACTGGTGAATGAAGCACCTAAAGTCACTATCCATCAAATTTGAGCAGTCTAGTGAAGTTCCCACAGACTGGAAAAGGGGAAACTTAACTCCCATTTTTAAAAAGGGAAAAAAGGAAGACCCAGGAAACTACAGGTCAGTCAGTCTCTCTGTGCTCAGAGAGATCATGGAGCAGATCCTCCTTGAAACTATGCTAAGGCACACAGAAAATAAGGAGATGACTGGGGACAGCCAGCACGGCTTCACTAAGGCCAAATACTGCCTGACAAATCGGGTGGCCTTCTATGAGGCACTGGAACAGGTTTCCCGGATAAGTTGAGGTGGATGATCTCTCCCTGGAAGTGTTCAAGGTCAGACTGGGCAGAGATACAAAGCAACCTTACCTAGTGGAAGTTGTCCCTGCCCATGGCAGGGGGCTGGAAATAGATGATCTTTAAGGTCCCTTCCAACCCAAACCATTCTGTGATTCTATATACAAAGTATTTGAAGGGAGGGTTGTCCCTCGCTGTTTTGCACCACAGAATATGGAAATGAGTTTCAAAGAAAGTAGCTTGCTTCTCAGAGGGAAAAGGACACTGAAGATATTTATAAATTATTTGATTAGTTCCTTTCAGCAGCATCAAATAGGATGACGCTGTAGCAGTCTGTATTTACATAATACTGAACCTATAAAGCATCCATCATTTGCATATTATTCTCAAAAACACCAGATGCACATTCTTAATAATGTTATAAATGGCACTGAGAAGACTTCATTCTTCTATTGAAAAAAGAAACATATTATATGGTATAGGCCATACCTGTACTTCACTTTCCAGACTTTTGTATGGTTTATATACTCAAAACTCTATAAATGTTCTCATTTAAAATCAGGAGGGGAGTTGAAACCTCACTTTAAAATGCCCTTGTTTTCTTGCATAGTCTATATACATACAACATTTGATTTGCATGTTACCTATAATTATTCTAAATAAAAATATTCTAAGCGAAAGTAAGTATTAATGACAGCAGAGTAATTTTTGCCTCCACCCACCCACTCTACCTCACCTTTGCAAGATTCATACCTGTGCACTGCATGCATTGCTTGAAATCTACTACTTCATAGAAAATTTTCCTTTGTATAGGGTGCCAACAGCAAACTTAAACAATTCCCCTGATTTTTGTGAACCAGTTCAGGGGAAGTTTTCTAGGCATGTAATGAGGTGGCAAGCTTTTCTAGGGTCAGATTTTTGGTTTTTGCTTACAGTCAGTAATACAATAGAGTCCTGGAACATCTAGATGGTTCTATAATATACTGAAAATAATTCTTAACTAGCCGCAAGTTGTTAAGTCTCCTGAGAATACACACCATACTTCCCAAATAAATAATTCTGACTCCTTTCCTTCTTTCTATTTGTTTTTGTATTTCTAATAACCTGCTATGGTTCTTTTACTATCTTTTTACTAGCTTTTTTTGCCTTTTTTTTTCTTTTCATTCTAACTCTTAAGATCTCATTTTTCTTCCTATACAGAAGCTCCTAAAATACATGTTTCTGTTGCTTTCATGCCCACTTAAATATCATAAACCCTAATATACTCAAAGGCATGAATGTCCCCAGCACAGCACAATGTTTGCACTGTACATTAGAGTGCTTCCTGTATTTTCTTCCAAAAATAAATATTTCAAAAATGAGAAGCAGAGGGAAGAGAAAAGAGAAAGGATGGAAAAATTATTTTGTTAAGGAAGCTCCACACTACCTCAAGAGCCTTCTAGAATGTAATCCTTTTAAAACCAGCCTTTTGTGTCATTGATTATGCACACTGAACCTTCCTTTTACTACTTTTCTTCCACGGAGTAATTTGGAACTATATGGTCCCTGGCATGGAACTGTCCAGGAAGCATGACACCCAAGAGCAGAAGTTCCTTATCAAGAAATCGAGTTTTCCTTTAATTAGAAAAGCACCTCTCTACGCATTAACATCTAATACCTCAAGCCTTAGCAAGCAGAGGCAAAACAGTACAACAGGGCTAAATGGCAACAAACCCATAAACTTCATGTACATTGTCTCATTTTGACAACTTCATATACTTATAACAAAGAGTAATTAAACAATGGAGATTTTGGTGTTTTGGTGTTTTTCTGTTTTTCTTTTCATTTTTAGTTCACCACAGAAAAAAGGTGGACCTTTGAGACTAGAATTTTATCCCCTTTGCATAAGTAGTTTACAGCTCTTCATGATCTATTACGCACACATCACCAGTAAAGACTGCTTGCAGTTTCAACAGTAACACACACAAAACATTACTTAAAATTTGTTTGTTTTACGGGAAAATGCTTAAGATGAAATAAAATTTTCTGAATCATGAACTGTTAACTTTAACAGTCATGTTCTTTGCTACATCTTGAATGCCTGCTAAATGGATGTATTATTCCTATGGCTTTCATCACCAGCTCCTGCAGTAATCCTTCTGTTCAATGATCCTGATTTAAAAATCGTTACAGTTAACAACTACTGATATTTTACTTTCACCATTTTGGCATTCAGAACTGCTTAAATGAAACAGTTCAATCTTCTAAGTGACAATAATAGTTCTCATTATACCAACCTGCAGGACTTCCATTCTGCTACATTTTGATATATTATAGCTTACTCTGCTATAATCATTAGCATAGTATTAAAAATACACTTAATCTTTGTCAGAAAACTCATCAAATATTGAATTTTTTGTTTGGAAATGTAACTTCTTATTCCTGGGAATCACTCTTCCTCTTCCCATTTTGGACATGGGCTACAGTCTAGCTTACAGTCTAAAGGTCTGACTTGATCATTCTGTTATTGCAAGTATGTACAACAGGGTATTAAAACTGCCAATTGCTAGACTAATTAATAAATACTGGAGTCCACACTCTTTTTGAAAGCTCTGGGTAGCCTTTCAAATCAGTTCTTTAAAGAATGCTGATAGCACTGTAGCATTTAAAAGTCTCAGCCAAAGTGATTTCTAAGTTTCTAAGAAGTGATTACTTGTAGTTCTGTTTACTGTGTATTGATACAAAAGGTGATGCGCCTAACATCACTAATAATTACAAACTATCAGGGAGGGCAGGGGGAGTGGGTATTTCTGCTTATATTTTCATTACAGTAACAGATACTGCTTTCTGTAAGATAACTGTCAAAATAGTAATAATACATGAAAATATTTTAAAAAATGTCAATTCCTATGTACTTATATAAGATAATTTAATATTTCTAAAGAGGGAGAATATTCCCAGTAGACACCTCTTTTGCATATCTGCATTAAGTGAAAAAAATCAGAATCATGCACATTAAAATAGCAATCATCCCAAGGTATGGGAGCAGAAGTCACTGCTTTTCACCCTTACAGGTAAATATTGTAATAGTTCTCTACCTATATAACAAAAGTCTGAAAGCTGCTCTTCAATTGCTCTCTTACACCTTAAGACCAGATCATAATTCTTGCTTTCTATAACCTATTTTACCTTTTCCATAGATGTCAATACCAGTTATTCTATGCTCGTTTCTAGATGCTGAAGCTGTAGAGTGCTTTCTGACCGATGGTTCAAATGACCTAGAAATCAGCCTATATCCTCCTGTGGTCAGAAACCTTGCGACAGAATAACAGAATGGTCAGGGCTGGGAGGAACCTCTGGAGATCATCTAGCCCAACCTCCTACTAAAGCAGGGTCACCTACAGCAGGTTGCTTAGAATTGCATCCAGGCGGGTTTTGAGTGTCTCCAGAAGAGACCCCACAGCCTCTCTGGGCAGCCTGTGTCAGGGCTGTGTCACCCAACCAGAGTAAAGAAGGTTTTCCTGTGTTGTACTTTGTGCCCATTACTCCTTGCCCTGTTGCTGGGCACTACTGGAAAGAGCCTGGCCCATTCTCTTGACACTCACCCTTGAGATATTTTTATGCATTGATAAGACCCACTCTCAGTTTTCTCTTGGCTAAACAGGCCCACCTCCCCCAGACTTTCCTCATAAGGGAGATGCTCCTTTTTCCTAATCATCTTTGTAGCCCTCTGCCATAGCACTGCTCAAAAGACCCTTATGAGAAAATTCTAAAGCAATTTTTGACACAAGCAGACTGGTATCAGATACACATGCAAAAGCTACGCCACTAACTGTGCCATGGTCTTTCTCTACTGGTGGCACCTGCAGTGGCTGATGGCCTTTCAACACCCTTTGTAAGAGAACGAAAGACTGATTATCATCTGCTGTAGCAAAGTACTGGAAATAACAAGCTTCATCTCAGCTGTTTATAGAAGCTAGCATTACACATGTGAGAAACCATAGAGTGATTCAGCACACATCATGAAGCATAGCTGGTTTGTAAATACTGGTCAGCTTGTGTAAACCTCTGTTATTCCTTTCCGGAGTAATTCACAACACAGTGAAGCACTGGAGGATCAGTCAAATCCAGGATCTGTGACTGAACGAGGAAAGATAAAAGACTTTTTGCCATTTCACCATGTCTTTGAGGCATAGTGCCAGCATGACCAAAAATTAACACAGAGCTGAGAAAAACAGAGAACAGGTTTGCACCTGGAGATCTCACAAGTATAGCAACAACTGTAGTACTTGTACTTTAGTGCAGAGTAGGAAGTATAAAAGAAGCTGTTAAAGCTTTGCAATTTCAAACTTCTGTCTTGAGATTCAGATAGGATCCAGCGAGCAAAAGTAGAAAACAGGATTTGGGATGTTTTGGTTTAAAAGATTAGCAAGGTAATGGGAGAATAATCAAAGTTAAACATTTAACTGAAAAAAAAAATATCGTAAACATAATCCTTTAACAAAGTCAGCAGAGTTGTGAAAGGGAACTGTCCATGTTGCAGCAATTGCAAGAACACAGATTCCTGGCTGTTGGAATTTGGACTCTGTGTTTGTTTCTATTTATTAGTGAATTTCTGAAGCTTAGCTCACTAAGCACTTCAATAGACCATTTTTTAGGTTAAATTAAAAACATAAAATTCAAAACAGCAATGCCACAGAAACCAGTGCTAACAAACAGCCTTCATTAATCTAAGGAAAATACACAACAAAATGCTGTCTGTTAAATAATTCTATTGCAGAGCTGAGATAGCTATCTTGACAAGGAAGCTCAAAATTTTGAAAGCTCATCAAAATCAAAAGTCAAATGAAACTGTTATTAATATTATTAGAGAAAATAACTATTAACATAGCAAGGAGTTGGGTAAAGTGGTGTTCTTGACACCTGTCAAAGGATCTACACTTTTCTGCTTTTCTGCTTTTATAGTGAAAAGAGGTAGAGAGAAAAAAGATGTTGATACAATTTGCTACACAGCCACTAGGAAAGGGGGAGATCGCATCTTGTTTTCTATGTAATTGCATCATCTATTTGTCCATCCAGAAGTTCAGTTGAATTTCAGAAATGGGCAACAGTCTCAGAGAAAATAAATTACTAGGAGTGTTATGAAAACTGGGAGCTATACAGCTCCAAACAGATACACCTCCATTTACTCTGTTCCAGTCTCTTGCTGGATAATAGTTGCAGAATAAATATGAACTGAGAGTATGAAGAAACATGGGTTGTGCTTGATATAGAGGAAAAGAAAGAGTATCATGCAGAGGATGAAAATTAAATGGGGGATAGAAAATGCAGGAAGGAAGAATTACAGTTTTGACTTTTCTTTTAATTGGAAAGTACTCAAATCAAAAAGGCAATTTTCCAAACACAAGAACAGGACAAGTAATAACAAAACAGAGTTTTAGAATGTCTACAACACAAAAGGTTTCTTTTTATAGTGAAGTCTACAGTGACCATGCAAAACTGAAAAGACCCTGGAAATTAATGTTCTTCTGAGGTTAGGCTACTCTACTTTCAGACCTGCTAGGTAAGGGGACAACAGTGAGCCTTCAACATAATTTAGATACCTAGCTCTACTGTCAGTTTAAAACATGGGCCTTATTTAGAAGGTGGCTCCAATATCCACATGTCATACTCATAAGGTCTCATGAAGGAAACCCAGTCACCTCATAGCTCATATAAATGTGGAGCAGACTCTCTGGATATACACTAATGGTATACATACAGTATATCTGTGCATATAGTCCTCTGCACTGTGGTAAACATGGCATTCCAGACTCTTATAATCTCCCCTAATTCTCATGTATCTCATTTGCGTGTTTAAAAGGATCTTGGCAAAGGACCATCAACTTTGCTGTTGGCAATTAAGCTCCATTGGCCACAAAGAGAAGAATATACCGAAACCCTTACAGCATAATCTTTCTAGAGAGCTCTGTACCCACTTCTTGGAACTCTATCTAGATAACACTGTTTAGAAGTTGTGTATGAAATGAAAAAGAATAAAGCTCACTCACAGTAAGGTTATCAGAAAGTGTGAATTGTTTTGTAACCACCAGCTATAAGCAATTTCAGTCTCATCCAAAAGATGGAACTTACACTAATAAAAATAGTAACAATTGTCAATTCCAATTATTCATATCAAAGTGAATCTTGGCTTCATATTAATTTTGTTTTCATCAATGCATCTGTCCAGCTAAATCCTCCCAATTATCATTTACTTCCAAAAATAAAATGTAATTTGGGCAACAGATCTTTCCATGCTAAAGTTTATATATTTAAATTTTAGTACATGATCCTGTATGTATATATCTATCTCACTAGAAATGTGGTTTGGGGCGTACCACACATTTTAATTCTGAGGAAACTGATTTGCATTTTAATAAAGATATTAATTCATTACAGAGACTGCATCATTGGAGACTGACTGCAAGGTTAAAACCCTTGCTGAAAGCCTGATGGAAGACCAAATGGCTTTCAATAGATTCTCCTTTAGATTATTTACACTACATGTCACGTGCCCATAATCTACAAAATATCACTGTAACAATCTCAGCTAATTTGGTGGCTGATATCCAGCTTCTTAAGGATAAATCATCAAATCAAATTTTCATTGTGTTCCTCATTTATAGTCAGACCAAAACCAATATTTGAATGTCCTGGGATTTTAAACTGACCTCATAAACTGAAGCAGTACTTAAGAACATTTCCATGTGAGTAAGGAAAACATGGTACTTCTAGACTACCCCACTGAACGCCATAACTATGACCTTCTCTGGTCTAGAAAAAGTTCTGAAGCAAGGTCAGAAGATTAACTGGGGAAACTCAGAAAATAGTTCAGAGGTTAGCAAGATTCTTTCATGTTAAATTCTTGAATCACTTTCTAAATTTCTTTTGCAAGCCAAACTAGAGCCACCGCATTGTGTACTAAAATGACTAACCCTGTCTACTTCTCCTAAATAAATAATATTATTTTGATTCACTATATAGCGAATCAAAACTGACTCTTGCTTCTGAAGGCTTGATTGTTTGAGAAAGAGTTCATTCTCTATAGCTTTGAAAGTGATTCTTTTCTTCTCTCCTGTAGCTAAAAAGGGCTCTTCCTATAGTGATAGCAGCTTCGCTGTTTCACCTTTATGTATCCACAAAATGCTTACTTGGCCAGCAGATACACCTCCTGCAGCAGAGAATGGAAAGCTTATTAGTAGGCATGTGTAGTCAGCAGATCAATAACGAAGTGTACCTTTAGGGAAAGAGAGCGGAGGAAGCTGAAGCAGCTACAGAGCATTGATGGAGAAATCCCACGTGACCAAAGATTTCCGCAGATTTCAGTACTTGTTGCACTTCTTGATTCATAACTCACCTTTAAAGGTTGTACCCTAGGGACAGGATTTGCCCTACAGAGGTTTATTCAGCAAAGGATTTTCAAAATAAGAACTGCTGAGTGTTACGTTTCAACGGATTAAGAAGAATACTCCCACAACTCCCAAGTTTTGCATTATTTACCGTATTTGCATATCAGAGAATGAATTGCCCAAGGCAAAAATAAGAGATACTGTATAGAGGTTTCTTAGCAGAAGAAAAATGAAACATTACAGATATGAGTACAATGGAAAAATATATATGTGTATTTCACTTAGAAAGATTGATAGGAATGACTTGCGTAAACTGGTCTTATGAAGAAGTTGCAGGGAGAAACATTGCTTCAGTAGAACTAAAGCAGGAACTCTAGATAAAATTCTCCACCTTTGTTTGTCAGATCTTTTAAATCAGGTTAATGTTGTCTTAATGTTTTCTGAATGTTTTTTTGAGAGCCTGCCTGAGAAGGTATGCCCTGACTAGACCCTTTATCAGGTTTCTGAAGCTAATTTTACCTCTACTACTTCTTACCCTCTATTGTGCATTGCAGATCTAGAAGTAGGAGGAATACTGCTTCTTCTGTAAATTACCATAATGCCTTTTATTTGTGTAGGCATTATTTCATTCAATCTCCTCGCTAAGAGAAGAGGTTAAGAGGTGGGCTACCTTTATAATTGTTACTACCATCTGGAAACACATGTATATGTATAAGCCACTACTGACAAAATTAGTCGGCCACACAAATAGTAGCAAAGTGGCAAATAACTATGACTATTTTTTACAGGATAATCCCGAAGTCTGACAAAATGGGCTGATAAATACAAGCTGTATTGTAATACAGTGAAGCATCCATGGGCAGTAAATACAAGCCGTACAAACAGAACATGAAACTATCTTAGAAATGACAGACTGAATAGAATGTTAATATTACAGTATAGTTAATACTGATCAGGCAATTTATAGTGGAAACCCAAAGGAAATGAATGGCAGTAAATAATTTTACTCCTCTGTCTAGGAACACTTCATGCAGATTGGGTGTTCATATATTAAAAATCATGTCTAAAGAGTAGAGTAAGACATAATAATGTACAAAAGCTGAAGAAAAATACATGCAGTGAAAGATTTAAAGAGTTCAGTTTGTTTGGCTTATCAAAAAGAGGATTGAAAGCAATTAAAAATTATCATACAAGAACGTTCATAAGGAGAAAATATCAGTTCCAAAAGGACTCTATGCAAAGAACAGCATAACATGAAAGTGAAGGCAGGCAATATTTTTTTTTAAACAATTGTTTTTTTAACAGTGACACTGATAGAATAGCTGGAGCAAATTATTGAGGGAAACAGATAATGTTCCATTTCTTCAATAATAAGGATTGCATGTAATATAGAAATTCAGCCATACAGAAATACATATGATCAAGAAAGGGTCATTAGGCTAACTATATGACAAATGAAAAAAGGCAATTTCAGGCAAGAAATGTCTGCTAATCCATAAAACATACATCTGAACAATCTGTCCATGTCTCACGTGAATAGTTGTTTTAATGACTCAATAGACACAAAATATAAATCCAATAGTTACCAGATAATTAAGATTTGTGAGTAGCCAAAGGGTAGAAATGTTTTTATTTCCAGAACCAAAATAGTATCTTTCCATTAAAGTAACTGAAAAATTTCCACATAGAAGTCATCCATATGATCATGCTATTATTCTCTTTGTTTTGGGAAATCCATCTTTTTTTTGGGGGGGGGTATTTTGTTGTAGTTTTTGTTAACAATAAACACCACCTTTAAAAAACTGGTTACTGTTTTCACACAGTTACATACATCATCTGTTCAAAAGGCACACTAGCACATGCTGGTTTGGGGTTTCAGTCAAAAAGCAAAAATTGACTTAATATTTTCTGTGCATATGCTTGTTTGGTTGTTATTCCTGTGAGACTTTCAGGAGCAAAAAGAAATGAATAAGAAGAAAATGTCTATTACAGCAAACCAAGGATGCATACTTGACATAAATCAAGAATTATTAGAACATCATAAGTAAGTATTTTAGCATGTTATTATATGACGGCACACACTATTTCTAAGAATAGAATTCTATTAGGTCACACACAAATAGTCTATCTGGACTATGTTACATTTGCTAATTAAGACATGAAGTGTGCAAATGCACAGGTTAATTGCATAAGCATTGTAAGGCTTTACACACAATCCCAAAGTATACTGAATGCCTCAGTAAATAAAAAACCCAAAGCATTTATTTTCCTTTTCTACTAATAAGATTTTTCTGAACTAGTACTCATGTTTCATATTCATTCACTAAATCAGTAAATGCACTGGTATTTGGAAAGTCAGATAACAAGAGTACTGTTAATCTCCTTTTCTGACCTCTCAGGAGCACAGTACAACTTGGATACAAAGGCTTCACAGCTCAGACTGGTTCCAGAAAGATAAATGAAATATCTCCTTGACCTGGAGTACCCTGACCTGCATAGTCATAAAAGTCAGTTTCAAGTCCCTTTATGTGCTAAAATTTTGCTGTGCCTTTAGCAAACAGAAGAAAGCTTATGGTGTATGTGCTTTCCTAAAAATAGGGTAGGAAAAAAATTAACATCTGAATACAGTTAAATATGCATATTTGGCCTTCATTCACAGAGCAAATAACAGACTGCTTGGCTTTAAATATATGTCCGTACGTTCTACAGACTTCAGGGGAACATAAGACTTAAATCTGATTCACATTGACGGAAGTATATGAATACAGAGATTAATACAAGACCAACATTATGCATTGCATTCACACCTCCTGGAATGTCTCATGCATTTGTTGACCAAAGAAGAGATTAATTCTTTCAATCATAGGAATTTTACTAACACCTGAATTTAGAAAGGCAAATATTTAACAAAGAAAAAAAAATCACTGGCAGTAAAACCTGGGTACTTATAGAAACCACTGGTAAAAGCTGCATCAATATGGAGAAAAAGGTACTATAGTACAGTATAGTATAGTATAGCAGTCACAAAACAACGCAGAGTTATTACTTCAGAAATTGTCTTAATCTTAAATAGAAATGTTTCAAAAAATAAAGAAAATTAGAAAATGGAGCAAGAAATCCCCACTGATCGGACATGTCAGAAAAATGCTGATAGGCAATATATCATGTTTGACCTCTATAACCTCTGATCAAAATTTAAATTGTCCTCTGTAGAAATCATTATATTGTAATTATTT
Source organism: Microhierax caerulescens (assembly GCA_035590215.1). Classification (NCBI taxonomy): domain Eukaryota; kingdom Metazoa; phylum Chordata; class Aves; order Falconiformes; family Falconidae; genus Microhierax; species Microhierax caerulescens. Next base: position 14,290,577 of record JAVJGJ010000033.1, read on the forward strand.
TCTCAAGAGGTTCATGATTATTAAAATGGCATAGGATTCATCACTAAGTGATATTCCCAGAACAAAAATGATTGCATCAGAATAATAATAATCTTGCTAGAAACATCATTACAATAGAGTTTGTAGCAAATCTGAAAAAAAAAAAATAAATGCCTGTCTGCTGCTGAAAAATTTTACCTGCGTGGCATAGAAGAATATTGAACTATTTAAATTGCTACATTTAAGAAATTTAATGAGAAAAAGTCTCTCTGATTAGTATTCCTCAATTTAATATTAAAACCATCCTGTTTTTTCAGTTTGTAGGGTTTTTTGGTTGGTTGGTTGGGTTTTGTTGTATTTTTGTGTTGTTGTCTTGGGTTTTTTTGTTTGTTTTTTTTACTCAGTTTCTTTTTGCCACAACCCAAGAAGCAGAAAATTGACAACTCTTGCCATTTGGCTCATTGGAGAATAGGTGAATAAGACTTTTTGCCAAACAGCAAAAAACTCCTGTAATCAAAGAGCTATTTAACATTCTCAAAAAATATTTTCAAAATAAACTCAATGAAAGACAAACATACATTTCAGGTTCTGAACAAATGTGTCTGATTTTTTTTCATACAGTTTTTTGAAAACTGAACAGGACATTCTTCAGAAAACTTGTTGATACTCGCTGGGTAGATTGGTTTATGGCCTTGGTCTGTTTTACCATTTTTATGACTACACTTACTAAGACGACAATAATTTTTCATTGTCACAAAGATTTCAGATGCAGAAGTATATACTTATAGAAAAAGGAAAAGAACTAGTTAAGAAAAATACAGAACAGTAGCAAAAAAAATAAGTAATTTTAATCAGTCCTTGTACAAGCTCAAGCACGTATGTCATGCCTTCAATCACATAAGAAACTTTAGAAACAATGTAAATTTCAGCAACCACTCAAGAAATTATAACCAAAACTTCTGGCTTACTGTATCACACCCTGGGGCTGCAGATATGCTTTCTTGCTGTCTGCTTTTACCCCCAGTGCTTTCTGATCTAATACTCCATTGCTTAACCCGCTTTTATATCTTTTTATTTCTTTTTCTCACCCCTCAGCCCTCTTATCTCCCGTAAGCAGAGCACGAATCCAAAAATATTCTGGTCAGAAGTCAAATACTCTAGTCATGTCTTTTGAATGGGTAGACAGAGAGGCAAATACATTTTTCTGTACTTGCATTAATTTCTGCTGCTTTTGATGGTCATAAAAAGAATCTAACTGCAGATGAAATTATTTCAAATTAGTTAAGTATTATGGCACCCAGTAGCTAAGAAAAATACCACATCACAAAGATTGAAAGGGAGGAAGTGATATCTGTATAAGGGAAAGATGTGTCACTACAAAGTTGTGCAGGACTAAAAACGCAACAGATTTTACAGGATGGAGTAATCACTCCAGATTGGAGCTGCATTTTGTGTTTTGGAGTTTGAACACCTGTTTCAGCCTCAAAAACCTTGCATAGATGTGAGAACAATTCACACAGAAGGAAGTTTTCCTTTTTACAACATCATTGGTTTACTATGTGCACATGTAGTTATAATTCTTTAGGTTTGAAAACACTTGCTAATTATGAATCTTTGTTAAGGTGCGTGGTTTTGCTACTTGGAAGTCTGTGCAATGAAACTGCTCAGCATATAGACATGAATCACAGAATATAAGCATGAACCATAGTGAGGGCTGATTTATTCTTAGAGTTACAAGCAAGTTGGATTGCCTAGTAAACGCATTCACTCCCTCACCTCTTCAAGGTCCCCCTAAACAGCTGTCATCATTACAACATCTGGAATGTCAGATAAGCAGCTCTATTTGGAAGAGTGCAGTCAGCAACGTTCTACAGGAAACTGAATTTGTCACTTCTGCCAAACATCCATCTTGTTGCCAGTTCTTGATTTAACACCCCCAGGCAATGCTCAAAACAGAGCTGCATGTATTGGAATCTGCTGGTGTGCCACAGGCTAGCTTAGTTGAAGTTGAACATCTCAAGGAAAGACCAGAAATGATCCCGATGACCTCAAGTTAATGCACCAGAGTATATACAGACCAACATAAATTTAGTATTTGTTCATTGTGAAAGACTATAGAAAATACTGTTTTGAAATATGCCAAATCATGTATGATGCAACTAGTGGAATATGCATGTATCAGCCTTTGCTGTTAAAAGGAAATGATCCCTGAGGACAAGGCATGCTGCTGAGGACCTTTTGCACCATTTTAAGAGCACCTGATACCAGCTATCATCAAAAGCAAGTCTAGATACACCACAGATCTAATTCAAATTTGCCACATCTGTGAGTGGTGCTTACTGAATTATCCTTGCCAGTCCCAAAATACCAGAAATTTTTCCCATTTAAGGGTGTCAGACAAAATGCTTGCCTAAGAAAATTCTTTATATTTCCTCTGCCTTTGAAGACACAGAGAAATGTAGTTAGAAATTGATACAGAAAGACTTTGTTTTGTAAATAAGGCTAGCGCCTAATTAATATTTTTAAAGTTTCTTTCCAGATAGCGCAAGATGAAGGGGTTTAAGCTTTTTGGGGAAATTATTATAATTTCAGGTCATTTTTAGAATCACACTTGGAGAATACAGAATGAAAATTTTCAACATGTAAAATTACAGATCCACACCAACTTGCATGAGTATCATGGTTCTTTTTTGACTTACATTTTTAATCTATTCAAGTCTATTCATAAAAGAACCTTTTATATAACCCACACTTACAGAAACGGCAAGGGCATTTAGAAATCTATATGTAACATTCTAAAGAATAATATATACGTTCAATTTGACCAAGTACTGGTCCTTTAATTAGAAGAAAAAACTCCTGAAGCTAGGACAGCCCTGAATGTGTTTTTTCATATCCGATGAACAAAGTCAACTGGAAGCTTCCAAAACATTTACATGAGCTCTCTAAGGAAATTTCTGGAAATAGAAATAACCAATGTTGATTCATTAAGCTACAGGTTTTCCAAAGAACAAACTAATATCTCAGTTTAATTAGTAAGGCTATAAAAAGGTGCTTGTCGAGCTGTTGTCAAAAGAGATAATTTCTGAACTAGATATGAGATGGACTGTTATTTACAGTCATTAAAGTATGAAAAGCATTTTTCATGTAAAGGTATTGACCCTGGTATGCTGGTAAAATTGCACCACACAGAGTCTATGTTAACTTGACACTTCTTCCCCTGAATGTCTCAAATATAAAAGATTCTTTATAAAGGCATTTTTCTCACTGGTCAAAATAGGAAAACTGAAGCCTGTTAACTAAGTGTCTTGCCTTCTATGATCTCTTGGTTCTCAGTCCAGTTGAGGAATCTACTATTAAAGTGCTGTTTCGCACCTACAATTTTTTCATGATACTCTTAACATTCCTATGAACAATTATTTTGTAGCTTTTCTGATTTCTGCTCTATGTTGTAATGACTGCATTTCACCTTAGAGATGGCTGAATTTCTGTAATGCTGGAAACTGCCTTCTCTTGGTGCATTCACAAAACATAAAAAATCTCAAAATCTAGAAAGAAAAAAAAAAAAAAAAAAAGAGTCATAAATTTGGAAGGTTGTTTTTCATCTCTGTAAAATACATACTTAACCTATTTTCACTCTTGACATTCTGTGAAGGAGAGAACCAACATAATTACAACTGCTTAATGTACAACAGACCTAGAATAAATTCTGCTTCAGGAATTTCTTGTGATTCACCTAATTGGGATTTGGAGTGCTTAATCCCATTACAATAGCTATGGTATTCCTATCATCTGTGTTCTCTATTTCAGTTGCTTCAAAGGGATACAAAGCATTCTTAATAGCCTATATAAAAGCCTATATAAAAACTATATATAAAAAAAAACCCCAACTTTTGATGCTTTACTGTCTCAAAACAAAGAACACTCTTAGCTTTCAACAAAACTCTGTTGTGTACAAGAAAAGCATTTAACTCCAAATGATCAAATCCACAGGAAGAGAGTAGGTATTCTCTATAGTATATTTGCCTTACTCTGTTCCAGTCTTCCCATGAGGTGTTATTTCTGATAATATTCTTAGGTTCAGGCCACAGGAACATATGTACTTTGGCTCATTTCTTAACACAGGTTAACAAAAATCACATGCTAGTGGGCATGAATTTAAGGGAGTACTGTAGGGAGCCTTACCCATTCTGATGTGAATGACCATTTGACCTCCGATTTATGATGTGAGTAGCACGAACATTAATGCCCTTTTCAGATAATACATCAGTCTTATTTTCATATTATGCTTTCATAAATCTTTGGAATAGTTTTTCTAAAGATGAATGACTATCCAGCTTCAGTTGAGAAATTAATAGGTTTGCAAACCATAGCCAATGGAAACATCATCAACCCACATATCAGCTCAGCAATTTTTTTTACTAAAATTGTCTGCAGCTGGGTGATTTGAGTGCAATTTATTTTCAAAGGCCATCATTTCAGGCAGTTTCAGATAGCTTTTTATGGACATTAGTGGCATTGCCCTGCATTAATAGTAGGTATTACATTTACTTCTTTTATTTCTGTGCTGCTATTCATGAGTAGGAAAGTAACTACTGGATGTATCAACACAGGATCACAGACTGGATAAGGCTGGAAGGGACATTTGGGGATAACTTAATCCACCCTTGTCCACCATCCAAACGCAGGTCATCCATAGCAGGTTGCTCACAGCTTCATCCAAATCAGGTTTTCAGTACCTCCAGGGATGGAGAACCTACTATCTCTTTGGACAACCTGTTCCACGGTTTGACTATCCTCACAGTAAAAAGACTTTTTCTTATGTTTAAATGGAATTTCCTGCATTTCAATTAGTTGAAATTACCTCTTCTCCTTTCACTATATACCACTGAAAAGAGTTTGACTTAACCTTATTGAGTACCCCCATCACATATTCACATACTCCTGTAATGTTAACAATTACCATCAGCGATTTATAAACTGGAAGAAAAAAAAGCAACTGGCATTTCAATTACTTTAGCCTCTTAGTGCTCCATAGATTTTTTTTTCTACTTCCTATTCAACAATTTTACATAGTAATACTGTCTGCAGACCTGAAACAGACTGGAAGCTCATGTGGGCTATATGTAAATAACAATTCCTCCTCCTCTTTTGGGTGGAATAAACTGAATTTTACCACAGGTTAAATGAACCACTGAGAAGAGAGGCAGAGTTCCTCCCTTTATGCCTGTGTGCTCAAAAATGGGAACCATGAGTTCCTATGCTACTTCTCACCAGGCTGACAGTATACAGAAATAGGAGGAGACAGAAGGCCCAATTTCCCCTCTACACAAGGAAACTTTTAACAACAAAATAACACCTTGATCCATAATTTTAAACATTTTCAATTAGAATAATATAACTATTTAATTTAGATTGAAAAGTGTTAAAATATCAAGAAGGCCAACACGGATTTGGTGTCCTAGGAAAGAAGGAAAGAATAAGGAACTTCAGTCAACAAGATATTTCTGCTGCTTGCTCACTGCCCTCCAACCCCACAGAGGGATGAGGAAGAAAATAGGAAGAACACAAGTAAGAAAACTCATGGGTCACAATAAAGACAAGGAAATCACTTACCAAGTACGAGCAAACCAAACTCAACTTAAGAACTTACCTTATTGCTAACTAAAATAAATAATTACTGATTATTGTATTTGGAAATAAAACCCACAAACTGTTAAAACACCTATTCTCTTTTTTCCCAGACAACTTCAGACACCTCTCCTTTCTCCTTGTTATCCTCAGTTCCTTCAGTGAGGAAACGTATGGCACAGTGGGTTGCAGTCAGGTAGCTACTTCTCTTTGCTGCTCCTAGTTTCTGCATAATTATGAACAATACAAAACACTAGCTTCTAAAATCTCTGAGCTAGTGTGAATTGCTACAGAACACATCATGGATGACCGCACTTAAAGCCTCTGACTCATCACTTGTAGAGCACTTCAAACACTTCAGGTGTGTAAACCCAAATTCTAACCAGCATTCTTCTCTAGCAGTAGAAAAAATACGGCAGCTGAGAGAGGAATTGGGGTTTCAGGTGCTGTAACAGGTGATGGTACCACTAGATATAAAATATTTATACTTTGGGATTTAAAAATTACTAAAGTAAATTTATTTTCTCCTTTCCTCCTCCTTTTTGCAGGAGGGCTAACGTTGCTAGTATCTTAATTTTTTTGAGGAGCAAGGGAGTTTTATAAAACTCTGCCTTAATGCTTTTTTTTCCAAGTTGATACCAAAAAAAGAAACACTTATGGGGTTTTAGCTTCATTTTCCATTTTCAATGTCCTTTCATAACACCCTTCCTCCTCTTATGCAAGAACAGGTAGGATCTTGGTGAATAACAGAAGTAACATACACTTCATGTTACAAAGGCAACCTGAAAAAGTTGTGTGATTGACAGTCTTGAGATACTTAAGAAAAATATTTATCTCAAATCTTCTGCTAAGTCTCTACTTATCACCAGTTTGCTTTGCAGAAGTGCTACAACATAGGGTTAGAAGAACAGGGCAAGAGCAACAATTACCACAGCTATATTATGCACTCTGCAAAGAAAGTAGAATGTTTGTATCTGGAACTCTGAGGTTTTCACATAATGTACTAAAGTTCAAGTGCAAATATGCATTTTAAGAGACTAAAAAACATTTGTACTCTGGCACATGACACTAAAACTTTGAATTTCAGCATTTTTTCAAAAATGTTCATACATCTAACAAGAAATAATTTTGTGCATATATAGGGAGCATTTATAGCAAGCGTCATCACTTCTGTGCTCTGTATAATATTAATCACAATGAATTTTAGTCTAGACAGTTTCTCCTCATGATTATAAATGTATATTCATAAAATAGTTTATTTTCACATTTGGGAACTTTATATATTTCATTTGCATTAAATGATAGTTTTAGTGACTTTAAAAAGTAAACAACACTACCTATTTTCTGTATTCACATTTCTTGTAAAATAATTTGAATATTTACGTAGCTATCTTTTATATCTGCTGCCACATTCGATTTCAGTGTAATTTATCAGGTTTTACAAAAGTACCTCTGCAATATCTTGATTAAACAAACACTAAATTGCTAGATTAATCAGAGCTTTCATAATATTTTTACAGAATATTTGTTTGAATTAGGGCTGGTTTTAACTTAGATACTTTCATGTTCAAGTACTGCAACAGACATATAACTAAAATGACCATAATACTTGGCTGCTTTTTCCCTATGTTTAGACGTTATTACAACTCCTGTTGACCAGATTAGAAGCAGTGACAAGAAAGCTTTAGAATAGCGCAGATATGTAAAGTCATGGGAAAATATATTAATATAAAAACCATGCAGTTATCACACAATCTGTTATGCCTATCCATTAACACAGATTTATCGTCTCTTTACAAAATTACCGAGGGTGAGACTGACACCAAAGGCCTGTACCAAAGACTCATGACATCAACAGAAAACTTCCAGAGATTTCAAAGAGCTTTCCACCAGACTTCCTATCACCTGTAAGGTAAACCTACCATAAAAAAAAAGATATTCAGCATCAGATCTGCTAATTTAAATTCCAGCTATTATCCTTCAAATTAACATTTATAATGAAAATATATCTGATAATTAAACTAACTCTTTACAGCAGCGCTAACGATCTCTTCCTATTCAGAACTTTATGCCAAGGCTTGAGGCCGGGAGTCCCAGAGACAACTGTGAAACACTGAAAGCAGTTAGGAAGGCCATGAATCAAGTTACTGCCTGTTCCCGTGGGTAAGAAACACACCTTGCTGAAGGAGTGATGTTCTCCAGAATTAGGGTACTTTTGATAATTTGAAATGTACATTGGCAAAGAAAAAATCCTGGTTTGTATCAGTCCATACGTTAATTCTTTGCTCTAGTTTCTACCTAAGAAGGCTCAGTGCCCACATTAGACCTTTTTATTAGACCAAAGACAGTCCTTTTGTAAATCTATAGTAAAGAGACATGTTTATAGCCCTGTTTAAATCAGAATACCACTTAGAGTTGTAATTTGTCCTCTCCTGTCTTACTGATCCAGGGCGATATGAAATGTAGCTGGCAAATAAATTATGACAGCTGTTGCTGTACAGCTATTCTGTCATCCACATATTTCCCACAAGTTTTGAAACACAGTCAGCACTGGGTGCTCACTTCTACTGACCTAAAGCAAAGGATGGGCATTTTTTACTCTTTCTAATATTTATACAGGTTCAGATCACAGTACGACTAGTGCACAGTTCTGCTGCATTCATATGCACTTTTGGGAAGGTTTTTTAGAGAAAATAGCCCTGCACTCCATTTAATTGCACTGCTGCAGTGTGACTGAAGAATTTAATTTGGACTATGAAGAGAATACAGTCATCTTTAATATTTTACCAGTAAAAAAATCTGTCTTAAAGTGAACATGCAACTTCAACCACTACCTCTTCTCTCTACAGAAGGGAAACACAATCAAAACAGAAAAAAAACCCAAAAAATATTGTCATCTTCAAGGCATCTTTGTGTTAACTATGACATCATCTGAAATCAGTAGCCTGTCATCAAATCCCAAGACAAATTAATCTGTTACTTACCTTAAGGGGTTACACCATATAATTGAGTCTGAATCTTGATTCATATTGTTACTCTGAAGAGCTTATTTTCAGTTATTGCAATTCACTTTTGAGTGCCTTAGATAAAGTGTTCTGAATGTGAAATTTGTATTGTTTTTAGTTGTTGCTAGGTAATGTTTATACAGCTTTGTTCTTATCTCAAACCTTGAGCTTTACCTTTTTCCAGATTCTCCTCTCCATCCTGCAGCGGCGCGGCAGGCAGAGGGAATGAGAGTGGCTGCATGGTACATACTTGCTGGCTGGGGTTAAACCAAGACACATTGGCAAGACGGAAATTTTCACCCACCTCTCAATTTTCTCTAATCTTAAAGACCACTATGATTTTTCTTTGCTTTTGTTATTCATCATTTGATATAAAAACTTCTTTGCAAAGGACTTAGCAGTCTTCTTATGGCCACCTTATACACAATAGTATTTTCTGAACCTTAATCACTGAACTCTTCTACTTCACTGGTACATTTATGATGAAGGCAAAAGATTTCACACATTGTTATAGGTCAGTTATAGTTTTGATTCTGGCTGCTAAACTGCTTGCATGGCATCATCACTATAGTATTGAAATGACAGCTGATAACTCCATAGTCCTCAGTTCATACAATTCTAGGAGAAAACTGAAAACTAACTTCTGAAAGGAAGCAATTTATTTTAGCTTTCTCTTTGTAGGCAATGCATTTCTCTCCCATATTACCAAATGATAACACTACAGTCCACTGCTAATGAAAGCTACTTTTTGATCAGTTTCCTCTTTAATTCTTATGCTTAGTATAAACACCAGAAAATGTTGTTTTTTTAAAAAAAAATAATCCCGAATGACTTAATGACTGGTTTAAAACTGCAGCTAAAATCTGCAAGGCTGGTTTCTATGCCTGCTTTGTCTTGCCACACAGTAAATACCATCTTAGATGACACCTCTTTCATTCAGTTTTTCCTGTTTCTTAATTTTTCAATGATTCCCTGTTTTCCAGATTACTCAGCTCAGGCTGTGTGCTCATCTTTGAAGCTTAGTCTGTGTTTCTGGTCTTGATCCATTCTTTGTTAACAATTTTTAATCTGACGTTGTCTTTGTCTACAGTGAGTCAAAGTCTGTACAGGAAAAGGGTTTACATGTACTTATCAGGCCATAAAATACTCCCCACACAAATGCCCAGCTATATTTGAGATTTTTTTTTCAGGAATAATACCTAATATTTTGTTCAGAGTATGTAATTTAAAAAGTGGTTTAGCTGAGGAAGAAAACTACTTTCTAGACAAGCCACTGGGTGTCATACACAGAATCCGTGCAGTATGTGCTTTCTGAGACAAAAAACAGTGAACTCTTGCTGATGCATGCACTCAGTTTCCCACAGAAACACCTCTATGCATTCCCCCAAGCATGGCTTTATATGCAACTCACTTCCAGCACTGTCTTCTCCATACAAACTCTCCTACCCACTTCTGTTTGGCTTTCTTAGTTACCTTTAAGCAAGAGTATTGCTTAGCCTATATATATATATATATATATATATATATATATAAATTCATAATACACAAAGAATATAATGACTTTTCCCAAAAATGAATAGTGCTGAAAATTACTGTGCACTTATTTCTTTCAGTATACTCATTGGGTATCTACAATTCATTGATCACTTTCCTACACAGTTGCAAATTGTGATATATTTATCTATTACCTTCAGCTACTTTTAGTTCAAGATAAATTTTGAAAAAAGCTTGAAATTGCTTGTCCTAAAAAATGGATGAGGAACTTTCTACTAATGGCAAGATATTTTGCTCTCACAAAAGCATCAGACATCCACACTTTGGCAAAAAGCCATCATCTACCCACTAGCTGCAGTCAGTGTTAGCTGATCCTTAAGTGTCTGCTCTACTGCCACTTACTCCATCTGACAGGTGCCACTGCCTTTTCCTCTATTCCAGCAGTACAGTAAATGGCACAACCTATACAAATTGTTGCCCAAAGAAATACCGGGGGAGCCTAGAACCCAAACTTCATCACACATGTCTTCCTTTATACAGAAAGTAGCACAAGATACACTTATTAGAGCATATCAGAAACTTGAATATTGTAGCATATTTAAACTGCTCATGAGCATTCATATCAAAAGCTGATATTCTGGACATGACTGGCACAGGCTACCCAGTTTCATTCTGAGACTGAATTTTGAATTCAGGGGAGTATGTGTGGATGGATGAAAGTCTCTGGAAGTCCAGCCTAGATCAAATGAAACTATATATTCCTTGTTTTCAACTGTCTATCATCTGCAGCATTTAGACCGAAGACCTTGGTAGTAGCTGACAGCTTCCTTGCCAGTTGTCATATGTAATTTTTATGATCATTTAGGCACAGGCCTACACTCAGGACTGAATTGACTGCAAAGAATGTATCCACAATAGCCTGGTGAGACCTAGTGAATGTGCATCAAATTCCTATCAAAGGAGAAGTAGTGCTAGCAAGGAAGAGCAGATCAGCAGGCTGCCAAACCCCAACAAATGTGAAAGGATTGCGTAGGCAATAAGCTTTCTCCTTTTTCTCACTGAAGCTCAAATATAAAGTTTGGGAAGCAAATAGAAGCAGAATCTGCCCTCAGTAAGTTTCAGCACAGAGGGCTGCCACCTTAAAACTTTTAAGAAGCATTCCCAATCTGCCTGCATGGAGTTTTCTCAGGTGCACAGGAAAAGTGAATCAGGATTTCAGGAAATAAACCTGCTTTGCGGTGGCCAGTTTGAAGGGTTTGCATATATTTTTACAAAGGCATTTTCATATTGATGCTACAGTTTCTGACATAATAATTCACATACCAATAACTTGAGAAATGAGACCTACAGACATACCGTTCTAGCTTGGATCGTCTTGCCTGGCCTTCTATGTGGGTAAGAAGTGCTGTGATAGTTCTGTATAGTGGTTTAATTTCAGAATCACTGAACCCTGAAAGCCTCAAATGAGTTTTCCCTTTCTGAAATGGAAAATAAAACGCCAAGATCCAGCTGTTGAAAAGCTTCCCTAAATCTCCTGGAACCACAGTGCAGTTTTATCCAGTTCAAACACCCATCATACCCATAATTCTTCATTAAAATACAACCTTAGCCATATAAGATAGAATATGTTCTATGCAACCTTGCTTACTATTACTGTAATCTTAAAAACAAACAAACAAAAAATTACAAATTATTGTATTCCATTCTAATACACACAGGCAAAGTGCTAAATGTCCTAAAGCATACAACACATTGGTACTAAATGTTGAATTTGAGGGGTGGAGAACAAGAGTTTGAAGTATCCCTACCCATTGACCATGTCAAAGACACATTATAAGCAGAAGTTGGAAGGTACTATATGTTATTCAAGAGCAAAAAATGTGATTGACCAGGTCAGACTATTTCTAGAAGCACCATTTAAAAACTGGGTTTAGTGAAAAATGAAAAAAAAAATTACAGTCAAGGAACAACACAGTATTAAGAAAGGGAGAATAAAAACAACCAAAAAAGCCCATTTAAGTGGAAAAAAGCTTTCCTCACAGGAAGCACAAAAACAAAAATAGAAATCCACTTATGTAAGTAACAAAGTATAACAAATAAAATCCAATATAAGAAAAATAATACTGAAAGTAAAAACAGGAGGAAGAAGTCCTGGATGTGCAGTTACTGGAAATAAAAACAAAACCTTCTTAGTGTACCGTAAGAGTACTAAGCTCCTACAATATAAAGCAGAAGCAACCACTGTGATGTACTGTGTGTCAAAGGGATCTGCTGCACACATGCACAGATGCCAGGGAGAGCAGAGCAAGGCTAAGAGGACACTGACATCAGCAACTGAAGTTCGCAGAACTAAAGTACAGGAAGCAGACAACAATCAATAGCACAGCTTGAAACATGGGAGCCTGTACTGACAACCATCATGGAAAGTATGCGGCTGTGATAGTTAGCTATGGATTGCATTATCTTAGAATGACTTTCCATTTTGTCCTAGGTAAAAAAATTACAATATTTGAATGTAATTACTCTAATACAAATTACTTCATTGTGATTTTTTTTTTAATTCTGCAGTGCTGATTCTGCAATTGACCTGAAATAGTTAAGCTGACAGCATTAAACCTAGTTCGTTCTCATGAAAATTATGTAGCATAGTCTTCCAATTCCATGTGCAGGAACAAGCCTACTAATATTTTGTCTAATAATTACTCTAATAACACATAAATAACCATATTATCCAAGTGCTTTCCAAAAATCTAGTTATTAATAATACTCCCTCATAAATAGGAACACCTGTCCTGGCTCAGGTAAAACGTGTATTTTCTTTTATTATTCAATTATTATAGCTGCAAATTGTTGTTTAAGAAAGAGTATAAAAAAAGACAAGTACTTGCAAAATTATCTTTCAGCAATTTATATTGAGGGTTTTCCTCAGTTAGATGTGGTCTTCTACTTCACAGTTCTTAATGGATTTCTTCTCCACAATTTTGAGTCACATCAAAGTCCAAATAAATTATTAGCTTCTGTACATTCTGAAGCAAAGAGTTTCAGTGCTTAACAAGGTAAATGTTAAAAACAGTATGATATTTTAAATTAGAACATGAGTACTGGCTACTCCCCTCAGTTTGTTCAGTCTGTACTTGAAAAATAAAATTAATCCACTCTTTTTCACTGAATATTGAGGCTGTACAGCTCTGCATGGATTTAAAAAGCTACTATTATTGTGCAAGCATTTGTAGGTTCAGCAGTAGATAGAATACAAAATTTTTACCTGTAACACAATATAACAACTTAACAAGGTGAAATGAATGAAATTCAGGCTCGTTTACAATCTGGCCTTTTGTTTAAGTAGGAATTCATCTGTTATACTCCGACTTGCCTCAGGATGGTAGTGGTATCACACAAACCTTTCTCTCAGTTAAAAAACACAACTGCAGAGTCTGAAGTCTGTTCAACACCTCATTTTGTCATCCTCATTACAGAATTGAAACCATTTCAGGCAGCTGTTCTGAAATATTTTAATCCCATTTCTTCCTTAATTTACAGTCATGTAAATATAGAATAATAAGTTGTTCACAGTGCATTATTGTGAAAATAATATTTAATGAACTAAATAACTACAGCTGTAACTTAGCTTTCCAGAGTGAACATTACTACAGGTGGAAAATAATGGATGTTTCAGTTCTGTACCCAAACCCTCAAAAATAAAGATTTGGCAAAAATAAATGGTTTGGCTGACTTGTAACAGAACTTGAAGATGGAAGACAGAGAGATAAAATGATGATGAGGGAAACCCCACCACCACCTTGGGGCAGCCTTTAAATGCATTACTTACCCTAAAATTGAGTATTTAATGCAAAAACACGGTACAGAAACACTTAAAAATCTTGTTCTGAGGAAGTAATGAAGAAATATTTAAATGTAAGTGTTTATTTTTCATACAGTATTTCACTTTGAAATTGACAAGAACAAAACACTAACTGCTTCCTTATTTCTGGAGAGATTTACTAGTCTGGATATAAAGGCATTTCACATTGCAGTGGTCTTCCCAGCGAAGTCAGACAGACCCTTCTTATTTAGAAGCAGGAAGAACTGGGAGGAGTGAGGACTACCACTGGAGTGAAATGTGTGTGTGTATATATATATACATATATATGTATGTACGTGTGTGTATGTGTAAGACAGGTTATATGAAAAGGTTATATATAAAAGGTGTAATTTATAGTCAGCTGATGTCACTGAGCTTTGAATTTGAATTTTTCAACTATTTGATATACTTTATTTGACTTTCTTTATAGAATTGGTTCATGAGCCAACAGAACATGAGGGGGGGTTTTTTGGTGTGTTTTTTTTTTGTTTGTTTGTTTGTTTTATGGCAGAAGCCACAAAAATTTACTTGAATGTCCTAATCTTCCAATAATAAAATGTAAAAGATTTGAGTGTAAGCTCAAAAAAAAAAAAAGCTTTGTGCATGCCAAGCAGCTTTCTGGAGTCTACTGGGAAATCTATTTTTAACATTGCTGGAGATAAATGGTACAATGTCTTGAATGGCAGATTCTGTTCACCTTGCATTGAAAATTGCTACTATGGGGGAATGTTCTAATGCCTATTCAATGAAGCGGACAGACCTGTTTAGATCAAGACCCTTGTGTGCTATCCACCTCAAGTAAAACGATGCATTTGAGAAAACCTTTTGCCATGCCAAGCCATTCAGAAGAAAACTGCAAAACTGCTTTAAGACATCTACAGCTGGCAAGAATCACCTTACTATTCTCATGATTTCTTCCAAGGCACAGAATTCTCTATGCTAGTTATTTTAAGACAACCCTATGCGTGTTGCAGAACAGTATACTTTAGTGTTCATAAAATACAGCTAGCTAGTAAGACAGTCCTACCTACCTACTGCAGTGATAGAGACTAACATTCTTGCCAATTTAAGCAGCAATGGTTTTGCATACGTAAGGAATGGACACACTCCTTCAGGTTTAAGTCTGCAATTCCTTAATTGGTTGAAAGCAATATATTTGTGGTGTGCAAAAACAACATATCAAGGGATGGGGCAAAGCACGTGTAATTTCTCCATATCTTATAAATTTCTATTATCTTGGTAATGAAAATTCATCTTGGAAAGAACAACTCTATTGTAACAAAAACCAGACTCAAGTAATTGTTGTGGTTTAACCCTGGGCAGTGATTAAGCATCATGCAGCTGCTCAGTCACTCCCCCCACAGTGGGATGGTGCAGAGAATCAGAAGAGTAAAAGTGAGAAGCTCATGGACTGAGCTAAAGACAGTTTAATAGGTAAAGAAAAAGCAAAGCTAAACAAGGAATTAATTTACTACTTCCCATCAGCAGGCAGGTGTTCAGCCACCCTCAGGAAAGCATGGCTCCATCACACATAATGGTTACTGGGGAAGACAAATGCCATACATCCCCTCCTTTCCTCTTCTTTCCCCAGCTTATTTATAATCAAAATGACGTCTTATGGTATGGAA
>JAVJGJ010000033.1:14306275-14345235 GCA_035590215.1 Microhierax caerulescens
TCAACATGACGTCTTATGGTATGGAATAGCCCTTTGGGGTCAGCTGTCCTGGCTGTTCCCATCCCAGTTTCCCATACCCCTCCAGCCCTTTTGCTGGCAGAGCCTTAGAAGTTGAAAACTCTTTGACTTACTATAAACATCATCCCACAACAACCAAAGCCATTAGTGTATTACCAACATTGTTCTCACATCAAATCCAAAACATGGCACTACACCAGATAGTAAAACAAAAAAAAATTCTATCCCAGCTGAAAACAGGACAGTAATATAATACAAACATCTAGGAAAGGGGGATGGGGGGGAAATAACAACCCAAAACTAAACCTGATTCTGTGCCTGTAAAAATAAATAGCATAGCCATCAGTGACTTCACTGGACACTGAATAATCCACTGACATATAACTGCCAAACTTTTCTATTAAAGAGCCAAAAAGACACCATAAATTTTCATAGAAATTCATAGACTTTAGTATAAAAAATGAATTGGGAACCTGTTCATTGCAAAGAAGTCTTCAGAGAGCACCTGTGCAATCTAAACATGGACCTTCTAAACTAGGACACAAGGCAGAAAAGAACATTACTTTTAAGCGTTTAAATATCAGGGTTATTTTCTGACTCACATCACACACAGACACATATAATACCCAGTCCATCTCATATAGCCTACTAAATACACACAAAACCTGTAAAATTAATTGAGCTTCCCTGGAAACTTGAAGGGTCAAAATTATTTTTTATCTCACAGGTCTGTAGTGAAGCACACTACCACAAAAAACAGTCAGAAGATAAACAGCTCTCCACATTGATTTCCATTTAGTTGTTTTCATACCCATTAAAGAAAGAACTGGATGGTAACAGCATCTGCCTGCCAAACTTGTAGGCAACACAAGTGTGCCTTATTTTCTCATATTATCCCTTAGCTATTGTATAAAAATTTTAATTGATGCCCTTCATGAACACAAAAGAAGTTTCTTGTAACACACCAAATATCTGAAAGATTTCATGCTTCTATGGAGAAAAATGCAGAAATGTACCACCATATTCAATATTTTCCATAGATCATAGATGCTAGAGTTTTCAGGGAGCTGTTCTTCAGTATTGCAGAAGGAAGCAAGTATTTTCCGTTTGAAGGAAGGAGAGAGAACATCAAAATGGCAGCCTTGCAGTTTCACATTTGTAGCAGCTTTGGGTACCCAAGTAGAATCCTGAATGATAAGGTGTTTTTTTTTTAAAAAAAACTATTATTTTGGATCAATTACTGGTTGCTCTGATTTAAACACTTTTTAGTGATTTGTTACGTACTATTAGAAGAATCATTTTACCACCAGAATCCTCAGTCGTTCCTTCACTGTATGTTGCCTGACATCTGTTGTTTAGCAAAGAACATATTATTTGCCTATTTTCTACTTCTTTGTGAACTTGCCTTTTGGTGTAGTTTTTGTTTGCTTGCATCTTTTGAATTTGAATTCTTAGTCGTTGAGACTGTTACACAAGTAGCTGCACTTTATTTTTTTCTGAAGGACAGATAACAGAATATAATGGTCCAGTGAGAACCTCAAAGGTTATTTTCTGTTCTTTGTAATGTGTGCACAAAAAAAAAAAAAAAATCTTCTTAAAATACTTCATTGTTTAAAAGATGATTTGAGCTCTTGTTATTGCTGCACACATTTCCCATAACAGAGATTTCATCTTTTCAGACCATGTATGCTTTAAATGGATTCATTCAGAAAGCATTTTTCTGACTTACAGATGTCTCTAAATTAATGCTGTAATAACTAGAAATAACTCTGACCTTCCATGCTTTTGTTACTTGTCTGGAAGGCTGTCCACAGAGGACAGCGTGAAAAGGAGAGCTATACTCTTCCTCTTACTACAAGGACATGCATTCCTTCCTTTTCATAATGCAAAAATGGCTGGAGCCAAGTAAAGCACTTTTATTTGGACTCCTTTTGGTGCAGGGTCCATTGGGAGCTACTCCCTCTGTAGCTGTTGCATACAACCATGTCCATCCCTCCCTGTCCTATTTAAGATTTATAAGCCAGAAAGATATCATGACTTTGTAGGGGAAGAACACGATGCAAGACTCAGGTGGATGGATAAAGCAGGACACTTGCTATATACTTAATTATGTTACTGAATCAGAGCCCTTAAGGAGGCTGAGAGCCTGAACAATGAGATTGTTGTTCTAAGGTCTTCTATCAATGCTACCAGAGAAGAACAAAAGACCACAACTATTTTGCCTTACCAATCATATTTAAAGTGTCTGATGCATAAGCTCAGACTATTATCTTCTCCATGTTTCGTCCCTGAAAGAAGGGCATAAATACATTTTTCATTAAAGCAGTTGAGACTACAGATTTTGAGCAAGACCCTACAGCCTTATATGAAGTCTCTCACAACAAAGAATGTAAATTTTTCTGGTTTTCTAATTCCTCTAACAGTTAAACCTCTTAGCTTTGTCTTGACTGATTTGAATCCTACTCCATAACATTAATTTCTAATCACTGCAATTGCATAGGTGTTTATACAATACTTCCAAGTTTCCAGTTCCATTCTGGACATCATGGGATTAAAGATTTTGCATGCAGCACATATATTTTTTTCTGTAATGTAAAGCTAGCACAATTTGCACCTGTTTATACAGGTGACTGAGCTAAGAAATCTACTCTGTTCCTTTACCTGGAAACCAAAGCCAGTCACTCAGATGTGCGAAGTGTCCTCTGCAGATGAATATAAAAAAACTTTATTGGAACGCTGCTTGAATATCTACCTAGAAATCCATCTTATAAAGTATTTTTCCCCCTGGAAGCCTTAGTGTAAACTTCTTATGGCTGTAATTCTTTCTTTTAGCCAAGTCAACAACAACATCTAACATTATTTTTTATTTTAAGCAATGTGTGTAATGTCTAATGGTCAGTTAATCATCAGACAGGTCTGTATTTCACTATACTTACTGATATGTTTATCCAAGGTTATAGAATTTCGATTTTTTTTTTTTTTTTAAGGCAAGGTAGTTAGCTTCTGTTTACACACATGCTTTAAACAATGTTGCTGCATTTGGGAATGCATTCTAAAAAGATTTTTTGCAAAATTACAAAAAATTGTTTGAATTAAAGTTGTAGACAAAATTTCTGTTAACTTATTAATAAAAATGGCAGCATTATTTGCATTTACAGCAGGACAGCACTTTTGTAACAATTTTTGAACCAATTCAGCTCTCACTCTACCTTTGTATGTGTTGCATATTAATCATATTATTCTTGGCTCCATTTATGAAAACTATACAACCTACTTTAGTATTCTTTAGTCTTTAACAAGTGAGACTGGGAATTGAGGAGTAATCAGTAATGGTTATCTGCCTTTCCTATTTAAAAACAATAATGATGTTCACTCATCCTGAACAAGGCCTTTAATTAATCATTGTAGTAATGCAGACTGAAGTCCCAGTGTTACTATCACTGATGCATAACAGTAATATAAAGTCCTGCTTAAATGCTTTTGTTCTGTGAAATAAATCTTTACATCTATTCCCAATAATTTAGTAAAATTAAAATACAGCCTCATTATTCTATTCAATACAAATTTTTCAAGTAGGTGTACTTATTTTTATCATGTGATAGCTGAGAACTATACTTTATTTACAGGACATTATTTCAGGCAGTGCATAAATAAATTTTATATATATTAAATATATACTTTTTCTTCCCTCTATATATTTAATTCTTATATTTACAGGCCAGTTCCTACCTCTATAAAGCTTTTCATTCAATTTTATAACACATGGCTAATTTCCACAAAGCATAGGTTAACCTCAGTGTTTGTTTTTTGGTTTTGTTTGAAGATTACTGTTTTAATGGGTATGGGGAGCACTACAAAACCACGTGCATTATGTCCAAGACTGTTATCCTTATTGACTGAAATGTAATGTTCACCTGCTATTTGGAGATGTTAATCTACTACTACTAATAGCCTAATTAGATTAAAAGCTACCCAGTGCACTGTCTTCATCCAAGTGAATAATTCAAATGAAATTACTAATTATATTCTTAAGGGAACCACATAGCTATTTATGATGATAACTTGGAGTTTCCGTCAAAGTAGCCATGAATGCATCTCTTTCTACTGTCGGATTTCAGTATAACCCCCCAGGCTGGAAACACTGTAGAAGTAAGGACTACGCAGATGAATTGTCTGGAGAGCAAAAATCAGCTGTTCAGGGAGTTAAACTGATTTCTAACAGAGAAGGAAAAAAAACCAAAAGAAAATACATTTCTCCAGCAGCTTGACATATAAAGGGCTACATTTCATCCTTATATACTATGCTATATACAGTGTCATGCTCTGAAAGCAACAAATTATACATAGCCATTGAAGGTTTTTTTGACACCTATTTAACCAGACTTCATGTCGATTCTGACAGGATATATTTATTTCCCCCCCGCCCCCAAGTCTTACCATGGCTTTATCTGCCATGTCTACTAAAAAAAAAAAAAAAATTGGCTAGTATCAGCTCTTGTTTCTAACCTAAATTTTCTACAATTCTTATGATTCTTATGTAACATTTTGGTCCTACCAATAGAAAATTGAGTCAGCAAGGCACAGTGTACAAAGGAAAATGTGGAGAAAAAAACCAAACCAAACCAAAACCCAAAAGGCTGAAGGAAGGAATGTTTGGTTTATGTTTAATGGGTGACATGGAATTCCAGACAGAGGGACTGTGCATTGCATTTCAGGCAATTGTGGAAAAATCTCTTGACCTCTGAGCTTTCATTACAAATTTAACAACTGGGGATGCTGATTTTTCCCTACAAAGATCATCAGGTCACAAACACACGTATGAGTCAGTGGTTGTTAGGCACCTTGGTAATACAGAAATCAAAGCAATAAGTATTTGTCTAGATAGGTAGAAACCTGGTATCAGCCTCTGCATGAAAATTGAATCTGACTTTTAATGAGGAGATTTGGATAGGTGGTCTGGTTTTGAACTTAAAAACACTGAGAAACACCTTCCAAGTATATTTTTGTCCTTTAATTAGAGCATTTTTTTTTTTCATTTTTTCAATCCCTTTCAACAATCCTCTAATATTTTTACAGTCTTGCCTTTTGAGGGGCAGGCACAAAGTGAGGCAGATACACCGAACAAGGGGATATCAAAGAATGAATTTCCCCTGTTGCTTTAACCACATGAAAGCTCTGCAAATATATTCCCTTGCTACTCTTAGTGGTTTGTATAATGAGATCAGTAGAAGTGAACACTAACATCTTCCTGTTCCATTTGCAGCTGCTAGTAGTTGAAGGATAACTGTGCTAAGGTAATGATTCTATTTGAAAAAAAAGAATATTTGCTACTGCATTCTTTCTTCTTACATTTTTGCTCCCCATGTTCTGACAGTGTTCTCAGTTTTGGGGAGGAAAGGGAAAGGGGAGGGAAGAGAAGAGCACTACAGAAAGGGATGGTTGCTGCCTCAAGGATTTAAAATCTGAAGAGAGAAAAAGAGGACAAAACTAACTGGCGGTCTCAGGGGACAAAGAGAGTATTATGATGTGGTAGGGAGGAAGGAAAGCCTGTTGGTTGTTTATCAGTTCAGCTTTATCTGGAGCTGCAATGTCCAAGATAATGTCGGTTTTCAGAACTGGCAAGAGTAAAGCTCTGCAAGTTACAGAATGCATGGTGTTGTGGTACTCTATAAAAACTGCTAACCTTTCTCGAATCCTTGGTTACAGCCCCCAGTAGTGCCCTGTGCTGAACGTAGCTCAGAAATCAAAGTTGAAAAACAGCAATCAAAGGTGGCACCACAGCATTAGGCAAGGTTACTTTGTTGCCTTTTTTAGAAATCTTTTTAATCTATATAGCCTCAAGAACATGGCTTTTGGAACTTACCACATCTATGTAATGCAGATAAAGCCCAAACCCCAGTACGCAGAAGAGGAAGTGGGCATACTGGCCTATTTTTAGGAATTCAAGGAGTGATCCTTGAACTAGGACTCTATACTCATGCTGTTGTATTATACCTCCTTTCTCTCACTCTCAAATTAACAAGCCAATCCCATGTTCCCCTACTACTCCATCCTCCTCCTATAGCACTCCTCTTCCCACTGGCCTGCTCTTCCTTAGACTACTCTTGTATTCTCAGTCTGTAGGTTCTCATAATGGCTGATTACCTACAGGACCAGCAAGACAGTACTTGCCTGTTTCTACAACAGCAAGAGATGGAACCTTCTGTGTGTGGAGATCAAGAGTATCTTGTTGCTGTCCAGGGTAATGGCCACTGCTTTCCCTCAGTTTGGAATCTGCAACATTCCCTTACCCTTAACACCAAAGCATTCTGAGATGAAGTATGAACACACAATACCTTTCACAGTTTTCTCGGGGAAAGGGGTTGGGTATATTTGACAACATTTCCCATGACCCACATGTCTGCGTTTCACTGTTATACTTGGGCTGCTGTCAGTACAGAGGCCCAGTTACCTCCCCTGTCTCTGAGAGTATCGGCCCCTCTTTTTCTTTCCTGGAATAGACTGTCTAGTGCCTACAGCCTTGTCCTTCCCTCAAACATTCCTGACATGCTCAATGCTCTCCCTACAACAACCGATGTAAGAACAGCCCTTTGCTTCAGAGTCTTGCATACGTATGAAATGATTTAACTGTTTCAGATACATTTCAGAGATAAAGCTACCATAATGTATCAATGAAACGGTGTAGAAAAAGGCTCTCAAAATGTGACATATAATGGGATTAATTTGCTGTGTTCTGCACACATACTACTCTGATGCCATTCCAGGCTTTAGTAGTTCTGCTTATTCACAGGTATGGAATGCTCATGCAAGAATGAACTGCCCCCCCGGACAAGATGGAAACATTTTTCCTCAGAAGAGGTGTTTTATGATACATGGATTTTTATGGAAAAAAATAAATATATAGACTTTCACTTTGCCAAGTTCTGTAGATAAGCAATACAAACACTTTTATTTTTATTCAGGTGGGTTTTTTTGTTTTTTTTTCTTCTCCATACAAATGAGGCAGGGGTGGGTCCCTTTAACATATTATTTTCTCTAATAACATATACTGTATATGTAATTTTTGCTTATGTGCTGACAGGATTACTACCACTCCAGGTCAGCACAGTTATTAGTACCTCTTCAGGGAACAGTATGGCTTAATCTTTGTTCTGAAGGAGGGTATTATTAGAGCTTTTTGAATAATTTATTTTTTGATTCAGCTACTGAACCAGGCAATAAAATCTAAGAAAAATTATGTAGATCAAATTAAAAATAAAACTTGCCACTTTTCCCTCATCAATTCTAGAACTTAAGAAGTTCCATTTATTTTGACTTGCAATCTGAAATGAGACATTCTGTTTTCAAGGACCTCTCTGAAAAGCAAAGAAAAAAAGAGAAGTTACATTCTCAGACTAGCAGTGGATGAAATACTGCTTGCATTTTATTGTTGGCTCAAAAGTTAGTCCCAGGCAGAGTAAAAGACCTTCCCTTCCCCAGGAATTTCTCCTAGCAACATTTTACTCTTTTAAAATCAGAGAAGCAAGACATTCAGGAACTTCCCTGATTCTCCTCTAATTAGGGCATGAGCTAAGTGATGTAGGAGTGCTATAACATATCGGAACAGCTCAATGGCAAAGAGTTTGAAATGTGTTCTTTGAAGCAATATATTGCTTTTTGGGCTGCCTGTGTTAATAAAACTGAGACCAAACAACAGAGTTGGAAAACACATAAAGCTCTCACTTTTGGTCAGAGAGAAATACCAGAACCTGGCAAGAGGGGGTATGCAAGTTCTTTTTAATATTGTTTGTTGATTAGCTGTTATTAAATGTGAATGGGCCAGGAGTTGTTAGTTCATTTTAACACAGAATAAAAAAAAACCAAAACTTTTCCCCTGTTACTTTTTGTAAATGTTTGGTGCAGTATGTCATTTCACAGTCACAATAAAAAATGGATCAAACACTGAAATAGTTGCTTTGTTTGCTAGTCAGAGAACAATGCCAACTGTCAGCATTTGGATTATTATAGATCCATTTGAAATGTGTACAAAAAAGACTATGTATTCTTGAGTCGCTTTGTGTTGCATCAGCAAATAGAATTACTTAATAGGATTACTATTGAGCTATGTTGTACATTTCTATTTCAGTTACAGCCTTTGTACATTGCCTGTCTTTGTACTTTACATGTTTAGCTATATTATTAAAAAGAAAAAAATAAAATTTTTGAGAACAGGCTGCTTTGTTAAAGAATTATATATGGTATATATTAAAAATATTGTTAAACTTAACTAATGATAGTAAAACAAGAATCCATTGAATCACATGCTAAAAGTTATTTTTAATTGCTTAATAATTAACATTATATAAAAACTAAGTTTGGCTCTTGTTATTTATGCTACCTACTTAAAAAGGATGGATCAACTAAATTCATGGGAACTAAATTCATGGGAAAGATTGTTATTTTAATTGGTTTGACCAGAGGTAAACAGAGCAAAAATATGATGTTGATCACTGGCAGGAGTGAAAATTAAAATTGCTCAACAGTAAAAGGGCATAACAGGGAGGGGAGGTGGGGTGGGGGAGGGAGGTGGGAGGGTACTTTTATGACATCTGATCATAGGTTGTTCTTAACTGGATGCATATCCCACTTTGAGATAAATCATTCTGAACATGAAAGAATTGAAAGATATTTCTGACAATTAGTAGAAATAAGTGTTATGCTAGTACCCTGCCATTCTTAACAAAGCCCTCCTGGACAAGCTCTCCCAACCTATACTGTGCACACTTGTGTGCTATTAGGTTTATTTTACAGAAGGCAAACCTTCCCTTTTTTTCAACACAAGTTGTGTATCTTTATCAACGCTATGGTTTCTTCACAGTGCATTTCCTTAAGATGAACACCAGCCTGCTCTGAAAATGTATTTTGCCTATTTTCCTCGGTGAGCTTTGTAATTTTCTCCTTGGGCCTCTGTTTTATTTTTAAGCCATAGTCAATTTTTTTCAAGGTATTATTGGGGTAGGCACTCTGCTATTATCCTTTGCTAAGGACACCCTTTGGGTGTAGAGGTGAAGAAAGAAGGGAAACGGATCAATTCAATAGGACTTGACACTGTCATTTCTAAAGAAGCTTCTTAAGCAGTAAACTACTTCACAACAGATGAACGACACTGACTTCCACTGCTCAGTGCTGCACACCAACTCATTCATTCTGCACCATTATTCTGAGTTAATCTTCACAGTATCCCTTTCTCTCTCACACTGCTTCTGCTCTAATCCTTACCCAGACACAGCCTTTCTGTAGTAAGCTCTAAGTTGAACAGGAACTTGAGGTGAGAGGCCTCTATGTTTCTTATTTTTCCTGTTCTAGAAAGGTGTTATATAAACAAATCAATAATATAATATTGCTTGCTTCTTCCATTTAGAAGAAATGGACTGTGTTATCATCTCTTCTGATCTCCATGACATGAAGTATTTATTGTATGGGAGTTATATATGTATTTTTTTGAGGTCAGGTCTCAGGTCAAGTGGAACAAATTCTGGTCCCAGTTAAACTGATCTGTCCTGCTATGTGCTCAGTGACCTGGGGCTCCTTGGGTTTACAGACTTACAGAATTTATTATGTGACTATTAACCAAGGACACTCCAAAGAAACTCATTTTTCCAGAATACAGTAAGAAAAGAAAACATCTGTTTAGAACATTTCTGAAATAGAACATGGGAAACTGAAGTTTTAGAGGGTAATACAATATTTTTTTAAGATATTATTAACCACCAAAAAGTGCAAAGTATTTATGATACAAAATAAAGTTCAGAAAAAGTTTACTGAGTCCATGATGAACCTGACCATATTTACTTTTGCTACAATATGATAAAGCTCTAAGTAATGGAAGATTAAGGCATATTTAAACTCATTCTGTTTGAAAGTGAAACTCTGAAAAACATCTTGCAAATAACATTTTGATCTCAATAAATGCATATGTACATGTGCCATTTCACTAGGTGTTTTTACATATACAAGTGTTTTTAACACCTAATTCTTAATCACATAAACAGGTCACTTGTTTTAGGTCACAGAAAAGTGCAGTACAGCCTAATCCCTTAAATGAAAGTCAGTTCTGAAGCCTGCACTTTGATGGCCTTCTGGGATTTAACACACCAAGGCATTACAACACAAAATGTGTAAACTGAATTAGGTGTCACGTGTGATGTGAAATTAAGTACTTGTCAAATTAATGCACAGACATATACAGTGCTTCATTGTTCTTTAAAAATATAAATACAGCTATTCAAAGAAGTATGAAATAATGTCATGCCAACTACATATAATTGACCTCATTTCATACCCCTAATGTCTTTTTACATATACAATCTAACAATATTGGAGAAAAACTTAAAGATTTTTGAAACATTTAACAAGGGAAGCTATCAATGCCAAATTTGTCTGTTCCTTACCTTGCTCAGATGGGCTCATCAATTTTTTTCCTTGATGTTTTATCAAGATCAAATGTACAAAAATTATTGAAAACCAAAGGGAGAGGGGTTGGGAGGATTAGAGGCTGTTAAAAAGAGCTACTTCTAAGAAGAAGTTAAATTAATGTGTTGTAGATAGAAGCTAATTTGAACAGTAACTTATTGTACTATGTTTCAGGTTACTTACCACTTGGGCATAACTCCCCAAAATTACAAAGGAGTAAGGGAAGAGACCTCTTTCCTTAAAATATGATGATTTTCTCTTACTTAGTTGCAGATTCCTATCCATCTTGATAATGCAGTGATGACATTTTCAGGATATCTGCAGCACACCAAACACAAATACTTCCATTGGTTTCAGGGGAGCCCAACTGTGAAGAAATAAATCAGATAATTACTGGAATGTATTATAGCCATCAGACTACCAATATCAACAGAGGAACCTGTTGCAGGGGTGGATGGGGAACAGAGGATGTGGGGAGGGAAGGGGGGAGGAATGAGAGAGAGTACTCGAGAAACAAGGTAGTTCAATAAAAATTTTGGAGATTCATTGACAAAACCATTTCTTTCCATAAAGACAGACATTTTTTTTAACAATCTCTATTAGTAAAAGGCCTGCCGCTTCATGACATAAGTGTCCATTCTAAAAACAAAACCTGGATTTCTTAACAAAATCAGTATCCCAATAAAGCAAGACACAGAAAAGCAGGAATCTGGCTTGAAGACTTGCAGAAGCCTTACCTTCACATCCCTTTAGCACCTGACAATAGTCAAAGAAATTTCTAAGCTCAAGGTTTTGTCTCTAGCCAATAAAATACAGGTTGTAGGCTTACGTGTAGGATTCTGGAACTGTGATTATTCTGACATCACTGTCTTCCGACAATTCTTGTTGTAGATGAAATTGTCCTTATTCTTCTCATCAGATACATACATAATTGTACTGGCAGCCAGAAAGGTCATGGTAACACACCAGCGTTTTGGCTCTGCTGAGCACTGCCTGCACAGCACCAAGGCCGGCTTGCCAACCTTCCCCCCAAACCTCAGTAGCAGGCTGGGGATGGGCAAGATCTTGGGAGGGGACACATCCAGAAGAGCTGACCCAAAGTGACCAATGGGATAGATATTCCATACATAAGATGTCTGCTGAGATGTAATAGCCAAAAGAAAGGAGAAGGAAGGATGGGCATTTGTTACTATGTTTGTCTTCTGAAGCAACCACTACACATACTGAAGCCCTGTGTCCCAGGAATTGGCCAAACATTGCCTGCTGATGGGAAGTAGAGAATAACATCATTTGTTTTCCTTCACTTCCACACATGAGACATTTGCTATTACTTTGTTAAATTGCCTTTAGCTTGACTCAGAAGGTTTTCATTTTTTCCATCTTATTTTCTAACCCCTGTTCTTCTGAGGAGGGGAGTGACAGAGCGGCTTGGTGGGCAGCTGGTGTCCAGCCAAGGTCAAACCACCACATAAAGATCAAATAAGCCCCCTACTCCCTCACCTCCATTTAAATCAATCTGATTCTTTCTAATCTGTAGTCTTTAGACTTTTTTTTTTTTTTTTGTAATTGAGCAACTCCATTTGAGACATAAAATATATAAAAAAATAATTAGTAACTTCACGAATATGAAGTGTAAAAGAAGTTATTTAGGTCAAGTAAGGACTTACTGGCCATTAACAGATGTCACAGTTCTTTGTTTATCATCCAGAAACAGCCCATGCTCCACAAAAAATGAGAAGAAATCTTGATGATCCAGAGGAAGCCACCCCTTGTAGACCCCAACTACCTAAACCTTCCCACACAAACCAAATGCACACATGAAAGTGTATCTTTTCAATATTATCTTCATTTATAGATGGTTTGGGGAGAATAATATATCCAGAAGAGTTTCCTTTCAAAGTAAGAATGCATAAGCTATAGACATGGTTTGTCATCTCGCTATCTAGGACAAATCCTGTTTGCTCAAACACATCAGATTGAGTGTACTGTTAAAAGTGTTCTCTATGGAGTATAGTAATACTTAACCTAACCTTTTCCTGATGCAAAGAAGTTAAAAAACAAAATTAACCTGTGCACACAAGGCAGTAATATAACTATTTTACCTTACATTTCTGTTGGAACTTTAACTTAAAGCATGGATTTTAGGATCCAGACTTAGTTGGATTGCTTTCAGATTCAGATATTTCACTTGAGCTCAATTTTTTACTGATAGCTAAGCCACTCATTCCAGAAAGCTGGTAATAATAACTAGTATTTCAATTTTTGGCAAATAATTTGTTGCAGCTGTAGTTGTTCACATGCATCATTAACTGCCTGGCCACATTTGTAAAAAAATCCTATATTTTTCAGGGTGTTTCATAGCTTTTTGGCTATAAGACTTATTAAACTAAGCTATGAAAAATCTCCCAATTCCAGAATATTTCCAACCCTCCAAGAAAAAAAAAAAAAAAAAAAAAAGTCCAAATGTACCTATTAGAATTCTTCACAGTGGTTAGAAGCAACTACCACTTCTGTTTACAGTATAGAATTATAAATTATATTGAAATATCATTCAGTTATAGCCATTCTCCAACACTGCAAAGAGATGGATGGTCTCCAGAGTAAGGTTGTCATAAAAAGGAAAATCAAACCAGCTGAATAATACAATAAGTCTGTGTATCAAGCCAACTCAACCAAGCAGTGATAAGAACTGTGGCAGTCTTTGAGGAGCTGGCTGACAGATTTCATTTGTCTAAGTTCAGATCTTGCCCTAGTGTCATATGTCATATCTTCCCACGATCCCATGGTGTTCCACCAGCACCCCTCCAGGTGCTGTCAGGGGATTAGAAAGAGTCTGCCAGTTAAAATGCTTGAATGGATGAAGTCAAGTGTACAAGCAAAGAGCATTTCATTTCTTTTTGGTTTTTTAGGTCACAAAATTGACACATCTGTTGCATTTGGTTCTGTAATTAGACATATATTAAACTTGAGAATATAAATGTGCATTACAATGTTGAAAAAGAACATTTCACATATATATAAACAGTAATGAGAATGGAAAATGAAGATTATTAAGCCCTTTGACAGTATCAAGAGTTGTCTCTGAGTCTGATAACTGATGCAACATCTGTAACCATATAATCTGCTGTTACTAATGACTCTACAATTTAGAACAAAGTCTTGCCCACCTGGAAATGAGGTACACCAACATAAAAGTTATCATGTGTTAGCTACAGTATTTCTTCTCTAACTTCATTTCCTCATAGACTTTCCTGATACATGGATTACCATTGTTCTACATAAATTTTAAGTAATTTTTGATTTCACCCCACTTAGGCAACTACTAAAGAATTATATTTTGCAGACCTGTCTAACGTAGATTCCCATGTTAATTCTGAATGAGTTTGGGGGAATAATTCAGATGACTAAGCTAGGTGTTTAGTGACGCCTTAGATGCATAAGTATCCTACCTGTTCTCTAGTTGTTGCTCACCCACATCATATCTGTATGGCTACTATGGATGTCATGGTCACACTAGTGTGTCCGAGACAGAAATAGTTACCTATGCTTAGGCATCTGAATCACAAGGCATACATACACAGCACTCATCAAAAGCAATTGTGCTCAGTTTCAGGAAGCAGCACTGGCATGATAAAGCAACACTTCAAACAGCCTAATCTATGTACAACATTATTGTGCCTGTATTGCCTACTGTTCCAGCTCAGCAGGAGCAAGGGCTGTATCACCACGAGTAACAGATGTCTACACAAGCATCCAGGTACATTCCTGAAACTGACTATTTACCTAGCTATGCTATTCCAAGGATGAGAAGAACATGAAGGAAAAATCCTAATCTCAAGAATCTCAGGGCTCCAAACTTTGAGATTCAAGGCTTCAAAACTCTGGCAGACAGCAAAATTCCATCTTGTTTTACACAAATCTCTCCCTCACACTTTCCTGTACACAAGATGTATAAAACAACAACACAAAAATTCAACATAATACTCTTTATGTGTAAAATTCAACATCACATTTTTGATGTATAACGCTGCTATAATTTGAAAACCCAATATAAAGCATACAAACTAAAAAGCACCTTTTTCAGAAAGTATTGTCTGTGACTATTTGATGAAAAGTAAAGGTAAAATTTTTAGTTTCACATTCTTTGTTAACAAGGGGAATCCTTGGATGTTATCAACACACTAAAGAGAACTGAGAAAGAGTAAAGTACAGTTTAAAATTCATTTTTATTTCTATTTCAGATCAAAACTGCAGGTTTTGCATAAAATTTGTGGTTGAGTTTCTAAAATCAAAGGAATAATATATATAGATTATGTGGGACTTGAATCATTTTTTTTTTTTTTTAACTCAGCAAATGCCACTTTATTGAAATGACAAGACTGTTATATTAATTCCAGATTTTTTGTTCATATACACATCTTCTGAAGGAGGTGGTCAAAGTCATGGGGTAAATATCTAAAGTTTCTGTAACAAGTGCAAAGTATACCTGAGCTACAGATCACAAAAGAAAGGCAATAGTCTAACTGTAGAAGAAAAAAATCTAGAATTCCATTTCAGATCTCAATAAGACATAGGCTTCTAAGTTTTCATTTTTATTAATATAAAAATATTTACCATTCTATTTGTGAGCAAAAATAAAAGTACATGTGAACGAAAATATCTGGAGGGAAAAAAAAACACCCAAAACCCCACACTAAATCAAGCTCCCTTTAATCAGTAGCATTCAAGAATAAATAGCTGTCAAAAAGCTGTTTCACTGCATTGTAGTTATCAGTCCAGCCTGATGCCAGAATGCCTCTAGCAGTGTTGTTTGACACACTAGTTACACCTGCAACTTGTTAGCAAGAGTTGTATTAAATCATCTTGTCACCAATTCCAGCCTTTATCAAGTTAAGTTGAGCAAATCCACCACAAAATAGAAATACTGTTTTCAGTAAAATAAGCCTAGATACACCTTTGAAATCTTATTTCCTTGTCTATATCAAGCACTAGACTTTGGTGTGAAAGACAGAACAAAAGCTAAGCCCTTTTTGTTTATTAAAAAAAAAAAACAAACGGTAAAATTAAATTATTTTTCACTACCAAGTTTTAAAAGCACTTCCTTTTAAATAACATTGATTTTAGACAAAAGGAGAGGAAAAAAAAAAAAACCTAGGTTGGTGCTAGATTTATTTAACATCAAAAAAGACCTCACTACAAGAATAATTTTTGAAGAGTTTGAAGGTACTGTTGGTCATATTTTGAAAGATGGCATATTTAATACTTTATAGCCTCTAAATCCAATCAAATAAAAAAATATTACATATAATAGTCAAGTCAAAAGACGTATATGCTAAGGATGGCACAGAAGGATAATATGGTAGCAGTAGATGGATTGATGGCATGACATATAATACTGTCAATATGACTCAAACATTAGAAAAACTTAAATTGTCAGATATGTCCTGACCTAAATGAGCATTAACTAAGTAGCACAGACTCTTGAATGAACACATACGTATGTGTCCTGATATTTGTGAAGTCAGTTTACTTCTACTTCTACTGTGGAAATCTGCAGAACAGCAAATTCAAGAAATGGAAAGCAGACTCCAAGCATTAAACATTTTTAGACAGCTCACAATCCAAATAGCTAACGTCCCTTTGTCGGTCCCTTGTGCCACAGGGAGAGGCAAGGATAAAAACACAAATAGAACACCTCTGCATCCTGGTCCTCAGTGGTATTAGTAGTACTCAGGAGATAGTTACTACAGGCGAGTACATCATAACTCCTTTATGACTTTAAATTTGAGCTGCAAGTCTAACAGTACCTTGGAGAGTGGATTAGTTTTGCTCTGCTTTTAAATGGACTTTACCTTAGTTTCTTAGAAAGTGGTAAAAATTCTGATCTTGATCTCACTTCCAATGTTTCTCAGCTTTCTGAAGGCTGAACAAAAAAGAGGTGGGAGTAGAAGGCAATAAAACAAGCAGGAAATATAGATTTCCACTTAGAAGTTTAAAGCAATTCTATATGAGAAAATAGTTGTTACTTTTCCCCAGTGAACTTCATGGCAAATCAGTATTAAGCTCAGTGAACACTGGGAAAAGGGCAGACTACTTTATTTGATTGTATCTAAGTCTCTATATTACACAAAGGTGTAACAAAAATGCCTAGAAATATTTTGGCAGTTTCAAATTAAACCACCTTAAAATATCCTGACATGTGCCTCTACATTCTCTTCACTAAACTGTCATTCAATAATGATAGTATAATATAACTTGTGTCTAAGATTTTTTTTTTTTTTAACCTATATTTAAACTCCTAATTCTAGATTTAGGTTATAAGCAAATATCCTGGTAAGAAATTACAATTCACCACTGATTTTTCAACCAGTATTTATTTTACTAATATAGATTAGTCTATATTTGACAAAGTTGGCAGAAATTGATTGTGGTGTATATCACAGGGTTATCAGTTTCTTAGAGTAAACCCAAACTAGAAAGGGAAGAGTGGGATGCATAGCCATTTCCTAGTAAACTTTATGGATAGAGAAAAACGCTGTGTCTCCTAGCTCTGAACTCAAGGTATCTGGGTCAAACACAAGCTTCCTAAACTTCCAGAAAAGAGGGAAAGTTAACACAACTCTCAGAGGAATGGGCCTTCATATATTCTTCTGGGTGAACAAACAGTACAATTGTTTTGAATGAGCTGTTCTGAGTCAGTTGAATTAGCAAGAACTCCCAAAGGAAGTTTTCCTACTGATGGAAATGTTTTTGGAACTGTCATGTAAGCACAGTTTTAAAAGAGAAGACTGTAACTACAGGATATGGGCTAAGAATGATTGATCCCAGTGTTCTACACTTACAAGTAGGAAAAAAGACAAGTGTTCCTATAGTGGGGCATTTGAAAAAAACTGCAAAATGACTCTCTAATAATGATGTTTTCCATCCATGAGAGTATTTGCTAAAACTTTTCAGTTCAAGATGGGGTTTTACACTGTCCCAACTAATTTGCTTTGCCAGTTAAACCCCTCTAATAAAAACCTTGATTATGAAGAAAATTGCCTCCAGCGGTCAAATGTAAAGACAAGCCAAATACCCAACCGAATCAGTGTGAATTCTTACTTAAAAAAAAAAAAAGAAAAAGAAAAAAAAAAAAG
Organism: Microhierax caerulescens; assembly: GCA_035590215.1. NCBI lineage: Eukaryota > Metazoa > Chordata > Aves > Falconiformes > Falconidae > Microhierax > Microhierax caerulescens. Next base: position 14,323,882 of record JAVJGJ010000033.1, read on the forward strand.
AAAAAAAAAAAAGAAAAAAAAAAGAAGTATCTTCATGGATAGACAGAAAAGCACAGTAAAGTACTCCAAAACCACAACTGAACTGAGTAATTTATTTCTTTTTAAGAGCTAAACAAAATATCATCAGGGTCTCCCTTCTTCAAAATCCATCAACAACAACAGTTAGTTATGCCTCAGCTGGTAACTTTCATGATAGTTTGGCAAGACTGACTTAAAGGGTATCTTGAGTACTGCGGACTCAGTAAAACTCTTGAAGTTTCATATCTCAGTAAAGGTACTAAAGCTTGTGGATTTTTAGTAAATACACAATCACACACTTCTGTCCTTTCTCTGTGATTTACAGTAAATGCCATGTTCTTCACCTTAAAAATTCCCTTCTTGCAAAAAGAAGTCAAAGCATGTGTCAGGAGGTGATGTCAGCCTTGTCTGTCACTCAAGCACTTAGCAAGATTGCTGGGCTCTTTGCTGGGTTATCTCTGTGTGGCTTGCCTGTAATGCAGTTCTACAAAGGTGCCTGCCTGGAGACCAAGCAGGCTACTTGATTCCCCAGTGGATGTGCACTAATAGGTTAGATTTAGTGTGTTAAATGACAAAAACTTTTTCCCACTAGATCTTATTATGCTAATTCTGGAGAAAGCTCAAAGAAACAGTTTATTGCTCCCTCTCCTCCAAAAACCAATAGGTAAATTATTGGTTTGTGGGTTTCTTCAACATTCAGCATTAATACAGTGGTATTCCTCACATTTCGGTGAGCTCTATCTTCAGTTAATTCCTTAGAGCACTATGGTTTATATGCTTTCAGCTAACAACACAATAGCTTTATCTGAGGGAGGTAGGAAAATTAAAGGAAAACTGGCTTCACAATAATGAGCTGAAAAGTGTTGGTTAAACAAGGAACTTGTTTGAGAATTCCACATGTGCAATCTACTCTATGTCTATCTGTACTTTAATTACCTAAATAACCTTTATTTAGGGGTAAAAATAAGATTCTTAATGAGCTTCAGCACTATGTTATATACTTTACAGAACAAGTCTAAGTGTTAACTCACAAACATTACAAATTTAGAACCTTAAATAAAAGTGTTTGTGTATATGAGGATTTGTTTGTTTGTTTGTTTACATAACTGTAAACAACAGATGAAGAGAGAAAATTGAAGTCAAAAGGAGTTTTCTACAGGCTAAAGCAATGTCTATTAAAAATCCTAGAATTAAAAACAAGCCCAGATTTTTCCCAAACCCAATGAAATATTTAATTGGGTAGACAAAATAATCTTACAGGCAGCACACACTCATGGGACACTGTGTGTCTTCTTTGACTAGGCAAAAAGTATTTTTCCAGCTCTATAAAAGAAATTAAAATTGCACATATCATTAATGTGTTTCTGAATAAGGTTTTACAAAAGCTAAGATTAGCATTTGTGTGACAATAAATAGTTGTCAATCTGCCCTTGATAGCAGATGTCTAGAATATGATACTTTCTATTTTTTATAAACAAAATCTGTTTAAGCAAGAAAAGAGATTAAAGGATGAAGTATTTCCAGTGGGTCATGAAATGTGAAGTAATGGCAAGAAACACTAGCCTATGAAATATTACATTGCATCTAGAAAGGTTTAAACAGTTTAGTAATCTACAGAAAACAGAGGAAAATCTCAGAACCACTCGGTGTACGCTGAAATAAAGACTAAATACTTATGAGTCTGTACTCCTCAAAAAGGAAATGGGATTTTTCCCATGGACTTCAGTTGGCATTGGATCAATCCTCAGAATGACTGTTCTTTTGCTAAGAAAAAAGTTGAACATCAAGAGTAGTATACCAAAATGTTTTCTGCTAATTTCAAGGGGTTTATTGTTAAACAGTATTTATTACTTATGTATAATTTTAATATATTTGGAACTAGAAATGTCTCTTTTCCTGTCCCTTTCTTCTCTGCAAATATGCTGAACAATTCTGAAAGCAGTACAGAGTTTTCATTAACAAAGAGACTTCTAAGGTATGTCAGGGAAATCTCCAAGGAAAGTTTAGTAAATGCTTCTCCATATTTAATAATAAATATTGATTATTTTAACAACCAGGCTTCCAGATGCTGAAATGGCAAAAACATTGTTGGCAGCAAATCAACAGAGTTGGAATGCTCTACACTGAGTATATAAAAACAGGTAAGTGCAGTAATCTTGGGAACCATTTTACTTCTCTAAGTACAATGTCTCAGCCCATATTATTTTTTGTTTTATTATTTCCTGGTCACCAAATTCTTATTGTGTTAATGTTGTTTACATTTTAAAAAATGGTTAATGAGCAAAGAGAAGAGATACACACACACACACATATATGTATACATAAAATGGCTAGGAAATTATTTGAATGATTGCATACCCAGAGAGTTTAATAGCTGTTCCATTTAATTTCTCTCAGAATATTCCTGTGCCTTAGTAAAAGCAGTATGTGTTCCCCATTAATACTCAAAAATCTGCAATGAACATTGGTTTTTACTTCATTGTTGGTTTATGATGCAAATGAGTTTAAAGGATTACTTCAAAATACTGCATTCTGAAAACTACTCTACTGTTTGCAGTATGTAAGAAGAGCCGATCATTTAATTTGATAGAATCACAGAATGATTTTGCTTGGAAGAGATCTCTGGAGGTCACCCAGCCCAACCTCCTGCTCAAAGCAAAGCCAACTTCCAGGTCAGTTAAAATAGATCTCATTCTTAATAGCCTTGTGTACTGTGTAATAATGTGAAAAGAAAATCTCAAAGCCAGAATACAAAAAAATATATTTCAAAATTGCTACATCTGGATCTTGTTCTTTTTGCAAATACAGTGATTGTAAATCTACAATAATAGCACTGCTTGCTAAAACTGTCGATCCTTTGATGCATTTTACCATTTCATTAGTTGAATGGCAGCACTGCTTTTAGCATATGTACCAGTTATATATATGCTTAGGGTCTTATCCTAACAAACTTGTAGCCAAATACAAATGGTGGAATAAAACTGTAAAATGAAATGGCTTTTAGTACAATACCATTTGTGTGAGCAATAAGAAATGGTTATTGAAATGCTTCTCATAGCTATTACTTTTAAAAAGAAACGTGTATAAGGAAAAATTGTTATATCAAGTTGGTTCTTGTTTTGTATTTATGGATGAAAAAATCAATTTAAACTTAACTTGTTCAGTTCCTTATTATGCACAAGGAACATGACCTAAGTAGTGCTGAACAACTTCTGAGAAGGAGCCTGATTGATTTCAAATCCCAGTCATTTAACTACAAGCCTAAAAGAGCATCGGTCTGCAGTAAAGAAATGAATATGCTTACAATCACAGCTGCTGATATGAATCTAGCTAACTGGGGGAAAGCTACCTAAGGGCATACAAACAATAAAGAATATGAATGCATAGAGATGTGACAGATGGGAATTGTTCCTTATGTTTATACACTAATTGGAACAAAAGATGTTTCAATAGAACTCAAAATGTCTTAAAAACAAAACCAAAATTCAGTTATGGAAACTGAATGAAAAGATGCTATGTGCATCACCACCTGTTCTTTGAGTTTTAGAGACTCCACAGAGTGTTTGTAGTCTGTCCAAAGGCTGAGAAAGTTCTTGAACCTGACACTTCAAAGACTGGAAAACCTTCTGCAGAACAGGTTAAATCAAGCTTTTTTACACGTATAAGCAGGGTAACTGTCAAATCAAAATCATACCTCTAATCTCTTGTTAACATTCATTCCGAACTGGAACTGCCTGTAACTGCAACTAACAATTATCCAATGGTCAGGCAAATTGAAGCAATTATCTGTTCAGTCTTAGGTATGGCACAGTTTGATGTATAGTTGGTTTCTGATGAGGTGGGAATGGTCTTTCACCTGAAAAGACAGATCATTGAGCAAATCTGTAGACTCTGTTATTTTAATCCTTGAGAAACTCATAATATTCAAAATAAATAATATTACTTTACCATAGGTATGTCATAGACTAGAAATATCTGTGAATAATACATTAGCATATAGAAGTACTTGGTCTAGCATCCCTGAAGAGAGACAGTAATTAATCATTCACAAACAAATGTTAAAACTTATTAAGCATCAGACTGAACCTATCATATTTTAGGCAGAAAGGGTGAGAAATCCCACAAAGCACAGCATAAATCACGGTAACAATAGGCTAGTAATACTCAGAATAGGCATCTCTGAACATAACTTGCATTAGGATCACACCTAATAATGCCAATTAATAATGCTAATAATAATAATGTACTCAGATGAAAAATAAGAGGCTCCTCTGTGACCTGCAAACCTTATTTCTGAAAACAAGCCTGCTAACATCAAGCTGAGTAGAAAACATTTTTTTTTTTCTAAGCTTCCATGATAAGGATCTGTGCCTTATCCAGTAAAACAGGTTAATACAATGTGTTTTTTTGATTTTGAGAAAGACTTTCAGTGCTTTCCTTTGATCTTTTTTTAGAGGCTAACACTAATGATGAGAATTGTATTTTCTGTGTTAATAATAAATCTGGTATTAGATATGTGTTCTTAATTAAAGCTTTAAGATAGACAAGGGCAAGAACAGATATAAATGTACTAAGTATTCTTTGGAAAAGTTTCAGCATTTTGCACTTTGCTTGTATTATGAGTGCAGAGATTTCACAGACAATGGAACCAGTGCTGAAAAATTTTCAACTAGCAGCAGCATTCCAAAAACCCACTGAAAACCAGGAAGTATAGATAATTTTTCTGTAATTGAAGTGCAGCAGAGAATGAAGTGTTTTCAGAATTGCCTGCTGCAAGAATTGTCTCAACTTTTTCCAGTCTACATGGGTTACTACTCCCTCAGAACCTTGTGTTCAGTAGCAACTGTGAATACTGGGGTAGTGAAAATTCCTCCTTTTTTGGTCCACTTCCTGAGAACTGACTCCATGCCATGAACTTTAGGAAGAAAAACTACCTCCCATAACGAATACGAATATGCTTTTGGTGAAAACAATGGTAAATGTTAATATTAGACCTGTATATATTTTTTTGTCAAAATGAGTTGGAAAATTGAATTTCAAATAAAACCAACAATTTCTACTTCATTTTAAAAGAACACATACAACTTTAGTTTTGTTACTAGGAAGATTAGTTGGTGTGACCACTCCTGTAAACTGCTGTAGTTGTCGGTCAATTTGAGGCAAATTTGACAAAGGAAATGTCATAAAAATAATTCAGTCCCCACAGTGCAAAACTGAATCGATGGATTGTGAAAGGAAAGATGCCTTGTAACTGTTCTCATTGATGAAAATGTCTCTGTGGCAAAGCAAGGCTCAAACACATAAGAAAAGTTTCAGTTAACATTAATGTTTTCCTAAATACAAAGCTGAACAGAAAAATGAACATCCATAGGAGAGCAGGCATCAGAAATGGGGGCTCACAGACTTAGTTGATTTCAATCTATAAATTAATCTTTTTTTTTTTTGTAAGTGAAATGCCTTGCTTTAGGGAAAATTAAGCCAGAAACTAAGTGAAGCCCAAGTCCATGTTTCTGGTTGATTATAAGTAGTTTTTTTCTGGGGATAATAATTTCATATAATAGTCAGCTACTGAACTAAAAGCACCATTATTTCACCTTTCTACCTCAAGTCAACTGTTCATGATAAATACAGAATTGTCTGGCTTTGGTTGGTACTAGACACTGAATCAGTTGTTCATTTTTCTGTTATCCCTGTTAAAAGAAAATACTGTAAGAATAAAGGATATAAAACAAGCAAGCGAACTTAAATATCCACTCCTTCACTACTATGACTTTGTTTCCTTTTTGAAATTATTCTCTTTTATCATGTACTTGCCTTCATCAGTGATATTCTGACTTTGTTTAATCTGTCAATACATTTTATATAGGGTGGAGATAAGGGAAGAAAGTACACCTCTTGATAAATTAACAAGTTATTACAACACTTTTTGTATTTTGCATTACTTTTTCATCATCCTCCAAAGCCAGCAGAAAAAAATGTTATCAGCTCATTATCTCAGTGTTTTATGGACTAAACTGCTTCCCTTGCCATAAAATTTAACAGTATCCTCTGTGACAGAAGACAGTAAGAGACAATAAACAAACTGGCATAAATGAAGTTTTAATCTATATATTGGAGAAGACCAGTTGTTATCATTAGAGTTATGACCAAGAGAAATTCAGGAAATCCTAATCCATTTGCCTGGTTATATGCTCTTCTATTTGTCTTTTGAATAACTTGTCTGATTTCCACATTCATTATTTGCACTTCATTACTGTGAACATTAACATGTTTACCAAGGAAAAACAATGACTAACAAAATGCATACCTCTCTTAAATAAATGTTGATGAACTAACCCTTTATTTTAAGCTATTAGGTACCAAAATAGAATTACTAAGTTTTTTGTAACTTCTGAGAAGAGCCCACTTGATTGCTATTACACACAATTAGATATTAATGAGTAATTAGGGATTTATGAGTTTTAGTGCATAGAATCTACGTCTACCGTATGCTTCTTTAATATCTCTAAACTACTGTAGTTAAGGGTGAAATTAGTATGCATTAGAAATACTTATTTGTAACAAAGTATTCTCCTTGTAGAAGTTCTGAATTAAAACTAAGTCCTGTTTTCACCTTTCTACGTGCTTGGTGACCTTCACTGACACAGCAGCTGGGACTGAATGTGGAAAACAGTATCATGGTAGAAGGTGAATCCCTATATCAAGGTGGTGATTTAACTTCAGTAAAATCATACTTACCCCATCGGATTTTTACCTGAAGGAATTTAAAGGACTGGAGAAGCCATGCAACAAAATTAATTCTATAGCTACTTGAAACCTGTGAAATTTACACTCCCAAGCTGGACAAGAAAAATAGAAAAAGCAGAAAGCAGCACTTAATTTTTGGTGTGGTTTTTTTTTTTTGTTTATTTGTTTGTTTTACATCAAGGACTATTGACAATGCAATTAGCTGTGATACATTATAAAGGCCTGATGCCTTTCAGTCTTAATTCTATACTCCACTGAATTGAACAGCAATAAGTTCATACACACTTATATCCTTCTGCTCAGTTTGGCTTGGATGTGCTGCACCAAACCCCATCTTTCTGTGAAGTTTAGAACTCAGGGCTCACATTAGCCAAATAATCCATGCTTCCTGAACTGCTAAAGAATTTTAAATAATGCAAATATCCTAAGCATATGGGAATAGTAGTGAAAGTTCAGCTTGGCTGGAGTTTGCAAGCTCTTAGATATAATGAAAAAAGCTTGAACAGTCCCACTTGATAAGCCCTGCACACAATGTTCCTTTTTATAGTTATGCATAATTAGGAACTTTGAGTTGTAAATAGGAATGTGTTAATACCTGAAACACAGTATAATAACAAAAAATTAATTAAATGTTGTTTCCTTGAAATAACATCTTTTCCCATGTTAACATTAATGTAATGTAATAAGCATTTTAATACTTTTATTTCTTCTTCTTTTTTTGCAATCATACCAATGAAAACACTAGCTATTACAACAGTCCAGGAGAAATAAGGCACAGAGATGGGGAAAAGGAGCCAGTAAGTCCAGGATGCCCCTTCCTTATGAAACTTATCTATTTCACCTTCACAATAATAGGGAAAAAAAAAGTAATTTCTAAATGCATCAATAATCTAAGTCCCATTTTTTGGTCCTTTGCTGCCCCTGAATCCCTTATCTTTATGGCAGGCTGTGATATTATCTGTCTTACTGCAATACAGAAAATAAGAGGGCTGTCAGGATGACATGCATCTAAAAGCACTAGTTTACTATTAAATGAAAGACCTTCCTACAGCAATTGAAAATATTTTCTCTCTTTGTTGTGTTGTTTTATATTGTTTTATTTGCTGATACATACCAATGGAGGGTGAAAAGGGGAAAAAAAAAATTCTAACTACATATAAAATCCAAGCAGTTGCACTGTTTGTGGTCAGGTTGCAAAGGTGAGCAATATGAAGTGCTGAACCTCGAGCAGTAATTCTGCCCCCAGTGCAGAAAGGAATCAATGATTCCACCTGGACAGACTATTGAACATGGGAAGTTTACATTAGCTTCTTTCTGAAATGCAGAAGTTTTACAAGAATAGCAGTAAAGTCCATTGGTTAAAAACCTCTTGCCTCATTAGAAGAATTAAGGCAAGTAGCTCACTTTTGTCTTTTCTAGTCCTTAATGTTAGTATGTATATAGAATGTGCTGGTAGGGAAGATATGATACTCCTCAGCATTGTTACACTGAGGCTTCATTGCTCCTTGTGCTCTGTGTTGATCAACCTACCAAATATATGAGATGCAGCTTTGTAGAAGATAGGAAGAGCACACACGTGTGCACTCTCACTAGCCAAACTGAGCAAGAAAGATTGAGAATGATGAATTCTCCAGGAAAAGACAGAAAAAGTAGAGAATACTGCAGATGGTTGGGAGAAGCAGTTCACCATGTGGGAATATTCAGGGTTTTTTTCACCATCTTCAGTACCTTTTGAACAAAAAATGCCATCACTGCTAAGGACATTTTTTATAATATCTTTTGAATGAATAGGAACCATCTCACTTAAGTCACTGTGTATCAGCACCAGTTTCTCCTCAGAACTAGAAACAACTGAGCAATTACAGAAGACTGATGAATAGATTTGAAAAGTATACCACAATTACTACATTTGGGTTAAGAAAGTTATGTATCAAGAAGCTGCAATACAATATTGAGAGGCCTCTAAAATGTTTGTGCCTGCTACTGTCCATTCACTCCCCTTTCCTGTTATTTCCAGGATTGCTGATTGTACAGTTGTCATATCTGTATCTGCTGTCATACATGTAGATGCAAAACTAAAGATGCATTAATTTAGCAAGAAAAAGCTCAGGTATATATGTTGGAGTATTTTCTTCCATTGCATACCAGCTCTGAAACATGGAAACCTAGGGAAGTAATTATTAAAGCAATCAAGTAAGACTTGTGAAAACAATAAAGTGTTTTACTTGTCCTTCAAGATTTCTATTTGTTAAAAAAATTGAAACAAACCAAAAAAACAACACAACAAAAACACCACAACCAAAAGAAAAAACCCCAAAATACCCCTAGCAACCCAGTCATCTGGTTAGCTACTGGGAGCAAGGGAGGAAAAAAATATATGTAACAAATCTTTAAAGAGAGGCTAAAAAAAAAAAGAAAAAAAAAAAAAGAAAAAAAAGAAAAAAACCCTACCTTAAAAAACCCCGTCAGTTCAAAACAGGAGAGAACTGTGAAAATACAGTTAGAGGTTTTAAGATTATCAGTCTGAATCTTTCATCATCCAGTCATACTTCTAACAATTCAATCTCTTTACTGCCTCTGAAGTACAGTTTAAAGGAATTAAATCTACCTTCTCTGTCTGCAAACAATGAAACCCCATTATAATATTTTCAGTTTGTTGACTGACCTTTACAGTAATTTCTACCTGGCTGTTTTTATTCTTAGCTTGAATTTGCTACAGACTTTCAAAAGATGAATAGTCATCTGCCTTGTAAAGGGTTCTGCAGAGATGAATTGGGATGAGGTTATCTCTAAAGAGCTTCTTCTCAGATTAGGATGCCCACTTTCTTCTGTCTCAAAAGATTTCTTCAATCTTACTAGTATTGGGAAAAAATCCTTTTTTGTGATAAGTATTTATTGCATTCAGGTGCTATAGAAATTAAACATTAGGAGTTCATGGATCAAAACCACTTCTTTTAAGAAAATGCTTGTGACAGTGAAATTAATTCAACAAATCCTACATAACACATGACTGGCTAAGAGTCTCTAATTTTAGATAATAGCAATAATGGTGATTTATTATTAGAGCCTATCACTTTCTATGTGCTCAGCATGCAAAAACTATGAGGAGTTTCTGCAAACATGCTTGGTTAATTTGTAGCAATTCTGTTGCTGAAATCTTTTCAGCAGTTCAGGGAAATGACACTGATCCTGTGGTCTAGAAAAAACTTCACCTGACCTTGCCTAATTATTAACAATTGCAATGCCATGTTCTTGTTCAGTTCTTATCTTCTTGGACAATATTGAATTTAAGAAGTTCTTAACTTCTTAGAAAATATTGAATTAAGAAGTTATTCCAATACAGTAGGTTTCATGCAGGATCTCAGAGCTGAGTAATGCATAGAAGAAACGTGTTTCTGATCCGTGAAGAAAGAGGCAAAATTTCCTGTTGTGTCACAAATGTTCTCTTGTTCCAGCTGAACAGCTGAACTGAGATGTATTTTCTTTTTTTTTTTTTTTTTTTTTTTTTTTTTTAATATGGAAAGGATAATCCTGCAATATGTTACTGTCCTAGTAAAGAAAAAAGTATCTGAACAAAAATGTAAAATGTAAATTAGATACAAAACAGCCATACTGCATTTAGCATTTGAACTTAACTCAGTCATTCTTCTAAACAGATCTCTGAACAGGACAAAGTCCGCACTACTAAAATCTAGAGCCATGATCCTACTTCTTCCCTCGCTTCCTCCTCTCAGTATCCTGAACTCCACAATCTCATGGTCACCACTGCCAATACCATCCCAAACTTTCACATCCCCCACTCTGCCATCCTTGTTTGTAAACTTAAGGTCCAGCACACCATCCTTTCACTGGATCTTCAATCCCCTTTCATAGAAAGCTGTCACTGATACATTCTAGAAACCTCCTGGACTGTTGGTGGTGTTTGTGTTGCTATTGAGGTGGTTAAAGTCCCCCATAAGGACCACACTTGTGAAAGGGAGGCTTCTTCCACTTGTGTGAAGATGGCCTCATCTATTTCTTCCTGATCAGGCATCTATAGAAGATACCCATCACAACATCATCCTCATTGGTCTGTACGCTAATCGTCATCCTTGACCTCTCAGCTGGCCCATCACCAGTCCCAAGGCAGAGCTTTACATACTCCTACTGCTCTGTCACACAAAAGGCATGTTGCTGTCCTAACCTGGCCTTTCTACTGAGCCTGTATCCAACCACTGCCGCATTCCAATTCTGTGAACTAACCCACCCCATCTTGGTGACCCCAGTAAGATTGCAGCCCTGCAACTGCACGGTCATCTTTTCATCTTGTTTCTTTCCCATACTGCATACAAGTACTTCTGATAGGTGTGTACTTGTGCCAGTTCCCTGGAAAATGTATGGATGAGAGGTTTCCTCATATTGCTGTCCCGTAGACACCTTCTTATTCTGTACAGTCTTGAAGTGTGTTAGCTAACATGATGGTGTGCAAAACCCCACTATCTCATTACTTTCTAAACCAAAGATTTTTCAGCAAATGACCTTGATAAGTGCATGCTGTCCTACTATTTTCTATGTAAAACTATGATGGAAGTGAAGAGAGGGAAAAAAAGACTATTTTATAAATAGCATAAACCTAACTTTCCAATTAAAAGCATCTAATGAGTTGAGTGTATGCAGATATATGTTTTTACAACATATTTTGTTTGGACAATTGGACAAGTCTTATCAGAAAGCAATCTCTAAATATTTAAACACCATGGAACTGGTAACAACATACTAAGCACTACTTAAAATCCATTTAGATTTTGCATTATATGTAACCCAGCATAATAGAATCAAGCTGCATGATAAACACAAAATGTACTTCCATAGTCCAAAATATTTAGAGTAGTGAACTGAATATTGATACATCCCTTAGTAATCCCTTAGATTTCAGCACATGTTAAAGATTAAGTGCTGAGCAACGTATTTATCTGATTATTATATATTTATCTTCTTCCCTCCTTTAAAGGAAATACAATCTATTTTCCATAAGAAAAAATATTTTGCTTTGAAAGTAGTTGTTTTCAATGTGATTTTAACCCTTAATCAAAAATAAGGGGGTTATTTCAAGGAATTAGAGATGAGAACTGTAGAAATAAAAATCAGTGTCACCAAACAAAATACAATCTTAGCTGCAATATTAACTGAATACAAATTATGTGATACTTCAGTGACACTACTGAGTTAACTCCGAATTAATTCAACAATAGAATTTTACTGTAATTGTCTACCATACAAAAGTAATTTGATAGTTTGAGATTTCAAAAAGCATATTCTTGGTCTAATTCTTAATCCTTAAGAAGTCAATGATAAACCAGCCATAAGCTTTAGTGGAATCAGAATTAAGCTGCTGACATACTTAGATGTACCATGTATAAAATATAATCATAGAGTACTTCTTGTCTCCCTCTGTCCCTCCAAAATCCATTTTGAACAGACACATATATTTTGGGAACTGTATTTGTAATAGTAGAACATCAAAATTCAGTTCCATGTATATGTATCAATATGAACAGAAAGACTGGTAAAATTATGACGCCACGTTTGTTTAGGGCCATACTATTGGAGAAAATAATGCAGTATGTAATGTATTTCTCAAGAACTTGTTATAACAAAACTGAAAAGTCACATGAAACTTTTATTTTCCAAAGACTACAAAGAATTGTCCCTTTTCTTGAGATGGTTTCTATAAAATAAGCATTCATGGCACTATTTAATTTCTGCTGCACATACTCACTGATGTGTATTTGAGTGATGTAAGACAGGACAAGTAAACTGCCAGTGGAATTTTGGTAAACATGATAGATATTTATAGGAAAACAAGAGGAATTTATATAACAGACACCACAGCAAAGTGAGCAGCAAGTATCATTCTATGGGATTTTTTTTTTCTTTCACTTCAGGTTTTTGGGTGTGATTTGTGGTTTGTTTTTGGGTTTTGTTTTTGTTGTGGTTTTTTTTTTTAATTTCTTTGAAAGCAGAGCAGTAATATTACATACCTATAGTAACTAATTATATTATACTTCCTGATATTGAGCAAATTACTTGCTATTCTGGACACATGTAACATACACGTCTAGTTTATTGATAACAAGAATGGTCTACAATATTATATTATTAATCATCCAATCCTTGTAAGTAAAACCAACCACATTGTCAAAATCCCCTATCTCTGCAAATGAACTAGGTAACCACCACAGTATGTGCTAAGCCTCTTCAGAGTGGTTTGACCATAAATTATGGAGGCATCTATATCGTTAACTCTCTTTGAAAACTAAATTTACATTTCTTATAAACATAAACTCTTCTTAGATTTGACTAGTTTTCCTCCAGTATGACAGAGAGTACTTAATTTAGCTAATGATCCAGTAAAGCTTTACTTGACTGTCATCACTTAGAGGTGGTTGGCAGGCCACTACCAGATGCAGTCATAACCATAATAATAAATAAAATAAAAAAGAATAAAAAGAGAAAATAAAAAAGGGTAGAACACCAAATATTTAGCACACTGTCCTTCACTGGGGAAGCTGCCATTCAAATAGGGACATTTCCAAAAAGCACGATCCACATTTGTGTGATATCTGAACACACTGATTGGATGTGGATGCAACTAATACATAGTGGCAAACTGGCAGTCTGTAAAATATGCACTGTTCAATCAGGTCTTGTAGATGTGTAGGAGGTACGCAAACACTTTTGAGAATGTAAATCCAATTCTTTTTGCCAAGTGATGTTCAATACTGAAAACCTGTTAGATATTATCAAACAAGATTATGAAAGACCCTGTTGACATAAGATAGCACAGGAAGATGAACAAAATAGTGAAATGTAGGGATAATTCATTCTAGATGCTTACCCAGATAAAGAAATTCTACATGGGTTAAAGCAATTAACTCAGTTTATGACTTCCAGAAGGCTGCTGGTTTTTTGTCTGTTTATGTCTTCTGTGAAAATACATAACTGGTACAGTTTAAAAAAGTTAATCTCAAAACAGTCTTCTCAAAATATATTCCTGTGATGCTTGCAATTTACTCGGTAATCTGCTTTTCCTTAAGGACTCTGGTATTCCTTTTATTTAGTTTTGTTGTTTACTATGCCATTACTTTACAGAACATAAAAATATCACCAAGAAAAAAATCAGGCTACTGTAAATAATAATCTTAGAAATGTGTCTTGTTATTTATGATAGGGCACTTTGTGAATTTTCAACTCTGCTACATATCTATCTCATTTCAGCAGATGTTACAGATCCTCCTAGGGGTATTCTAACTCATTGCTTTATTTTCTCACTGAGTAACCAGATGCCAAACCACAGAAATACCAAATTCTGGTGAAATGTATGTCTACTTCAGTCATCAGAATACAAATTAGGTAACTAATCTACACCAGCAGGGTGTAATTAAAGGCTGAAGACTGCAGGCAAACCCTAACTGATGCTTACTTTGCAGTTCTTCCAAATATTTAATCCGTTTAGAAAGAATTGTTTTGAGATCTACACTCTGCTTGAATCTGTCACTGAACTGCTCAGCAAGTTCCCTTTATTTACACAAGCTGTCAAAAGGGTTTAATAGAGAGCTAGAATACGTACGGACAAATATAACTAGTATGATTGGAAGCATGGAAGAGGTTCAATATGAGAGGAATTTAAATTGCCTACAAAAGTTCCCCTTCATATAGAAAAGACTGGGAATGGAATATGATGGAGACCTGGAAGTTGCAAGGGATGCAAATAGCAAACATAACCATATCCTTTCTCAAAACACAGGAACCTGGGTTACTTCAGTGAAACTATCAGGCAGTAAGTTTAAATCAAAGAATACTCTCTCATGCAACCACTGCATTTGCCATGTAAAGGTATGAAGATAAAAGGTTATATAGGTTTAAAGGAGGATTAGAAACATTCAAGGAACATAAGTTTAGTATTAGCTATCAAACACAAATATCTGTGCACAAGTTATTGTTCAAGATATCCATAGTTTCTGGAAGTTAGGAAAACATGACCCTAAGTAAGATCTATTCTTTCTCTAAAATTCCAGTAAAACCTTCTGTTGGAATGAGATGTTGAATATAAGCTAAACTTAGATCCAGTCTTCTGTGGCAGCAAAACATTTATGACATCATCTCATGAAAGTATATTTTCATGAAGGAAGGGAACTTCTGGTGGTAGTTTAAAAAACACTGAGAAACAGAAAGTAATGGCTGGGATACAAAATCTTTAATTTTGGGGCTGTTTTAATGCTTTTTGTCTGTGAGAAATTAGCAAGTATAATGCTTGATCAAATTCACTTTGATCTGGATAAGCATCACTGATGATGGTTTGTTATAGGAAAGGATCTTAATTTTTTTTTTTTTTTTTTTGAGTATATACATGTAATTGGATAGTAAGAGCATGCGGGACCTAATTAGCACACTGTACTTTACACCTAGGGATATCAACATAAGGCAGCATACATGCTTAAATAATGCAGAGATTTTGCCATGAAGACTTCAATTGAAGATTTCCACTCTGGGAATGACTGAAAGACTGAAATCCCTACATGACAAACAATTTCTGCAATCAAGAGAGGAACAAGCTTAAGTTTCAAACTTAAGTCATAGACAATCAGAAATGAAAAAAGAAAAATTACATAAAACAGAGCAATTACTCCTTTGTGCCAACACACTAAACCAAATTAGAACAAGGTTAAAATCTTATGAAATATCGATGAATTGAATGATTTTTTTTTTATTATTTATTTGTATTTTATTACCGGTTGTTTTAACATTGGTTAATTTGTTTGAGATTTTAGAAGTGTGTTAAAACCGATAACAGTGATTGGAAGAATCTAGTACAGCACAAGTAACTGCAAATATAAACTCCTGGCAGAATTTTCTAATAAATAAGGCTTGTACCTTTTTGATAATCTGATTTTTTTAATATTCCTAATTCATTTTTATTTAAAGGAACTGCTCAGATGACTGTATTACCATTTAATTTAGATATATGTCAGCTACCTCTGAAAAGTTTAAGTTTATAATAATTTTCTGTCAGTTTAGGCAAAGAAAGCTCCTGGCAATACTGTTACCCATGAAGTCCTGAGAGATACAAAAGGAAGTTTTACTTGGAACTTGCTCACATTGGCACCCACATATGGAAAGATCTTCAGCACCACCAGAGCTTCTATATGTTCCATTCCTTTGCTAGGGGCACTTTTTAAATGCTGGTACCTTGTGTTACTTAGTTATCAGTCAGGGTCTGCTGGCCAAATAGAATTCTAAATCACTTGGTAAAAAAATAAAAATAAAATTAAAAAATCTAACTCTTCAGCAATTAGAGTTTCTGCCACAGGAACTGCTGAGGATAAGGTGCTACAGAAAGCAATTAGGGTCACTATGAGCCCTGCATAACCCTATTGCTGACCGAGTAAATGGATGAGATTTTTATTCAAAAGAACCTAAGAACAGCAATTTCCAACTAACCACTGAAAACATATTTTAAAAAGGAACTCATCTTAACATTCAGAAATATAAAAGAAGGACTAGAGACATTCTATACAATCTCCAAAGTCATACCAGAAACGTATGTACACATACTTCTTGTGAGCATACAAATAAAAGTGCAGGTAAAGAAACTTAATGAAGTTCATACACAAAAATAATAATAATAATAAACAACCCAAAAAACAAACCCAGTGCATATATTTGCACAATATCAACACATAGCATAAAAACCAAACCTCCCTTATGTACTTAGTCCTAGATTATTATTTATACTTCCTACAGATGATCTAGTTAGAAAGTATTGTATTAGAAAAAACAAGTTACTAGGAAAAACTTTTTAAGGAAAAGAAATTGGATCTGATAGCTGAAAGTGAAAATTGAATACTGAGTAATACTTTGGCAGGCTAGAATTTGAACAGTTTGTTTTGATGTAAATTTATACAATTAAGTGAAAATATAAAAGATAATGTTTTCCACCAAATTGTGTGTTATGGAATAAGAGTGATAAAAATAAAATACCAACACAGAGACTATACAAAGCCTATCATCTATATTTAGTGCTCTTAAATTATAAAATATTACAGACCAGTTACCCTGGCTAATATTTCATTAAACAGAAACAGCAATTCCCATATTATTAGCAACTTAAAAGCAGGAACAATGGGAAACAATGAAACGGGAAACAGGAAAAGGGAACAACGGAGCACACGAGAACAGGGAAAACCAGCCAAACCCAAATCCTTCACAACTTGTTAGTACATTTTGAATTATAGTACTCTTAGGTATATGCTGAATATATTTCTATCTTTAGTAAGACACGATTGTTACAAACAGTATATTACAGTACATAGTCTGGCAGTTAAAGGAAACTTTTACATGTATTAGAGAGAAAAATCTAGTATGGAAAAGAGATTATCAGTTAAATTTCAGCCCCATATTAAGCAGGTCTCTGTGATACCCTTTGCCTTTGGGCAAAATAATTTTCTGTTCATTTAGTGAAAGTAAAGGCAATAAAACATGTCTTCAAACCCACTGAAATATGTTCATCAGCAAGATACTGCTAAGGTTTGTACTATGAGTAGCAAGCCTGTGTTGCCTCTAATGCATCATACATTTCAAATAATTTGATTTTTAATTCCTGTAGAACTCTAGAAAAATTTGAGCTGAAATGTCTTTCAAGTGCTAATACTCATCTCAGATTTTTGTAATACATTTAACCCCAAAACACACAAAAAACTATCATGTAATTAACTTCCAGCACTACAGCCCCAAATCACGCAGACATGCTCCTGTGCATCCAAAATAATGGTGGGGGAAGAAATAATTCAGCTTAAAAACAATGTCTCGAGAATTCTATTTATTAGTCTGAAGGAAAAATTGGAGCATTCCATAGAAAGATTAAAGAACAGAGAAGACTTTGTAGGAAGATCTTTCCTCCACTTAGACATGACAGATGATACACCATGTGTCAATATAATAAATAATTTATAGTATGGAGAATACACTTAACAGCTGAGCAACAGAGATGTAACTTACACTGTCAGATCATGGAAGTATGACAATTAAGAGTACCTAAACAGCAATGGAGAATAGACAGAGGTAGTTAAGGATTCTGTCATGTGATGCCAGTGCTAGACCTTTTGAAACCAGGCATGGTATTTCAGGTGAAAGTATTATTATTATGAATTTAATTGCCTAATAAAGGTTACAAAGATGGCAATTAATAAATTATTTAGCTGTCTCACATTTTTATCAGCTTCAGTTTTCTTAGGATATCTTAATCTTGATCAATGAGATGGCCATAATTTACAATACCTATTGTTTTCCAACAAAACCTAATAGCATTCTTCTAGGACAAGTTCTACTACACTGGTGAAAAGACTGCAAGCTGTTTCATTGACTTCAGGAGGAGAAATACTGTGATTCACAAAATTTTAGACTTGCATTTTAATTGGAACTTAGTATCTGTCTGACCTTAGTAGGGTCAGACAGGTGACTTAACTGACACCTTTGGATGCAACCTTTTTGGTATTTTGTTGGTATATATCAGCCTCTTAAGACTCACTTTAATGAGATTGAATAGTTTGTATGTACTGGTCCTTAATAAACAAAAGCTATCATTATCAAATATTTCAGGTGATACTAGGACTTTTAGGTATTTTATTTTTTAATCAGAAAGTATACAGGGAAACATCAATTACAGGTCAAGTTGTCAGAGGATTTTTTTTTTGTTTTAGCATGTTGATTTTTTCTTATTTTTCTTTAATTTTTCTTCTACTCTCAAGACTTGTTTTTTTGGTTTTTTTTTTTTTTGAGTGTGACTACATCCTATTTCTCCTCTCTCAAAAAAAAAAAAAAGAAATATAATTTCTACCTCTCCTATTCCTCACCAATACAAATACAATTATTTTCAGTAATATAGCTCTAGGTTTCTGGTATATCCTCAGAATTATTATACCATTAATTTAGAAACTTCTTGGCTATGAAAGTAGACCTTAAAAAAATATATGTATTTGCTTTCTTATTGAGATCATCTCTTTCCCTAGTTGTACATACCGTATAGATAATATTTTCTCAACAGAAAACATGCAGAAAAGTATTTTTATCTGTACCTTGCCAAATCATACACAGCAATATAAACAGCTACCACCTCAGAAAAACAGCTTGAGGCATAGATTTTGACATCTAGTGAATACAAGTTTAAGAGCATGCAAGAACTGGTCCCACAGACTTGTCCCAAAGAGCAAAGGGAAATTGATCACCGTCAATTAAATCTATAAATTATGTTTAGGTTAGAGAACAATTAATAGTGCATATACCTTTGTGTTTATTCCATTATAGACCTAGCTCAGGTCTTTTCAGCCATGCAGATCAATTTTGCTGCAACAAGGATCAGGAAAAAGCAATTTACTCTGTCCTGATTGTTGGTGACACCAGTGTTTCAGTTTTAATTGTTGGACTATTCCTTCTCCTTTCTCTAAATGCTTTCAGCTCTCAGAGCTAAGAGGCAGACTTGGACCAGGCATGCAGGCACAGGACCATGGCCAAATCGGCGACACAGCCTAACCTGCTCTTTAGTCATGTTACTCTCACTACTTCATTTACAACTGAATTGTTCTCCAGATTGTATTTCTGCAGCCTGGCAGCCATATGTTTCTTAGGACTGTAATAATGACAAACAACTGTAAAAATACCACAAAACTGCAATTAACACAAACAGCAATGTTTTATTTTGCTATAGCTGTAGAACTAGAGGTGTAGAAGCTTAGGTATCACAGAAGTTATGCTTGAAGGAAAATGATCTGCCATGCAGGAGGGCTGGAACTAGATGTTCTTTAAGGTCCTTTCCAACCCAACCCATTCTATGATAGATACTATCATAGTACTGATATCACTACTGATATCAGAAATTTTTCATTCCTCAATTACGAACACTTGCAAACTTGGATACGTTTCCCAATTAAATGAAAAAGGAATACATTTGAAACAAGTAATCCACCTACGTCAAATGGCTTTGACCCTAACAGCAATACCAAATGGACTGACTTCCCAAATATTCACTTATTGAGGATGTAGTTTTCTTTCAGGCATCTTCACTTACAGATCACACAGAAGTGACAAAAGTCCCATTGTATTCTTGGCTGTAAAATTATGTGTTAGATAGCTTGATAGTGCTATAAAGTGTATTTGAAAACCTCCTGGCATCAGCAATCCCCTGTTGCCAGTCAAGGTGAAATACTTTGTGTCAATAATAGTGTCACTTAGCAATTGTTCACATGAGACTTCTATAATAACCTCTTTTGGAAAAAGTAGATATTCTATTAACAACCATAGGAGGGGGAGATGGAAAGCCTTCTTGAGTTACCAGAATTACCTGTGCGTGATTTATTCTGCTGCTGCAAAGTACACGTCCACATAGAAGATGGAATCCAAAATTTTCACAGCAAGGAAAAGGTTAACTAATCATTTCCTCCACTCCTGCACAGTTGCTTTGATGCAGCCAGTTGGGCAGGAAACTTGAATCTCAACTTGTTGTTGCACAGATGGCCTCTGTATGTGCACTTCTTAGTAAGGTATTAAATTTACTTCTAAATTATCTTAATAAACTTGCATCTCCATCTTTACATTGGGGATAGGTGTGGTTAATTATGCAATCCACAGATAACCATCTTAAAAGAAGCTGTTTTCAATATCAGCGCATCCTGTATGTACATCTACCTTTTTATGAGAAAGAATACTTGCTTTTTGTGAATGGCAGCCATGTTTTCACTGGTAGTTTTTATTAAATATGTGATTCTGTGCGTTAATCTAATGATTAAATATGTGAATCTGTGCATGAAGGTGAACATGCAAATAGCAAACTCAAGAAAGATATTTTAAATTAAATTCATATTACCATAAAAGCATTTAATGGTATAAAGCTGAAAAGAGAATGAACCCTTGTCTCAAGAGATCCCATGGCAATATGAATTAGTATTTCCTTTAATGATTATAGAGATATGAAAATACACATTTAGAATTCCATGCCTCCATTTTATATAGCTCTGTCATAAAGTAACCGTATCTACAATACTAAAAGTGGTATTTGGGTTAATCTGTAAAATATGTTTTTCAACTGAGTTAAAACACATGGCAGTAGAGAAGTTTTTAAGAGGACAGATAAAACACCTTGTTTCCAAAAATATAAACATCTAGGGAGTTTATCAAATGAGAGAACAAACAGAACAACATCGTTACAGAGCATACATATATGTGTAGTTATTATATTAGTTCAAGTCTAGATAACATCAGTCATTTTATTCTCTCAGTTTGGGAAACTGTTCTGAAAGGATCAATTTTCCTAAGTTGGTCTGATGCATAGAGCAATCCCTTCATAACAGAAATTTTTATATCCAGTAGAGGCACTTATGACAGATTATTAATGTAAAATTTTTGCAAAATTACAACAAGTCTTCATTGCCAATGCTAGGAAATAAATAACTTGGGCATGCCCGTTGCCCATTAAAAATAACACACCAGGAAATCAAATCACTAGTACTTTTTTTTTTTTTTTTTTTTTTTGTTTTAACCAATATAAACCGTTACGGG
>JAVJGJ010000033.1:14345262-14355478 GCA_035590215.1 Microhierax caerulescens
CCGTTGCCCATTAAAAATAACACACCAGGAAATCAAATCACTAGTACTTTTTTTTTTTTTTTTTTTTTTGCTTGCTTTACTGCTTCCTTCTCATGGCTCCCTATGAAAAGAAGCCATAATTGTTAAGTAATTTATTCATTTTGTTTTCTGAAGCCTCCGCAGTTCGAAAATGCATACAGAAAAGTACTGGGATTACACAGTCCAGTATCTATTACTTACTATTGCTTTTAGCAACTACATCACCAATAGATATCCTGGCATTGATCTGCATGTGCTGAAGCTCCTAATGAAATCGACGGAGACTTCTACAGGGGAAAAGCGGGGGGGGGGGGGAGCAAATCAAAGGCAGGAGACTGTCTTCTAATGACAAGACTTAAAGTCTATCACAACTCCCATTAGTAAAGTAGACTGCACTTCTAGAGACTTACCAACATTAAGCTTAGTTTCATTCAGTAAAAGCTTGTGAATAGGTTCATTTAAATAGTTGCCACAAATCCAGACCCTGCTTTTCTACACAGCTTTCCTCCCAGAACATGAAATGCAGCTTTGTTATTTCGCTTTGCTTTCCGAAACACACTGTTAGACTCCCTAGGCACTAGATGACTTCCTCAGTCTTGGTTCATCCTTTAGCATTTCTGACTGATTTGAGGAAGAAAACATGCTTGGAATAGCAATCAGGTATGGAAGAGCATCATCGCTAAAGAAAGGACCATCTAGGCAATCTGTTCGTGAACAAAACATAATGGAAAAAGAAACTCTAAAACTGTACCTTCATATTTAAGTACCCACTACTTTTGACCTGCCACAATGCTTAGAGGAAACTCAGGCTATAAAAGAAAGTTTATTCAAGGTTTTAGAAAATTCCGTTCAATTTCTGCAACTACATTACATGAATCAAAGGTATAGGTAGCCAAAAGGAAGCTTCCAAAGTCTGAGGGAGAATAAACCCATTCACTTTGTTACTACTTCATCTTAGTCCACACACTGCCTTGAATGTAAATAATTTAAATATAATTTAAATTGTATCTAGTAATCAAAACTATATCTAGTGATCTAAAAGATCAGGAAACAGAGTTTTACTGGTCACCTAGTTCTATATTACTAATATGAAATCTGCCAGTGCCATAAGATAAAATCAGACACAGAACGTAAGTCTAAACAGTCCTAAACCAATCCTTTTTCTCTTAATATATTAAAATATTAAAAAATAAGAATTTTAGATATATTCAGAATCTTTAAAATGCTTCTTTCCATTTTTTAACAGTTTCTTCATTTTAAATTCTTCAAATTAAAAACATAATGCTTTTTTTCTAGGCATAAAGCAATACTCTCTGTCACATTAGACCAACAACACCGTTTGTGAAATACATGAAGGCATTGTGAGATTTGATGATAGTACTGATTCCTAGTGGAATACAGTAAAATTCTATTTGAACAAAGGTAACCTGGTAATCTATACCAGAATAAAACTGGAACTGATATTTGTAGATACATACAAAGGAGGAATATTTATAACACAACAAACCAAGAAAAGCATGTCAGCTTCCTAATTCCATGAGATGCAAAGTGTTATGAGTATGTGAGAAAAATTAGTTATGCATTTTCACTATGTTTTCATCAGTACACAGGCCTTGAATGAGATCTTGGCAAAAAACGAAGGCAACTGGAATCTACTATTGACTTGGAAAATAGGAATCCATTCCATGTGTAAAAACAGCATAAAAATAATTATGTGAGTTTCTATGTCTATGTTTATTTTTTATTATATCTATTGAAATTTTCTGAAAAAGAAATGCTACAATAGTCTTTTCAATAATTATGAACTTTGTAAAGGCTGCTAGAGAATTCAGAGTGTCTCTCAACTGACAATAGCCTGCCATCTGCTACCAAAAGGGCACATATGCTTTGGATTTACTAACCCATTTATCATGCCAGAGGTTACATTGGCACGAATAGCCACTTCTGTAAATAATAGATAATGTCAGGGAATTCAGTGTGATGATGATTTTTCTGAAGCATATTGTTCAAAGTAATTAAATATTCAGAATAATTATACATTCTAAATTTTAACTGTGATTCTTTCCAGTTTCTTATACTAATTTCATAACCCTGAGTTTGACATGCAAGGTTCACTTAAATATTTTTTAAAAGCACGTATAAAATATCATGATCTTCCAGAAATAAAGTTTCATGCAGATGAGTTTCAGCTTTGCTTTATATTTTCATTTTGTGTAACTGTAGAAATGGATAGTTGGTATCAAACAGAAAAAGTCTTAAGGAAATCTGTATATCCTTTATGCAATGAAGCATGAAGTAATTGCACTGAAAATACAGTCTCTGATCTTGCAGACATTCCATTTCCTCAGCATAACTTTGAAATAATTGGCTTTCATATAAGTGAAAACCAGAGGAGCTTGGAAATGAAAGTTCACCCAGCCAGTTAGAGAACTGGATTTTGTGAGAAGTATTCACCACAGATTATCCACTTTTATTACTGGTTTGCAGGTGAAAGTAAAAAAATGGCATTAATCAAATACCATAACCATATAATTGGTATAAAACGCTTCAGGTATAAATTGTGTCTAGAAGTATCTGTGATCACGGGGGTATCAAAATTCTTTAAACAAAAAAGATATCTGATAATTGTAAAGTAACTTTGTCTCCACCTACCTGATTCCTAGTATCCACCATTTTAACTGGTCTGTCAGACCCTTCCACTAGTATTTTAGTTTTAATAATGGAACTTGGCTATGCAACTGCTTCAGGAATTTCCAATGAACATGCTCTGTAATATTACATCCCCTAAACTACAACCAGTGGCTAAAGATAATGATGCCGTTTTATCATTTCTACATTACTAATTTCCATCAAGAAGGGAAAACAATCTGAAGGAGGGGGTGTCAGGAAAAAAACCCAAACCCAAAACACACAGCCTTTAGAATTTTTAACAAAGAATCTCAGTTAGTAGCAGGAATATGGGACTTTTTTTTTTTTTTTGTTAAAGCATCATCTTTCTTCTCACCCCACCTTCTACCTCTGTAATTTCAAACTACTTTAAACTACAGCTATTGATACAAAGTCCTTTTTTTTTTTTTTTTTTCT
Organism: Microhierax caerulescens; assembly: GCA_035590215.1. Classification (NCBI taxonomy): domain Eukaryota; kingdom Metazoa; phylum Chordata; class Aves; order Falconiformes; family Falconidae; genus Microhierax; species Microhierax caerulescens. The sequence continues at coordinate 14,348,365 of JAVJGJ010000033.1, forward strand.
TTCTTTTTCTTTCCCTTCCTGCCCCCCCCCAAGGCAAAACATTGCATACAGACCATTAATGGTCTACCTATCCCTGCACATGGGGCCTAGAACAGCAGAAACAGCTATTAAACTTCATTGAAATAAATACACCTTTTCTGACCATGCCAAAAGCAACAGCGAGAGCTGTTAGGAAGCCCAAAACGCTAATAAAATTGTTTCTAAAGAGCATACACATGATCATCCTCTAGCTGTGCTGTTTTTTGCATACCTTCTTTGCATGCTTTCTGTCAGGCTGAAGTGAGTACAACTACACAGTGGTAATGGCAATCTAGCTATACCCACTTGGGAGTCACTTAGCAACCTAGCTGTACCCACTTGAGAGAGAAGCATTTTGAGTGAAAAGTTGCTTATTGATCCAAGAGAACTTATTGTGACTCTGCAGTGCACACAGACAGGGGAGAGCTTTGGCAATGTGATTTATATAGATGATTGATATGTAAGCCTGGATTGGATGTGAACATGTCATTTAACCCTCCAATAATAAAGTAATTCAAAATGAAAACCCAAACTTTTTTGACACTTCTCCAGCAATTAAAGAAGTTCATAAGAACTGAAGTACTCACAGGACATGAATTTTGAAGGATGGCACATATAATATAGTGTTTGCTCATTTAATGCACATACTTCTATTCTGAAGTAAAATACAGGTGTGATTATTACACTGTATTAGGTACTGAGTATAACAAATATTCTCAAAGACTCTTTCCTAATGTGGTACACAAGGCAGAGTACATTTTTCAAGGCAATGTTCAATCCTAATTTCTGAAAGACCTTGGAATATTCAAAGTACTGTATTAGAATGCATGTCATGCATTAAGTACTCCTAAGACAATTATTTTTGTTTCTCTCAACCCTTCACTAAGTCCTGCTTCTGACAATTCTACTTATCTGTTGTCAGTGTCTGTAAGTGCTTTGCTTAGGCTATACAAAAATGCCATATGAGAACTAGAAATACATACTATTTAATACATTTTATTTGTAAGGCATACCTCTAGAAAGCATCTCTGATAGAGTGCAATTTCTGTATGGTACAGGATGACATAGGGTAAAAAATTGCCCCATCCTTTTAACTATCACATATACTGTAAAGAAATTATTAAAAGTATGGGTTTTTTACCAGGTCCAACTCAGGTTATTACTCTTAAAGGCCACTGAAGGTTGTATGTTTTATTTTGAATTCAGCTAGGTGATTTTTATCTTAAAATTAGTATCTTGCCTTTTTGAAACTTTTTAACAGACCACCTTAATGCTTGAAACCACTGAAAATTTCTTGGAGAATAACTCTTGAAGAGACAGAAATGACTAAAAACAGTCTGTGAAATAAAGTAAGATGGTATTGCATTGACTTGTACTTTTTACTTTCTTGTTATGCTGCCTAATCATAAGAAATTAACAAAATAGTACAGAAGATTCCAGGCATAAGATAAAGGTGCAGTGACCACAGCCTCCTGAACATAGTAACTACTTGGGCTACTACTTGTGTAGGATGGCTAAGGTGATAAGGGAGTATACCTACTTCCCCTCTCCATCTTAAAACCAGAGTCAAAATATAGTCTTCACAGTGGGACTAATAACCTGAAATCACTGAACTACACTTCCTTTTCATGTTGTCTTCAGTAGATGCTGAAACAGTTGTGTTTGGAGCAAGATAGGTGATTTTCACAGGCAAAACCCACTCTTCACTATTTTTGGAACTAAAAATTTTTCCAATAATCTTCTGTCTCGATAAGCACACCATAGAGCTCCTCTAACACAGAGAATAGGATAACAAATTACTTCACAACAGTTACCCTCTCACATATGACAAACCTGCCTAGCACTATTTTACACAACACAGTGTGGATATCCACATTCACAAGAGAATGATTGCACATAGTGCGTTCTTACTTTCCTATTGATTTAAGGTCTGTGGGCATGTAAACCCTTGATTCTTCATGTCAGGCTGCATGTGTTACCTATGCATGCACTGGTAATAACCAATTTTTTATTTTTTTTTGTTGTTGTTGTTGTGATCACTTCTGCATATACTGGCAAATGAATATAAGCTTCATTGCAATTTTATATCACATTGATCATGATAGTATGTTACACTAACAGGAATCTAATAACTTTTTACAGTGCTTAGAGGTGGTTTTTTTTCTATGCATGTACCAGAAATGTATGGCCAAATGGAGATTTTCCAGTATATTCAGTATAACTTATTGTTGCTTTCCATTTGTTAAGTAATGTAAGCCTTTGAAAAGTTACAGAGTACTTATTTCTACTTATTTCTCTGTGACTTGTGCTCTTGCTATCCAAAACACTGCTTGTGATAACAAAAAAATTCGTAATTATTATTAAAGTTTATGGGCATTGCCTTTTTTCTTTGTTTTTTTCTTTCCATGAAATTGAAGTCCCACACAGCTATAGTGTGCCATATGTGCTTTCTTCTTCATTTGATCACAATACTTCTTTTACTGTAAGTCCAATTATACTAATTAAAGTCAATTTTGTTTATATAAATAATTGTTTATATATATAAAATATCATTTATATAAATATATAGATCTTGGATCGGGTTTAGTTACAGTTGATGACCAGTAACTACCAGCTTACTCTCTTTTGAAATTCATTATAGGTTTGGTAAGTTTTGAGGTATACGGTCTGAAAGAACTGAGTTACTGAGGTGGTCTGTGCACTGTCACTTTAGACGAAAGCAGTTTTCCTAAGTCATATACCAAATGGGCCCACATCAGAGGTGAAAATATTGCATGTAAAGATCCCTGCCCCAGAATTTTAGAAACAAACAAACAAAACAATTAAACTATTTGCTTTAAATAAAATTTATAAAAATTTTATAAAGGATTATTGAAATAAAAATAATTTAAAAAAAACAATCTATAAGAGTTAAGGGAATATAAAGCAGCTATTTTGAGATACTTGGGAACTTCAAGGTGCATCTAACTGCTCATCCAGTTAAAAATAAAAAAAAAAAAAAATCAAAGCAGATGAGCATTTTTATTTTCACATTCCCAAACGCTTTCAGAAATGAGTCCCGATCTTTTAAAACTTAATACAATAATGAGTCCTGATAATAATGAGTCCTGATCCTTAAACTTAAGTAAGACTCGTCTTTCAATAGAGTCTCAGTCTTCAGGTGTGGCTATACATCCTAAAATCCTACCCAACCTGTCTTATTAGCTGTTATGGATGGCAGAAACAGTATACAAGTAGAGTATAAATGTTTCATATTTTGTGAAAATTTGTAAAAAAGGATATTACTGGTTATCAGAAGGAACAGTTGCCTGTATGTCACCTGACTGGGTCACGTGGAACAAGCTCTCCCTAAATAGAGTAACCTAACCATAACCTCAGTTTGATTTTTGGGAGGGCAGTCACTAAATGAAGAATTACAATCCTGAATACAACATTTCAAACAGTATCTACCTTCTGAAGTGTTGGAGGTTTGTTTTTTTTTTTTCTTTGGCTTTTCCAGCATCTTGTTTGTTTCAAACAGAAATGCTCTTTGGATTTTGGTGGTTTGGTTTGGTTTATTTTCTTTTTTTTTTTTTGGTTTTTGTTTGTTTGTTTGGTTGGTTTTTGTTTTTTTTTTTTTTGTTGTTGTTTGGTTTTTGGGTTGTTTTTTTTCTGTGATGTGGGGTTTAGATTTTCCAACCACAAGTAAATAATAAGCACACAGTGGAGAACATAGCATACGGCTATTTGGGCTAGTGACTATACCTGTGCAAAACAGAACATTCAGCTGGAAAGTGCTTAACATCATACAGCTGTGAGAGACAACAAAGTCATATCATCTCTTTCAGAAACACAAGTTCTGCTACAGTGCTGAGGGATCACTATCACAGAGTATCTTGCAGCTCTTAATCTCAGCTGTTATCTTTGGAGATGAATATTTTCTGAAACAGGAGGGGAAATAAAAATAATTAAAAAAAACAACAACAAAAAACAAAACAAAAAAAAACCCAAAAGCCCTAAACTGCAAACAAACTTGATTTTTGATTTCTTACATTCTGGGTGAATTGAACACTAAAGAACTAAGGTATTTAGTTCCTGATACTCATTTTTGACCTCCAGAAGAAACTGAGTTGGTATGAACCCTTAATTTGTTAAGACTGTATAGTATCAGGAAACTTTATTTATGCTATGTCTTTTAATACCACCAAGGGAAATGTACCCACATTCCTGCTCCTCATTCATACTACTTTTTTTTCATAAATGTTTTATTTGACTGATTATAAAGGTGACTAACTTTCCTGAACATTGTGCATGTACTGTAACATGAAATGTTACAAAAAAAATGTTAATGTAGTCACTGCCTTTGGGATAAAAATCCCAAAAATTATCAAATAATTCCACTATTTTGCTAAGTATGCTAGAACAGGTTGGACAATCAGATTTGGACTCCACTAGCTTTTTTTCCCTCTCTCAAATATTCTGGTTTACCATGTTCTCCATACTTTCACACTTTGTGGGATTTACAAGTGTATTTTTAAACCTGGCATATTAATCTAATTATCCTAAAATGTATATTATTAACATAATCCATATTAATGACTACTACTAACATAAATGTATACATCTTAAAGATAGAAAAATATAAAAGGAAATAACTGTCAGGACTTCAGCCAATTCTAATTCAGCCACTACTTGATTAAAAAGAACCAGGTGACAGTAATTTTTTTCAAGTTACCTTAGAACTGAAAGGCACTCAAATAAATAATTGCAAAGTGAATAGCACTTGATTCAGATTTGCAGTCCCAATGCAGCAGGACACTGAAAAGCAGAAAAACACCTCCCCCTCCCCATCTGCTTCCCCAAACAGCATTTCAAAGTTGGCCTGTTCATCTGGAAGTTGGACTGTTGCTCTACCTGGGCAGGTAGAAAGGATACTGGGACCATTAAAAATATTTAAAAGCACTTCAGTATTCATCAGTAATAGTATACATCTAATTATTGAAATCATTATGTTAAACAACAACAACAAAAAAAACCCCAGCAAATATTTGTCAAAACAAATAAACAAACAATAAAAAATAAATAAAACAAGAAAAGTCGGTGTTCTTAATTATTAACAGTCTCACTAGCAGAGGGGAAGTAATCTCTGAAATAGTATCAACCAATTATTTATAAAAAAGATATAGAACTTTCCTTTTACTTGAGTACAAATAACACCAGGTCTAATTAAATTACATGTTAAGATCTAATTACATGTTAAGAGCATCCTTATATCCCTTAATGCCATACAAATTCACACATTGCCATCTGTCTCTCACACTAATTAGTCATACAAGAATGAAAATTGTTTGTAATCACATACTCTGAATTCCATCTTCTTGAAAGATAAGCTTTCTTTACGTGCATAGGGCTTAAGAGCTGGCTAGGTTTGTTGAGAGGAAGAATGTCTGTGGGAATTAGCTTTGTATACATGTATATAACACTTCATTTTGGTGTTTAAGTTCTGACTTCACACTGTGTCCTACACCATAAAGTATCTGTAAGGGAGTAAAAGCTACCTTCACAAACCAAGGGTGTGTCAGAAAAATAAATGCATATGTTAAACAGTGAAGAAATTGGTTTTGAAATAAAATAATAGTGAAAAATGCTGTGAAAAATATTCTCTAATTGCCCACACAAATGGTCAATAAGCACATAGCATATGCACATCTACCTTTGAACCTCTAAACATTATTTTCTACTTAAAACTGTTTCATTATTACCTCAGTTAAGAAAGATAAAAAACTTCATTATTTAAATATGACATGCTAGTATTCCCTGCACATTTATGTTACTTCATGTATCACAAGTATGGTATCAGACCTCCAAAATTAAAATCTCAGGTCACAAATTTATTTGCAATATATCACATCAAGTTCAAGCATATATTACTAGCTTCTTTCATAAAGCAGAGTTATTTTCTACTGAAAACAAATAAACAGAGCTTAGCTCCTGGAATTCTGTGGTTTCTTTGGGGTCAGCATAACTGCATTTAAAATATAGAAATCATATTATTAGCTTCAGAAAATCCAGACTGCACTAAAAAGTCAATTTATCTTTTAGGAGTCTATTGCCCCACCAGATTAGAAGAAAAGGTGTGTGTGTGTGTGTGTGTGTGTGTGTGTGTGTGGTGTGTGAAGAAAAAAGAAAAAAAGATTAAGGTCTCACATTGAGATTCTTCCTGTTCATAAATATTAGTTGGAGGTGGAGTCCTCCTCACACACATCTTGTTACTCAAAGAAATTGAGGATCAAAACTACATTTTGAAATACACAATATTAACTCAATGTATTTTTAAATGAAATCAGCTAAATTAAGACACATGGTCAGATATGTGGCTTGTCTATTTACAATGCATAGGGGAATGCAGAAGAGAAATCCCTAAAATAGAACTAGAAATATTTTTGAACCCTTTCTCACAATTCAGCTGCTCCTGGGGAAACTGAATAAAATAATCTGATATGCTGTCAACCTTTCTTTTATAAAGTTTTAGTAGAATTTCAGCCCCAGTAGTTCAATAACAAAATTATAGGATCATCAACTTTCCTACCTTGGATATCAGGGAAAGAACAGTCGTGTAAGAAAAAAATAAAAATTTCTATGTCCATGCTGTCTTCATTTAACTTTGCCCTTTAGCTATAACAAGTGTAAACATACCTTTGCTTATCCGTGTATATATTTACATGTATACAATATTATGAGGTTATATTATTATAGAAAAATATATAAAAGTCACCATGACTGAAATCTCTGATACACACAGTAGTGACTGCTTTAATAGCACCATGCTTTTGTAGCCTGTAGTATTTCTATTTGCATATTAATGAAGTTGTAGGTCAGATGTCACTAATTACAACCTATCCACTCTGTCCAAAACACCACTACCAAATACTCATGAGTGGACCTCTTAATTCCATTATGCAAATGATACTTAAGCACAGAAATAAATTCAAAATAGTGGCATCTAAAGCAGCATATTAGCAGGAGGTAAATTAATAAATATATTCAGGAAATTAAAATGTGAAATTATTATTCAACACTAGATTAATCATTGCAGAATAATATGTAAAAAAACTTC
>JAVJGJ010000033.1:14355517-14382495 GCA_035590215.1 Microhierax caerulescens
ATATTTTCAGTATCCTGCTAAAATACATAAACCAACATTTTTGGAAGGATTCCAGCATGGATCTGATTGAGAGTATATTATAGTAAATATTAAGTAACTATCCTAATCTGTAGAAAAGTAAAGTGAGGAACTTATTCTCAAGCAATTTAAAAATGTATTGAATTTGTGTAGAAAAACACAAACTACCCGAACCACTCAATCACCCACTCTCTACCACCAACCTCCCTGCTCAAAAAAAAACCCAAAAAACACACCAAAAAACCCACAACACCTCATAGTATAAGTTTGGTCCTAGAAAACATAGATAATATGATTTCTACAACTCACAGCTGATGAAATAATAAGTAAACAGTTGCTTACCAGTCTAAATTAAGTGTAATTCACGTGTAACTTCACGGGATTAAAAAAAAAATGATTTTAGTTCTTCTGATTATTAGTCAGAAACCGACCATTTATTCTCACATCCTTTTGCTGTATAAAATGAGAGAATAAACATAACTTCAAAGGGAAGACCATGTATGAAAAATATGACCAGAAATAAGCATTCCAAAGATAAAGCTATCATGTGGAAGAAACCTGATGAAAGAGATTTACATTGTGAAGAATGTGATGAAGATGCAAGGAAGACAACAGGTCAGCATTTCCAAGAAGACATAAGAGATGTAGTCCATTGGAAAAAAAAATATATATAGAAGGAATTATGGTGATATGCAAGCTAGAAGAATAGGAAAGAGTGGAGGATGTCTATGCTATTGGTTTTAATCACACAGGAAGATGAAAATTAGTTATACCTGACAACTGGCAAAGAACAGAGAAGTAGAGGCTAAGAAGGTCATGGAGGGAGAAAACACTGATTTTGCAAAGCAGTAATCAGGTAGAACACTCAAGGTAAAGTTTGGAGGTAACTGAGTGAAAGAAGTAGATTGCCAAGAAGAAAAGTAAGTACGACATTATTTACTATAAGCAAGCAGTCAGGCCATGAAACAAAAGCATGAGCACCAGTTCTGCAGTGGATAAATCTTGCCTCAGTCCTCTATCCCTGGTGTAAAATATATAGGCTAACAGCACCAAAAAAAAAAAAAAAAATATATATATATATAAAGGCTAAAAATAATAATAAAAAAAGGGTCAGTCAAATCAGGAGAAGCATCTAGTTTGTTTACACAAATTAGAGCTCAAATTACGCAATTGTGCATGAACTTCACCACTTTATGATGCTTTAAAAATGAATCTCCTGTTTCAATGCTTTTTATATGAAATTTTTATTCATTGCCTTGCACCAAGACGTCTTCTTTGGATGCTTTTAAATAACGGTTCAGGCTTTAAAATTATAAAGTTTCTCTGCTGAACAGAAAAGTGGCATGATAGAAGGAGACCTATAGACTGAATGGGAGAGGGATGGAATATCACCACAGTTTGAATTCACAATATTTTTATGGTTTTAACATTAGTGTTAAAACAAGGGTAAAGGCAAGCCCTACAGGAAAAATTTAAGACAGTACAAGAATGCTATCAGCAACTTGATATGTGTCAAGGAAGATAATCAGTATTTCTAGGGGATTAATCTCTCCCAGAGTAAAAATATGCCACAAAAGTATCCAAAATTTGTAAGGATATAGTGCTATGTAAATCTTTGTTTCTGGAAGTAGAAAACAAAGCAGATCTTTTTAAAATATCCTTCAGAGGATGGTGAAATAAAGAATCATGTTCTCTGGATACTGAATTCTGTAATATTTACCTAAGCAGTTTTCATCTCTTTCTCAAAAAATCTTTATCAATAAGAAAAATCCTATTTAAGAGTTCATCTTGAAACTTGATTTCTTTATAGATGAGTTTATGCACTCAATTTAGCCATTACTGGGTTTGCCCATTTAAGATTGGATATTTTAACTCTATAGCTATTCTATCTTTTTATCACTCCCCTTTGGATAAAGGAGTCAGCAGGAGTACTTGGGAACTAACTACAAATTGTATACTCTTTTGCTACTATTTTTTTTCCATCCACAGCATGTAAACCCTTCAAAGTTCACTAAAATAATTCACTGTTCTTGCTTTGCATTTATCTTTCATTTTCATTGAATGTAAGACAATTGGACAGGTGCACTTAGTATTACTCTCTCTGATATTTCATAAAAAAGTGAAAAAACTTCACTGGTATTTCCTCAGGTTTTATTTTTGTAAGGTTACAATACTAAAAACTTCAGTGTTATCTTGTTATCAGACTAACAGAATAAAGTAGAAAAAGCGTTTAACAAATACATATCAACATTTTAGGACTGATAATTTGGAGGATTTAAAATATAGAGCAAAAATAAAAGCACATATTCATAAAAGCTGAGAATGAGCAGTATGTTTTTATGAAAAAAGACTATAATCATCTACTTTTCATCTCATTCCATCTGTTTTCAATCTTTGAGTGTTTCCTCTGTAGTAATACATTAGCTTGTATACCATGGTTATAAAAATCTGTCAAAGAAAAGATTTCCCCTCATGGTGTAAGATAACTGAATAATGAAAGACTAGTACTATTAGATCTGTAAATATTTCAATATAGGCCATAATTAATAATTTTAACATTTGTTCCCCTATCATAAGTTGCCATCTGCCATTTAATAAGCATAAAAGACAAACCTTTTAAGGAGCTAGTGAAAGACTTCCATCTCCAAAATCACTTAGTGGTGAATTATACCTTCATGCACCTTTCTTAGGTATATAGATTGGTTTACCAAAGACCATAATGCTAGCCAAACTACTTGGAAATTTTGTCTGCAGCATACACACATTTAATTACACTAGGATGAACAACTGCGAAATATTAACAAGGTTTATCTTTTCTAGAAGAACAGATTAACATAAGCAAAAGTCACCTTTGCTATGTAAGGCCAGAGACTCTTAAACCTAGATAAACATAGACTGCATAATGACGTATTAAATTCCTTCAGCTGTTTCCCCCCTATTTTTATACAATATTTCCACTTCTTAGTACTATAACCACAGCACAACCACAAGGCTGCTTTTACTCTGAAAGCCTTCAGGAATGAAAATCTTACCAATATTTGTAACTATTCCTGTGGCATATGTTGGATGGCCATATTCAGTTACTTAAAGATCATATTTTTTTATAACCTCTGGAGATGTAGTCTAGAACTACCAGTGTGGCAGAACATATTCAAAACATTTTTTCATTTATATGATGGGACAGAAAAATCATTTGGTGACATATTGTGTATTGAAGTACCTCTTAGTGTTTACAATTATGCATGAAACTCTTAATGTAGTACTGGTCTATCTTTAAAAGACTAATTCAAGCTTCTTTTAAAGCAGTCATCAAATATTCTGATATTCTAGATTTCCATTATTTAACTGAAATACTTTTTTCTCTAGTGGCTTTCTTATATTTTAGTTTGCTCATTGTTTAGAGAATATTGACACATTCTTAGGAAATGATGCTACGTAAAAAAAAAATCAAAATAGAGAAGAAATTTAGTGTGAATTCCTTTAATATAGCTTTATACAGTTTTTGTTTGTTTTACTTTAACTCCATCTTCATATGCCATATAAAGGTCAAGTGTGCTCATATAGTATTAAAGGCTTTGGAAGGATTGCAATTTTGCTATTCAGTGACATTTTAAATGGTATTTTAAGTACTTTTCAATTAGAAAGCCACCCTCACCTGAGTTAATATTTTTGTCTTTATCAAAGCAAATTATAGCCATCACACAAGATGTTCTAGTCTCTAGAACATTTTAAAAATGGATTTGATACAAACTGCTAGAACTTTTGGTCTTTATCTAGGTTACAATAAGAAAGATTTTGACATCTAAGAAATTATATAAATCATTCAGATATATTAGCCAATAATTTGATACTTCTAATAGGACATCAGAACATTCAGCTTGTCCCTTCCAAGTATTCCCCCACTGACACAAAGAAAAATATACCAGGTCCCTTGTGACTGCAGAAGCAGGACAACCTTAAGTAAATTTGCATATTTTCAACAACAAACATACTATCCTAATCCAAACTGTGATGAGCAGAGAGTATTTTGTAAGGATGCTAGTGGTAAAAAGCAAAGTTGCTGTACTGATCCATAATGAATGCCCAAGGCAATAAATAGCTTAACACATAACAAGAAAGTACTAGAATATTCACTTTATAGAACTAATCCTCTGACGTGTGATTCATTATTTATCTCCATTTGATCTTTTCATACACTATAATTGACTGCAGACAGAATGTCATAGAAAGGCACACAGAAAAGGAAGAAGTTATACCTGAGACGTAGTTATAGTAGCTTAACTGTCTGCTAACACTAACTGTTATTTTTAAAAGCATCCAGCTAAAACCACAATCTCTATTTATCTCAGTAATTTTGACAACTCACTTTCATTTCAAAGCATGGTTGAAGTAATTCAAAATAATTTTACTCATTAGCTGGAGGCATTCTGAATGGTTATTTCAGAAAACTTAGTTAAGTACTTTAATTTTCTAGTAATAAGCAGAAGTGAAGGCCTTGGGGGCTTAATACTAAAAAATAGAGGAAGAAAAACATTTCCTTGTATATAACAGGAACATTTTAGGTGATCATAGCGATAGCCCAAAGTGAGTAACACTTTGCAAAGATCTCATGATATAATGTCAAAGATATTGATTACGTGAGCTGCAAAAGCACCAAGTTCCCTTGAGGAATATACAAATGATACTACAATTACCTGTCACTAAATCGGTTTTATTACTATTTTCCTTTTAATTTGAAATTGAAGTTATTTTCATAATGTTTAAGATTTTACCTGCTATAAAGAGTAACAAAGCAGCACACACAGCTCTAGACATCTTTCAACATTATTCAACAATGCCAACTGCAAATTGGCACAGAAAGCTAAAAACACAGTTTAAAAGCAGCCTTTTTATTTAACTTGTAAAGTTGAAAGTTCGTTCACACTTTCTGTTCAATGACAACCTGTCTATTCTATAAGGTGGATACTAAACAAAGTACAAAATTATTGACAAAAGGTGAAGTTATGTTCTAAATATAAGCAGATATGCTGGAATAAGGGAGGCAGGACTACTGGAAATTTCAAGAAATAGCTTTTAAGTAACTTGCATTAGGGTTTTTCTTTTTTTATGGCACACTTTTGTGGTTTTTTAGTACTGATGTAGAAGTTGCTTAGTCTAGTTCTTAAATAGACCAAAAACCCCAGCTATTACAGTAGCTCAGAGTACGTTACATATTGCATTACATGTGTGAGTCCTTGTACTAAGCTGCCATATTTAGGTGTGAGGTACCATGTTACCTCATTTAAAAAAAAAAAAAAAAAAAAAAAAAAAAAAAAAAAAAAAAAAAAAAAAGACTCCTACACAGGCTAATCAACTATGGTAATTAGACAATATCCTTTATTAATTCTATTTCATTGTTTGTGATATCACTGAAATAATAAATGGCATTCACAGTTCTTACAGCCTAGAATTCTTTCACCCACGATGCCAAGTCTTACTAAAAATTTTGCAGTTTAAGAGTAGAAGCATTTTTGACATCCCAGTTCACGACCAGTATTATATTCTTCCTTTTTAGTTATCAATTTATAAAAGATAAAATATTTTCTTGCTCACTCAGATGAGCAATTTAACAGCAAGTGAACAGATAGCAATGTTTCTTAACTTAGTTTGCCTTAACTATAATGAGGTATATGAGATGTTGCTCAAATACTGTTGTATATTATGAACTTTATCTCCACTATCAGATCAAAAAGTTGCTTGCAGTATAGGTTCTTAATTAGATCATTATTTCAAAATTTAAATAATTAGCCTTTTCATTTAAAATTGAGCAGATGAATGAAAGGATTTCCACACCATTTTTCTTTTAAGTAATTGAAGAGGTTGGTCCTGTTTCTTTAATCTTAATTAACCATACTGACTAAAGTTCATAGAGGCTCCACTCTTTCAACAGGCACCAAGGAAAATGCGAGGAGAGGGTTCTCAAAATCCTGAAAAAACAGCTGAAACAGATGTTCTTGCTACACATCTTGAAAGTTATAAATGCAAGAAAAGAGTAACGCTTCTTCTTTTCTCAGTAAGCTGACAATATTTGGCCCTAATATAACGTGGGTCATAACACAACACACAGATTTTTGTCCTTTTTTTCATGTTAAGAAATTAGATGGCCCTGTCACCCAAGTAAAAGATAAATAGTATTTTATTTATGTAGGAGATTCACTACTAAAAGTTTTGTTTAAGCCCTGAATGTAGGCACTCCTTTGAAGGTGAAATGCTTATGTGTTATGTAATAAGCATTCATAGCACCAAAACAAAAATGTATTTGAAACAAAAAAATTACTTTATATTGCATACTGCTATATAGGGTAGTAAGGGGAAATCCAATCTCAAGACAATTTTCTGAAACCAGAAAGAAAACAATGCAATTGCTAAGAAAGCAATCAGACACATTTTTTTTTATGCTACCTGTCTTGATTTTTAATAGAGATAGCTCTATCTCTCAAGACACAATTTGATACCCAATATAATGTTTTTCTTAGTACAAAGAACTTTAAATAATTTCTTCTAGAAAGTTAAAAAAAAAAGTAGTAATTTATATTTAAGATATGCAAGGAAGAAAAACCCCACATGTATCAAAATTGTAAAATCTATTTTCTTGCTTCTCTGTGTACAAAATGGATGGTACTAACACATCTAAAGAATCTGTATTCATAATTATTGCTCATATTTTAGTAATCCTTTTACTTACTGGAAAGTACAAAAAAAACTGTCTTTTTTTTTCTTCATCTTCCTTTGAACATAACTATCAACCATAAAGATATTATATTTTTTTTTCCTAAGCCATTACCATGAAAGCTAAAATTACTTGGAATCATGGGTCATGTCAAAAAGCATCAGAAAGTCAAGAAAACATGACTCTGATATTGTTTCACTGTAATGCCTATCTTTATTGTATAAAATACTAGTGAGTGGCATCTCTGAAGAAGAGTATTTAATTACAGAAGCCTGAATTCTATTTGCATCTATGACCTTGAGAAAAGAATGGCCTGTAATTGTTTTAGTTTCTAAAGAATCATTAGAAAGACTGTTGAATTTTCCTTTCATTTCCATGAATTGCATTTTGTCTTTTGAGTGTTAATTGCTTTTGTGATGCTATACATTATTATCTGAAATAGTAAACATTCTGGAAGTAATGTTATATGTTTATTGTTGAGAGACACTTTCATCAGTACACTGAATGTAGTACTTCATTTTAGAAAGCTGACACACCTTAATGCTTTATCATATGATACTCAAAAAAATGTAAAAAAGTAGAAATTTTTTAAGTCGTGTTTAAAGGAATAAAGCTTACTGACACTAAATCTGGTTCATCTAAATAGATTATTAACTGCTAAATATGTGGGTTTCTATTCAAACACATATTTTTATATGCGTACTTTCCAAAATATTTTAATTACAAAATTACAATTTTAAATACTTTAATATCATGATCACACATGATGTGCCTGCACAAGGCCATTAGATTCCCAGGTTTTGATTTCAGCTTGTGTGATATTCAGCAGGATACTTATTCACTGACAACTAAAGATTCATATCCATTCCTATCTTCTGCACTCTACTGTTCGGTCCCTCCCAGTCCATTGTTCATGGACACAAATGTATATATAAAAAAACAACCCAGAAATGCAGATCTTGTAGCTCCACTGCAAGGAACAATACAATTATATAGACATCTACATATAGAGAAAGAAGAATTTAACTGTTACATAAATAGTGTTTATTGACTCCTGCAAAGATCTATTCTTCTTCAAGAGGGAAAATAAGACATTTTTTTTTAAAAAAAAAATCCACTTTAAAAAAATGAGTTATATACTGAAAGGATAACTGTGAAGAGAAACAGCCTTTACCAGAATGAGACACTGGTTACCTTTGCTAATTATCCTGGTAACTGATCCAAGACTACAGTCACAGTACATAGGCAGACATGTTCTCTGCTAGATCGCCTCAGCCTAAGTTTGAAAAGTACTGGACTTCACTATAATTCTTCAAATCTACTGTTTTTCAAATGTAATATACCATTACTGTATCCCACAATGGAAGGCCACAAACAGTATTTCTTTAGTCACTTCCTTACCTAAAGCAAAGTGTAAATGCTTCTTTTTTAATGACTCAAGAAGGAAACTCTCACTGCACTAGTTGAATAAGATCAATACCACCCTATAATTTGATGAAACAATGTATTTGGTCCAGCATTATTTTGATAGATGTCCAATAATATCTTTAGAAGCAGATTTTTTTGTTGATTCTGTTTCTTTGCTTTTCCCCTCCCTCTCTCAGATTCTATTTTTATATATATATATTAAGAAAAGAAATACAACAGTGTTGTAGCTTAGATAGGGGGTTTGGCTTTTTTTTCCCTATATCTCTTGCTCCTGCAATAAAAAAAAAGATAAATATCAGTGGAATCTGTTAGGAACCCTTTTGCTCTAAATATATATCATTATGGAACTTGTAAGTACTTTGAAAGCCAGGTAAAATGTTTACATATTGCAGTTGGGTTTCCCCGGCATTTTTTCTCTTTAACTTCGCTTATTTTCTCATAAAGTCCATTAGGCATATACTTTGTCAACTCACAAAAATACATCAGGGGATGCATGGAAAAGACTATTAGTGGACCAATACATTTTGTGATATTTTAGTCAAATCTCTCAGTAAATTGAAACTGAACAAAAAGTTCTGAAAAATACATTTATAATTAATATATGTTGTAGTTCTAATTCAATACTGATTATATAAGCTATAGGTCTATGTATTTCACTTAAAATTACCCCTTAGCACTTGAAAACCTTTTTAAAGAAAGGTTATGTTTTTGTGATAATGGTTGAGTGATGATTGAGGTCCTGCCCTTCTCACAATATGTTTTTACAGAATGAAAAATATTGATTCTTTCCATAAAATTAAAGTTACATACACACACACACACACACACACTATTATTCTCTAAAAGGATAATGATGTTTTAGACACAAATTATACAGAAATTAATACTAGCATTTTGGTATAAAGTAGACAAGAGGTGATGCTGCATCAGATATTTACAAACTGGATTTATAAGGAAAATAAAAGTACTGTAAATGTCAAAAAGGAAAATGGCTGATCTCATATCAGTGTGTATACCATAGTCTACTGCCAGCATATTGTTCAAACATAGATTTGAATACAGAATAATGATTTTCTTCATAGCATGTAAACTTCTGTGCTTGTCATAGAACAAGGCTGTAGCAAGGATAGTTTCATAAATCCATTAGAATACAAGAAACATTTCAACGGGTTTTCAATATTTCAGGGCATATGATAGGTCATCATTCTCAGGGTTTTTAAGGAACCATTTTATTCATTCTTTTCAGAGGTACTAATGATGAAGATACACAAAAAAACAGCTAAAGGTAGGTAACAATCCCCAAAACCTAATTAACTTGTCAAAATAAGTATAATTTGTGTTTCACTTTTATAGCCTACACATCTTCATTCACACTGCACCAGTGTCACCATTTCATTCTGCCTTTCCATGGCAGTTCTGTGGGGCCTTGATTTGAGTATTTTGGTGGATTACTGCAAAATATAGACTTCAAGCTATCATTTATTTTCATGGTCAAAAGCAGTGGCCCAGTTGCACTCCCAAAATTCCTGTTCAAATGTAAAAGGACTAAGACCCTGGCTCTAGTAAAGTTCTAACATAAAATTAATATGAAAACGGAGGCAGTCAGAATTGTTAAAATGGTACTTGTGAGGAGTATAATAGCCTTACTATGTAAAAGAGTCACTATATTTAATAACTATCAATTAAAAAAAATGGAGCCCAAAGCATAAACAGGTATTTCCTCTTTTGGTGATGAACCACATAGTGTGCACGTACTGATGAGGCTTGTTCCTTTTATACTAGACTGGCAATTTAAATAGTGGTACATGGGTTAGCAAAGATGTAGTGAAAGCAGCAAATTACTTCCGAGGCAAACACAAGAAGCACTTAACTTCTGATCTCAAGATAATTAAATTTATTAGAAATGTGGACTTGAAACCTTCTCAAGCCTACTGTAACCCAGTAAAGACCTTCCAATCAGTGCAAGTGAAGCATCCTCATGTCGTCAGATGTCTGGGTCAATGCTACTTTCAGCATTCGTTCTTGCTGCAAATTATTTTTATAATTAATACATGCAAGTCTAATTCTGCTCAGATTATGTCAGACAAAGCTATTTGACATAGCTTGCTTTCTAGAAAAGTGATTACTGCTTTTTGTCAGTAAGAGAAAGCTCTATGGGAAACTTGTTTTTTCCTGGTCAAGAAAAGACTGTAGTGGATACTGGGTGAAGGAGAGCACTCTGAGTACAAAAGAAAAGTGGAAATTATGCAGACAGTGTGACCAGAGAAGAACGAGGAGAAACTGACCTGGATGAAGGGACTGAGTGCACCCTTCAATACTGAACTGGGAGGAGTGGCTGATATGCCAGAAGGCTGCGCTGCCCTTCAGCAAGACCTGGACAGGCTGGACAGCTGGGCAGAGAGAAACATAATGAAGTTCAACAAAGGAAAGAGGCCACACCTAGAGTGCTATGTCTATGCAGCAGATTGGAAAACACTTGTTAGTTATAGCTTGAGTTGTTTAGACCATAGTTCAATAGGTGGAAGTACATTAACTACTCCCTACTGTCAAAGCAAGGACAGTGAAAAGGACTGCTGGCACAATGCTAACTGGCAGAAGAACATCAGAGGTATTGTTCATAAAAATTGAAATTAAACTATTTTCAATAGATTAACTCAGGTGCAGTAATTACATCATATAAAAATAATAAACTTTTACATGAGGAATAGTAAACATTGAAAATAGGGTAGCATAGATCCATGAAAGAATTTGGCTATGTTTGAATATTAGTTTCCAGATTTAATTTAAATATGGATTTGAAGCAGCTATTTGATATGGGCTTTGGAATATTTTTTCTTTTTTATTGATGTTATATACCTATTTTTAGTGCATTAATAGCACAAATAATCTGTCTTTATTAAGTTTTATCCTAAATAAAATCTCATAGCCTACACTTTTAAACAAAAAAAGCAATCCTGATTAAGAGGCAAGAGTGTAGACACTCTTACCCATTAACCAGAATGCTCTGAAGGATGCAATTCAGCATGACACTCATACTGTTAGTTTCCATGTGAGCTATATCTTACTGATAACTGTTTGATCACTCTGGAGATGCAGTATTTAACCCTGCACATTTTAAAGCATGAAAACTTCATGTTTTAGCAGTGTCATTTAGTAATCACAGAATCACTGAAAAATATAGATTTGAGAAGATCTCTGGAAATCATCTAAACTGACTTCCCCCTGAAAGCAGGGTTAACATGAAAGTCACGCCAGGTTGCTCAGAACCTTGTACAACTAATTAAAAAAAAGAAAAAAAACCAAACAACAACTCAGGAATGGTGATTCTACAATTTGTCTGGGCAACCACTTCCAGTACTTAATCACTCTTACTTAAAATTTGGAAAAGTAGCTTCAGACAAAACATATACATTCAACTCTGATTAAATGCAAACCCCTGTTAGTCCTAAGAATTCATAAGTGTATTTTAAAATAGTTTTAAAATTACTCTGGGGAGGACAGCACCACTCTTGATAATTTGCAGCTTTCCAAACTTAAACTATAGCTGAATGAAAATATTTCTTTTGATAGGCTAGTCCTTCACAAACTGCACATGTTTTTGTAGAATACTTGCTTTTGATTAAAGAACAGAAATTGAAAATCACAGCAGAAAAACTTACTCAGGAAGTTCTTAGTTTTGTTACTGTCATTTTTTAAAAAACTACGTTTTCTTGAGAGTCACTATTTTCTGATGGGGTCCAATTGAACTAAAAAAAATACATTTTATAAATTAAAAAAAAAAAAAAAGTACAAAGATACTACAAGGATTTCCTCAATAGATCAATATATACCCGACTCAAAATTAAGTACTTGGGGGAAAAACCCAAACCGAAAGATAAATAATACAGTAATATAAGTAGCTGCACGGTACTCAAACTATGTATGTTCAGATGTTCCAGGATCTGGTTCTATGAATATCACTGAGTGATTAATCTTTGAAGTACACAGTGGAGAAAGTAACTTAAGTCGTTAGAATACAAATATAAGTAGGTGAGCAAAAGAAATAGTGTTTTAATAAATGTTTTCTTAGTCCATAAGCAGTTCCAGTAATTTTCAACTAGATTGTTTTTATCCAGCACAAGGGGCCTTTGTGACTACGCCAGTTGCTAATATAAAGTACATAATACCTTAACAGAGCACTGAATTTTACATTACATAAGGATCTTGTTGCAGTGGTAGTTGGTACATTTTGAGATGTCAGTTATATGGTTCCACACATTTCCCAAATGGCACATCAACTCTTGTATTCTTCATCCTCAATTCTATTACTGGCAACAGGACTTCTAAAGAGATAATGATTACCTAATTATACATTTTTTATCAATCTGGTTTAGCGTTAATTAAATGGTAATTAAGTTCATTTTCTGTAGATTTAAGTACCCTCTAACAATTAGAATATGTATTGAATGTATTTTATTAAACATAAATGAAATTGTTTGCATTAAACAAAAAAAGGTTTTTTACCTGTATACATATTCATATATACATATATATATACATAAAAATTTAGAAACACAACGCCGAATATACGAAAGGATTTAAACACACGGAAGGCATACACCAGCCTTAAAGGTTTCCAATAAAGTTTTAGAATTGTCTGGTTAATTTTTTTAAAGCAATTTTTTTCCTGCAGATGTAGAGCCACCAACACTTTCTATGCGATTAAATTCAATCAAGTAAGTGACCATGCTTTTTTTTAGTGTTTCTGCATTATTTCATTTTTTTATATAAATCCTATCTGTTCATTACCCATTGACTTTAGAATCGCTAATGCTATCTGTTTTAGAAAAGAATGCAAACTAAATGTATTAAGATGTAATGACAATGGGTACAGGTGCTTAGAGCAACTCAGTCAGCAAATCAACTATGCTACACCGAGTAAGAGCAACAGTAAGGTTCAATTCTTTCATCACTATGCTTTGTAATAGCAAAGTAAGGCAGAAGATTGCGTGCTTAAAGTAGCAGAGTTTAGGCAATGCCTCCCCTTTACTGGGCATTTGATCATGACAAAAAGAATAGGTAGAAATTACCAATTACAGGCAGTATGAACAATAACAGGAAGAAAATGTAGACATCCTGGTACTTCCCATCTTCCCTTCCTTCTTCCACATGCAAAGTTTTACCTTGACTTTCCCTCCTCTAAACTAACTGGCTATTTACTTCAGTTTCTCTTCTTCCTCCATTTCTTTTTGCCTAACAATCTTTCCTCCGACTATGCTCTAAAAGTGCTTTTCTTTTAACGTCCCTTATGCCTTCACACGTCTCTCCTTTTAGCAGTGAAGTTCCTCTAGTGAAAGTAAAATAACATACATCTTTGAGAAAGCACATAGTATGTAGCTTTTGCAATGTTTTCACTGCTCCAGGAACCACATATTACTCTTTGCTTAGTAGTGCCTGGCCCAAGACTCCTACTCTATGCTGTTCATAACAGAAAGAATTAGTGTAAAGTAGGAACATCAGTTGTCCTTCAGTGTTGCACTTGAAATAAAGTATAATGTTTCTAACAGCTTGGATCTCACCTACTGGTAACAGGGGCTCTATAGCAAAGGTGCTGAGCAATTTCCTTGCATGAAATCACTGAAACATCAATTCACTGAAGACTGTTTTTTCCAGTAGAAAAATGTATCCCTTTCCAATGTTTCATCGAAGTATAAATGAATCAACAGGTGCCAGAAAAGTTAACTCTAGTACAGAGTTACAGATTTCTCTTTGTAAATCTCAGTCGGACTGATAATGACTACAATTACTCACAGCCAAACGTGTCACATCCTTGCTAAGGTTCATTATCATTCTGATCTGCTTTATACCATTGATAAGAATAGATAATTTAAATTGCCATGTTATTATAAACAACAGAGCTAAAAAATCTTTTTAACTTATTTGTTATTAATGGGCATTTTTTTTTTTAATTTTCCATTAAACACCTGAAATTCCCCTAATAAAGAAAATAGTTGACTAAATGTTAACCCTATTAGCGTTAATGAAAAAAATATCTGAAGTATCACATAATTTTCAACAAGTAGGCAGTAATAGGCTTTAAAAAAGCAATAGTATCTGCATCTCAGGTACATCTGTCTGCAGGACAATATCATTAACTGTTTTCCTTCATCTTTTAATACAATATACAAAACACAAATACTTCCAGTATCTTAAAATCCAGTAAGTCTCTACTCAAGATTAAACCAAGTTATGCTGACTCTCAACAGATGAAATTTTAATAATGACTGCTACAAAGTTTTTATTCAGGCTAACAAGCACGATCCAGTGAGGCTCTTAGATCTGCCTAAAAATTGAGTTATGCAGAGTTTAAGCTCCAAAGACTTAATTGAAAAGTTCAGTTTACTGTCATCATTAGTGACATGAAAGAAAACAGTGTCATAAAAGAAGTACTTAAAGCTGCTATGTACTTCAAGTTGCTGAACCTGGAGCTACACCTGTGCTCATATTTAGCTAGATCTGCACTTCAAAATTGAAGCTTCAGAATATGAAACTCAGGCTCTAAGCAGGGAGGCCCTGAGCAGATAGTTAAATCCTGGCCTTCTTCCCTCTTTCTAAGTGAGTATTCTAATTGCTTAGACTACACAATAACCATAAGGGTCTCTGGATACCAATTGAGATTTACAGTCTACACATGTGTAAGGAACCCAGAAGTACAGCCATTGTAGAGTTTTGCATTTTACTTCGCAACCAGGTATCATAAAATTTGGACAATGCCATAATTTAGCTTCCAGGCACCTAAAATTGCATTAAGCCCCACATGTTAAGATTAAGGGGCATTCTATGTTCCCCAGAATAATTCAGTCTAACATGAATCAAAGCAACTTTTTTTTAAAAAAATATGTAGGACATTCTCATGCAACATTTTAAAATGAATTTTTTTTTGTATTCTCAGAAAGCTTTCTGTGGTTTTCAAATAAGGTTTAATAATCTGCTTGCTTACATAGCAGCATAAAGGGATTTTCTGATGTCCCTAGACAACACTGGATACTTTTTTTTCCAAGCAGAACAGTCCGGAACATTCTAAACACTAATAAAATTTCTGTTAGGAATAAGACTGAGTTACTATGAATTATATATATATAATTTTCCTATAAACTTTCTATAACAACATAATCATATCACGATGATGTAGTTACTCCTGCCTGGTGTAAATGCCAAAAGTAGTTTTTCCATTCTGGATGTATAGCTACATTGTATTTTATAAATAGTGTGGAAGTTGCATTCATGTGAGTATTTAAGAACACACACTGGCGTGCAAGAATGGCACTTCATGGATATATTTTAAAAATAAGATATGTTACAACACTTAAGGACTATCTTCTCTGTTAGTAGGAGAAAGCAAACCAATAAAAGTATTCATCTAGTCTACAAGATGCATATTCAGGTTCCTTGGCATGGTTTCCTCATGAATGAAAAGCAGCCAGCATGTTCCATTTCTAGCCGATTGTCATGCAATTGGCACAGAAAAGTCAGTACCTTTCCATTATTATAGGACACTTAAGCATTTAATTCTGTTCCTCAACTACAAAAATATTCAAATTTTACAAAAATACCTACACTGCATCACAAATCTGTAATAGAAACTTCCATGTGTATATTGCAATCACTACATAAAAACACAAAAATAGTTAATTCCTTGTTCTACAACTTCACAAATCTACAGCTCGGATGAGTGGAAGGTCTGCTGCCTCCCGTTTGATCCAGATTTGTTTCATTTAGGCAATAACAATGCATATGACAACAATGCCTGCTTTGGTAGCACTGAACTCTTCACCAGCTGGGTGAATGAAAAAACGACAGACTGACTTTGACTAGGTTTACTTTGGCTTTGATAATATAATTTCATTCCCTCAGTTAAAGGACTTAATTTCACCACCCTACAGCACATCAAAGGATAAATAAAGAAGTTATTTGATGGGTTGATATTTTTTTTTTAAAGGTAGCATCCAGCAACGGCTTTTTTTTTTTTTTCTTCCTCCTAATACAAACATTTTTCAGACTGAAATTGTTTTCCCTCTCTGACATTAAAACTGGCAAAGTATGCTTATGACAACTTGGAATTATATTATAATGACAAAGCATGTTGACTGCACAATAGCATGGTGGCACTATATTATTGCCATTATAACTACTGGAAAGTTCTCTATGAGATTAAACCAGTAACCGATCATACATATGCTAGTGGATGTACCATACTACAACAAGGAAGGAGGAATCATTTTACTGTGCAGAAATGGAATAACAATAATGCAGAGGAATATATAAAATTGCAATTATTTCCATTACCAGTGGGCAATAAGAATCTGATCCTTAAATTATTGCATATAGACCAAGCTACACTGGATCAGCTACACTGATCATTATTATATTGTATTTACCAATCAGCACCATACGACAGTATCTTAGTAGAGGATATAAATGTAACACCTGTAGGTTTCTTAGTGATGACTATTTACATATGCCTGAGGGTACCAGGCTCTGGCATTCAACCCTTTCATAATTTATAATCTACCAGAGCCATTGCCATAATACTCTGTCTTATTGATGACTGCCTCTATAATGTTAATGGTAGTTTGATTTAATCTTCCCATTTATTAGAAGGGGAAAAAAATAAAAATTAAGAACTCTGAGATGGTATAAGCTATTTTATTTCTCATGCAGTTTTATAGCTCCAGTTTGTATTCTTCACTCCCTGACATTTTGCAAGTCATATGGAGCATTTCCTCAGGGAAAGTAAATCAGCTTCTCTCCTGGAGTGCAAGCTTCCTAATACACAAAAAAAGTGCTTTGTCTGAGAGCAAAAGTACTGTACAGTTGTTATGGTAACTGGATTTTAAAAGGAAGTGCATAGTTTTGAGGGGCATCTGCCTAATTCCCAGACAAATTCTCCACCCCAGCTGCCCTCAAAGGAATGATTTTAAATCAGTCTCTTGCAAGATGCAAAGAGTGACTTCCAGCTGAGAAGCTTAGCACAGCTCCCACTGGCTCAATGAAAAGGATGATCCCTCTATTTCAGCTGGAGGAGTTGCTGTTTATGAGCCACAAGAGTCCTTGCTTATGTCTCAGTTTTGTTAATGTAAAGGGTGAATACATTGCAAGTCCAGCTGAGACACTATTCAGTGACTGTATGGTGCTAGAAAACTTAATTGTATTTGGCAGAAGCAAAGCACCCTCTTTTCTTCCTGGACATACATACAAGAATAAGTTCCAATGCAGGTAAAAGGTCCTGTACAAATAAGGCAAAAGCATAAATGGAAATCCATCGGGTGTATGTGTAGCAGGGGCTGCAAATGGCAATGCTGAACATGGTTGCCACTGTACTGTCAGAATCTGTCAAAGATGTCTTAATATGAAGCTGTGGGCTAGGAATTTAAGTTATTTCATATTTTTAAAAAGGCCAGTAATACTTGAATCATTCATAATTGATAATATTGACTTAAAATGGTCTTTACTGTGTGTAGGTTCATGTATTTTCAACAGCAACATCACACAGATGCAGGTTTGTGGGGAGGGGATTCGAAAATATGCAGCACTTGGACATGCAACATATATATTCATACAGTCAAAATTACAAATTAAGAATATTTATACTACTGAAGAACTACACCAGGCCTAATGATTTTGTACGAAAAAAATTTGGTCAGTCAAGCAACAAAAAGATCATCTAGTGACTCAGAACTACAGCTGAAGAGTCAGGTAAAATTACTAATGTTACAAGTGACGCACAGATGTTCAAAACAGGTCTTCCAAAAGAACATTTACCATCAGGCACAGACTGAAATAAGGTAAAAAAAAAAAAAAGTGACTGAACACCAGGAATCATGCAGTATATTAACTTCAACAATAATTAACTGTCTTTTAAAGCCAGGTAGGTCTTTTACTGAATGAGATCCAAAAGTATAAAGCCTCCTATCTTGTCAGAATATGAATACCTTAAAGGTTAAAATATTATGTAAGAAAAAGAAATTTCAGCAATCAGAAGTAGGAAAACTGAATCTGGATTCAACTAAAGCAGGGACTTCAAAATATGAGACCTTTAATGATATGTTACATTGTAGCTGCTAAAAATATATGTGCTTCTAACCTGATAACTCTACACACAACATTTTTGGTTTGCATTCAAAAAACTTAGTCTTAACAAATGTACAGATATTTAATTGTAGAAAGGCATTGGTATTATTCTGTATTGAAAAACATAATAACCAACATGTATGAATAAAGTCCAGGAGAAGGCATTACTTACATGGCTGCTTCATGCCCTTTTCCTTTTTACTTTTTATATATATATATATAATATTTATATATATACTTTTAATAGTGACATTCTGTTTTCAAGGCTGCTTTGAAAGATGGGCATCAGATGTCTGTTTGTACACATAAAGAATGTGCATCTTTAAAAAAATCTAAATCATATCTGGTTTATAAGTACTGCCAACTTTCTGCACCTGCACTGAATCAAGCCAGATTTAACATAAGGAGGAATTGTATGTTCACAGATGCATCTTAACATTAAAGTCCATTTCATTTACATGACCCTGGAGCCTTGTCCAAACAAGCTCACTTGAGCTTTACCCAGATGGTGGCCATTTGCTTGGGCTTCATTTATTACTATTCCCTTAAGTTAAGGCAGACAGCCAGCTGGCAGAGGCTCACAGACTTTTGCTGTAGAGATTACGTCTTCATCACTGCATGGTAAATAAAGGAATGACAGTTATAAACGTGCTAATGTTTGCATCATTTTCTTGCTTAACCTACTGTGTACAAGCTTGTTTTGTGCCTGAAAATAATGTATACATACATTAATAGACACAGTCATAAAAGGATTGCAGCAGGAGCAGAAAGAAGCTTCCCTGAATTAACAGGACATTAGCGGTGCCATCTAAGCCTAAAACAAAGCTCCAAACTCTAAAAGAAAGTTCAGTATTAATATTTAGTATATAGTAAAGTATAAAAACCATAACACCATTGTTTTTGACATTTTTTAATAAATAAAAGAGGTTTTTAGTGAATTTTTGTTCTACCTACCTAAGCAGATTAATATGAATATTTTTAATTTTAAAATATCCTACCATTAGTAAACAGATGTATGAAATATGCCATCCAGAGTTTTTATTTAAAATTTCACAAGGTTTAATATTCTTTATCTTAGCATATAGACAAGAAAAACAGGTGGTGCTTCCTGCATGAAACTGACACATGTTAAACTGGAAATTTTTACCTGTATGCAATTGTGACTGTTTATTTCACCTTCTGTGAAATACTTTCTGTGAAAATAAAATATTCCTAAAAGATATAGGTAGCTAATGAATGGAGAACTAAACCATTAAGTTCCAATAGCTTTTTTCATTGATGTGGTAGAAACAACTTACTCATTTTAAGATAGCTTCTGAGCTTTTAAAAGCATGCAGTTTCATATGCAAGGAGAGCAAGTCCACAACAGGTTTAGAATTTCATGTGAATGTCTAACTTCTCTAGCCAAAAATTTGGATTCAGGGATATTTCTTATCTATTTCCAGAAAGCCAACTCTGTGATAATTCTACATCCAGAGTTTTATTAAACACAAAAATCTTGACTGAATGAAATTACCAATCACCCCCATGTACAGGTTACACAGCAAATCAGGGCCCTAACTTTAAACTTCAACTAGCAGTAGGAAAAGAAGTACCTACCTCATACAAAAGAGCAACACAACACTCACATACAGGAAAAATGCACCATATCCCCACCAAACTGCACTGCAAACTTACCAGGGGCTCCTAGCACTGGTTTTTCCTTAGTAGAGCCACAACCTGAAGCAGTTTCTCTCAGGGAAGTCAGGAACTCCTTCCAACAGAGTACCAAATCACTATACCAACTCACTCCCAACAAATCACCACAGGAGATGTTAAAGCCACAGCATCTACAGCTGTTCTGTGTTAACACCTGCCTGATTTGTGTGAAGGTGTGAGGGAATGCTACTTCCTTTCTTGGTAACTATTCAAAACAGCTTAGTAAAGAGGGAGTAAAAACCACTTGATTGCCTTGTTTTGTGGTGGGGGTGTGTGCCACTGCAGTTACCTCAGAGAGCCCTACCTGGAAGTCTCCAGAAGGTATGTGCTGGTGTGTGGCCTCCCCTCAGCACCGTGTTTCCCGCCTCTGGCGCATGGCCCCCCTCAGCACTGTGTTTCCCGCCTTTGGTGCGTGGCCCTCCTCAGCACTTCATTTCCCGCCTCTGGCATGTGACCCCCCTCAGCTGCTGCGCCAGAGGCGGAAAGCGCAGTGCTGAGGGGAGCTGTGCACAGCAGCAGTGTCGGCCAAAGGTGGCTGCAGCAGGGGTGGATTCACTCTGGAAAATGGTGGGAAACTGCAGTCTGAAGTATAGTGCCACCTTGCCTTGCTTCTTCATTGCTAACAGCATGGTAAGTAGGTTTGGGGTTTCTTTGTTTGTTTGCTTGCAATTTTTTTGGGGGGTGGTGGTGGAGGCGTATTTATTTTAGCTAATTCCACTGGAGAGGTCTGACGGTGGCAGAGCCTGCCCTGCCTCGGCCTCTGCCTTTGTAACACTGTGTTCTCAGACCATTTCAAGCACATTGGTTCTTATTCCTTTGGAGAAGTGTTTCTGTGGAGGCCCATGGCCTCTCCTGACTGACTGCCCATGGAGTGTGGCTGAGGGCTCTCAGTGTTGCAGAGGTTGTGCTGAGAAGGAATCTTGTGCTGATATTTAGATGAATGTAAGGATACACTTTTCAGAGACAATTCCTGCTGTATTTTTTAGTTGATGGTATGTTTTAAAGCTGACTTTATTAGTTTCTGTGCTGAAATAACCTGTGTCCATACATTTTGGGCAAGTGTTGAAACACCCTTGTCTGCACTGAAGTTGTTTGTTGCAGATAAAGCTACTAGTCCATTCCTGTCAGGGAACTTGTTTTTAGCTTTTGTTACCTACTGAAGTCATGTTAGTTTCTGTCAAGTTTAAGGACTGTTAAAGCTGAGCATATATTTGAATTCTTCACTGAACCTAAGTGCTCACAATGGCTTTACTGAATTGGTGGTGTGTTTTTCAGCAGCTTTTCACTTAGTCCAGATGTGGCCAGTGTAAACACTTAATACCTCTCACTCATCAGAAATAGAGGCTACAGTAAAATAATTGTTACAGAGTTACTGAAAATATACAGATTGTATTTTTTTTTTTTTTTTTTTCCTGTCTATAACTGTACATTAAGGATAGATGAAATAGATTAGCAGCAGTCCTCTCCTTTCCACATGGACTCCATAGTTGTTGGGAAATGTTTATTATTTTTTCTTCTTCATGTTGTTGTTTTTCCTACACCTGTTTAGAAACTTTGGATTCTGTTTTCCTTTTAGCTATCATGATATTTACTCAATATCTGGATTGTTGTACCTAATAAGTTTCAGACAAATAAACATGTTCAGTATCTCAAACAGTCCCTATTTTCAGAAACTATAAATTGATTTTCCTTCTCTAAAGTTTTTTTTTTTCCTGAGTCATCTTGACCCCACCTGTACCACAAGTGAAGCTTGTTGATAAGAGCAAGGACTTGACTTGATAGGCTTCTAATCTGATCTTTGCTTCTAATTCCTTTATTGGATTTTTTTGTTGTCGGTATGTCATTGTCCCCCACCCTCTTTCTTTCCTGACCTTCTGTTTCAGGGGCAAATCTGTCTTGATGGGTTTCTCAGCTTTCTGCAGTCCTTACCCTACTCTCCCCCAGCTTGGTACATTTGGTACATGTGCGGAGTTTTGTTTCTAAATATAGCATACTAATGTGCACACGCTATAAACTTGCTATTGTTTTTAATTACTAGAGTGTTGCTCTTACTGTTCTAGCTCAGCGTTCGTTGGCTTGTGTTTGTTGCCTGTTGAGAGTTTTCCTGAATTTTTCCTGTTGGCCTTCTAGGTTTAAAATACAGACCTTCAGCATTAGATCTGTGATCCTAGCAATCTTGTATCAACTACAAAAGTAGCCCTCGGTGAACCTTTTGAAGGGGATTTTCTTAATGGAAAAATTGAGCCCATTGGACGTAATGAGAAAATTTGAAATTGATGTTTTGGGTTTTTTTAAAATACAAACAAAAAGCCCCTCATTCCTGGTTGCTAATAGTATAATTCTCAGATGATATTAGTTATATAAAACTGATGAAAACTAATTTAATTGGTTAACTTAGTTTAACAAATTGCACACAGGTTGATAACTAGTTTGTGAGCTTGGATAATAAATTCATTATATTAACAATTTTCCCATGAAGATTATTATTTGAAGTGTTAGGGCTACAGAATGTAGTTTTTTGTAACAAGTACTCAGCAAGCAGTTCAAGTAAATTATGGAAAACCCACAGAATGAAAATTACTTGACTCCCAACAATTTGCTACTTTTCTTGAGAAGTCACAAAGTATTAAATATTAATTAAAACATTTCTTGCTACAGAAGTGTCTTGAAGACACTTTATTACAGGTACCAGTAAAGGGCCAGTACCTTTGTTATTGTTCTAAAGATGGGGAGCAGTTTTAGGCACTCTTTTCATCTGTGCTTGCTGTCTTAGCTGGCAGGAGGTGGGTGTTTATTTGTTGGGTTTTGGTAGAGTTTGTATGTATAAGCATGTTTCAGCGAAGCTGAAACAAACACACGTCTCCTGAAAATTTCTCTTTTCCTTGAGCACTTTAACCTTTTTTGTTTATCTTGATAATTTCATTTTTTATTGCCAAATTTCTGGGGTTTTACTTATGATACTGACATAAGCGCTTTTATAACATCAATGGAAGTGTCTCGTATATATTTCCACTGACATGGTAACAGCCCCGGAGGTGCTATTACCATCACGTTGCAGGCACTGGAGCTCTTACAGTGTCAATGAAGTGTCTCTCATACTTCCATCGATGTGGTAACAGCCCCAGAGGAGTCATTACAATGTCAGTGCAAGTGCCTGAGTGGTTATGATGTCAATGGAAGTGTCGTTTTAATGCCAGTGTAGAATGGTTGTGCAAAATTCCATAACTGTGATGAAATAAGGGAATTAATTTTAATATGTTATTTTGGATACTCAGTGCAAACCTCAAAAGGAGAGAGATTCTCTGCAGCCTCTTCGATATGTGCTTCGGCAAGCTGAGAAAGAAGTTGCAAATTCCTAAGTAATTTCTGTCTGCTAAACTATATAGTACCAACATACTATAAAAGTGCACCATACTACAGTTGATGCAATGGAGCACTAACTATTGTACTTACTGAACTAGACAAATGGTGAAAGCATCGGTCATGACACAAAGCAATGTCGGAAACACAAGAAAATTGTTTTATTCTTTATCCTGCCTGAGGGTAGGTATAGTAAGTTCTGTCCAGTTAATGTTCTGATGATCTCCTGCATGAGATCCTAGAATATGATCTTTGCACTGCATTTAAAGAACTCATAGGACTGTTTTACTCAACGTTGTTAGCTAGTTAGGTGAACGAGGTGAATTAAAGATTTGATATTTTGCCAGATTTGTCCCTCTAAGCAGACATTTTGAAGTAACTGTAACAATGGATTTATACCAGAAGCCAAATAATGGGAGTAACATTTTTTAAACTCAAAAATCAAAATACTTGTTTTCATCAAAGCAGAATTTGGAGAAGAAATAAGAAGAGTACCTCCGGGCTATTTCTGTGTATAACTTCTAATAATATTAACCATTTTGATTTGTTGTGCTAAAATGGATCATCATGAAGGTTGCCTCAGTTAAAGGAATTCCAAAGAACCATTCATCTCTATGCCTCTTGGACTTGTTTATGATCTGTTTCCTTTATAGGGGTGTTGTGAACTATTTTGTTAGAACAGCTATTACAAGGTATTTAAACCTTCCTCCCCAGCACCCCCTGCCCCCCTCCTGGCAGTTGGTTATTGATTAAAAAAAAACAAAAAAAACCCCAAAAAACCCGAAACAAACCAACAACAAAAAACAATCCCAGCAAATATTCAGAAATAAGGGCTTAGAGCAATAAAATATGTATTGTTAAATTTCTTTTTGACGCTCACTTATGACTGAGGTTCATCATAAGTAAAATTAGTAATGGTAATACAGACTGCAAAATAAAAAAGGTCAAGTTGAACATTTAATGCTGTACTAGTTCATACAAATATATTTACAAAAATAAAATTTCTAGCCTAGTTGTTTCTCATACAATGAAAGGCAGATGGATACTTGATAGAAGTTTTTGTTTTTTTCTTAAAAGGAAAATACAATCTCCTTTAACAAGACCTTTAAATGCACTTAGTATTTATTTGTTTATTAAATACACCTTCTATTCCTTGCACTAATCTACACGGACACTTGTTAGGTATACCTATTGACTGTACTTTTCTCTTTATTGGCCTTCTCTCAATTTTAATATCATCATAGTCATTGTTTAAAATTAGCCTTACAAGTACTATTGAAGAACATAGTCTTACTTCGCTGATATTGAAAACTGTGTTTATTACTTCGTTTAGATGCTTCAAATGCAATACTTTGTTAATGCACTACAAGGTTAATTGCTTTTTATGTTCCATTAATGGAAATGAAATGTGTCTTTAAAATATAGTGCTATACATTCTTCTTTCTCTTATTCTCACCTTCATTAATATATAAGAGAATTAGATAACAATGATCCTAGGATTATAGATTAGCTACTTGTACATAACCACAGTTACCTTAATTCTTTAAAGCAGCCTAGTTCAGTTAGTCTTATGTGTTAGTAATTCATTAAAGGTAAGTTTCTTTTTGGCTTTCTGGCCTTGGTTTCTTAATTTGCAATTTGCAAATAAACCCAACCCAGGGTTTGTTTTTTGTATGTGTTCCTACAACTAAATACACACCTGGATATGTAAGTAAAAATATACATATATATATATATATATATATTTGGCAGTGCTTTGTTCATATTTAATGCAAGATAATCTTTTTTTCCTGGCAAACTTCATATGCGATGCAAAATACAGCTTCAGAAGGAAGAGCATTATATGTTTTAGTGACTAAGGATCATAGCATTTACTGTTCAATATTTAGAAACCTCACAGCATTTCTTTACCTCAATTTAATTTTGTTCTTTTAAATCACTTTTTTTTTTTTATTATTGCCTATTTTTATATTAACAATAACAGTTTCCTTTCAGTGCCAAGGGGAGTGTGGGCACTGTTTAATTTCTTTGTTGTCTCTCATTTACTGATTCCTCTATACTTGCATTGATTAGGTATGTTAGGCTTTCCAAAGTGTTAGTCTGTAACTATCACCTGGTGATTCTCTTACTCTCTTTGCACATCAGATTTCAATTATTTTGCTGGACTAATAGACAAAATACTGTTCTCTCTTGCCATCTGTTCTCAGAAATGCTGAGGTAGGAATATCCAAGCTCAATAAACCACCTCGTTAGTGTAGAAAAACTTGCCAGTTCTGTGAGGTCCCTAGAAGCAGGTCCCCTAGATTCCTTTTCTCTATAGTTTGTACAAAATCTTGTTTTTAACTTTTGGTTTTTACTACTATAGGTTTGTTATCTTTTGCTGGAATATTCATGATACAAGAAATATATTTTGACAGTGCATAAAACACAATGACTGCAGTCTGCAGGTGTAGGCAGTTAGATGTTTAAGTAGCCTATTATAAAAATATAGATTAAAAAGAAATGGCAAATAAATTCTTAGGTGAGGGCTAAGGTACTTTTTTTCCTCACTCTTAAACTTCACTACCTTGACTATGTTCTATTTCAGTTAGGTAGTTCAGTTAGTCGGCCTAAAATGTGGGCAGTGGCAGTAGCTCTGTTTTAAGCTGGTGATTGCCGCTTCTGCAGGTCTGTCTTGCTTCATGTCCTAGTTTATATCTCATGTTTCCAGTAGGTTGTGATGTTGAGTATGGTGCTTTTCATGGAAGAAAGAGAACCTCAGTTTTCAGAAAAGGTGTGGAGTTTTGATGGAGGTGGCCCTTCAGTAACACAAGATTAGTTGCCTCTGGTGAACAGTGATAGGCTTCCATATGGTTGAACATAGGACATCATAGGACATTAGTGTGTGCTCAGAATATACCATATTTTATATGTACTAACATGTTACATATTTCAGTATTTACAAAAATATTCATTAATAATGACTTTACTCATGTTCCACATTCTTTCAGGGACTGTGGCTTATAAATCACAAGCAGCTTGAGGATTTGTAGGGGAAGTAATTCTACTTTTAGGCTTTTAATGGATCTCTGTCAGAAGTAATATTACAAAATTGTTGGGTTTAATTTGGATTGGTGTTTTAACCAACCAAAAAATCTTTTGCCTGTCTCTTAATACATTATTATAAAAATACTAAACACTAATGCAATACAATATGTGCTTTTTGTAATATTTGGCTGTGCCATCCCCATCCCTTCCAACATTCTAACCTTGGCAGAGGGACACAACTGAATGTGTGTTTCTGTGGATGTGTAGTGCCTTTAATGTCATTTACCTATAACCAGAGTTCTACCTTTATTTTTAGGACTGAGTGGTAAGGAGCAGAGGTACAAACAGAGGCTTCCTTTCCTTCCGTCATTGTTCAGGCACCTTCGGTCATGGTTGGAAAGGGTCTCTAAGCTGGAAATATGCAATGTCAAAGTTTAAATAATGGTAATTACACATAATGGATGTTGTTTTCATTACATCCAGCACATTCCCCTTAATATTTTCTAGCTTTTTATGTTGGTGTTTCCCCTTTGAATCCTTAAGTTACTAACTCTTCCTATCATGGCAATCGTAACTTTGCATACCATTTTTATTTTGTGTGGCATTACATACCTTCTTGTAGTCTTGG
>JAVJGJ010000033.1:14387578-14402061 GCA_035590215.1 Microhierax caerulescens
GACAGTGTAACTACTGCCACCCACACACGCATGTAACTGTGCACACATACATGCCGGTTTTATTTTTTTTCATGGGCTACTGCTCTTTGAGCAAGTCTTCAATTTTACAGCCAAGCCTAGATCTGTTGGAGTTGAGACATCAGCAAAAATTGTAAAGAGAAACAGCCTTTTACGCTATTAGTAAATGCTCTGTATTTTTATTATATTTCTTTGACCTATAATGCCAGAAATACAGATTACACCATTAACTCGTGGGCTTCTGCATTCCTATGGTATTTGCTTAATTTCCCTTTACAATGAATACGTCCAGATTTTTACAACATCTGGCATATTTATAGCAATTATTTCTGGACAGGCTGTATTACTGTCATTCTAAATTGCAAAGACCAAACACATACACAAATTATGATTGGAAATGACTTAGTCAATGAGTAAGTAGTTTATCCTACTCACTTAAACTGTAAAGCTATCAAACGTGACAGGTCTGACTATTTTGATGTTCTTTTCTTTGTTTAAAATTAAGCTTTTAAGTTTTACATCTTTTAGGTAAGTACAAATGTGAAACAACTGGTGTAAATATTGCTCAGTAAAAATGTTTTGTTTTGGGTAGAATACCTTTGTACTGATAAATGAATCTTTGATAAAGGAATTCTGAATAAAATACAAATTTACTTGTAAAATAGGTGTCCTAGTGAAATAATTGGTACCAGTATAATAATTAAGGCTAATCTTCCGAAAAAGATTTGTTTGATTTGTTTTGCAAATTATTTTACAGCTATAAAGGTCACTGTCAACACCATTCTGTTAACAGTCAGCTTTTACTTTCAACTTTAATAATACTTGAGTGTATTTACAGAACTTACCTCTGTGCATTTCCTATACCATAAATAAGGTCATTGAGTACTTAGCATATTAATTACCTCAATTAAATTGCTTATTATTGCCATGGATTTTTGACAACTAAGCCCATGATCTGTGTAAAAACCACTGTATTATGCCCATACAGTAATCAGTAAGTGCTCTAGTATAGACTTTCTGCATAGTACAAAAAAAGTTCAGTAACAGAGAAGTAATTTTCAGTGATGGAAACATCAGTGTAAGTTGCTGCAATTTTCTAGTATGGGGAAAATAGTAATTTGTAGTTTAATATGTAGCATATTGATGAGGGTAATATTACATGTTACACACAAAAAAATATCTGTAATATACTATTGATGCCATGTGCACTGTAGGAATCCATAAAATATCACTTGGTTTTTTGTTGACAATGTGACTTAAAACAGGAATCTTAAGTGACAACTGCATATTGTCCCGGTACATAAGTAGGTGGACACACACACTCCAATAGTGGAGAATGCAAGCTTACAAATCCACTAGAACTTTGAGAGTCTTTTTCCTCTAGCTTATCAAGAAAATTTGCTTGTTCAGGTACAGAATAAAGGACAAGAAAAGGCACGCTTTAGGAAAAAGTTGGCAGTAAGTTTCTTAAAACTTTAAATATAGATGGTTTACAAAAAAAGTTGTCTTTGTGAAATGTCCTCACTGTTGCAGTTTCTGCATTTCTCATCAACTGAATGCATTTCTTAAGCTTTTTTGCCCTGTTTTTGTTTTTTTCTAGTGTTCAAAAAAGATATTTAATTGGGCGTCTCCATTAATCTGCAGTTTACATTTGGTTAGCAAAGAATTATGTGCTCAAATCACGTTTGTTATTTTGAACAGTGAAATTACACTGTTTGTATCTCACTGCATGTGTTAAACCTGAGACTGGCTGCTGAGTTGTGGACATGAGTGTTACAGAGCATACATATTCAAAACCAACTTATGAAAAGCAGAAGAAATCAGTTAGTATAAATTAGCCAGGAATGCAAAGAAGGTTAACAGCTTGTTTTTTTGTCAACTGCCGTTTCCAGTTTGTCAAGAATTGAAACAAATGGTAAAGCAAAGTGCACTTAAAGCTTTTCTCTAACAATCCCCAGACAAAGGTAAAATTTAAGATGTGACCCCTTCATATGTAGTTTTCATAGTAAACAGAGAGGCACAGAAACTTGCCTGTAGTGTACTAGCTGGAATGCCTAGAAATGCTTGGCTCTGAATGGTAGAGTTCAGGTGATTTGTCATTTGAAATGATGCTTTCCATGTGGAATCGAGGCAGACCTTTTCTTAACAGAAAAGGAATCTGTTATGATGAGTAATAACAATATATCTTAACTCTTCTGTTCTCATCACATCTATGCTCTTTTTATAAGAGAATTTACGTACTGTACATTTCTGGTTCAAAACAGAATAGTTGAATGGGATTCAGTGGAACTGTTTTCAGCTAACAAGTGTTTGTCCCAGAGTTAAAAATAGGTTACACTTTTAGGTAGAACCTGATCATAAAATACTCACCTGTGGTCCTGAGTAGCAAAGATGTTCAAGGAAAGTCTGCATTTGACACCATAATAGTTTGGAATATATAATAGTAAATTAACAGCAGCAGAAATGGGTAAAGATATGGTCCGGGTGTATTTCTGCTGTTATTCCACACAACTCTTTTCATTATTTGAGGTCATTGGAATAACTTTTAGTAGCATGGTTCTGTACCAAAATACCTACTTGGCCTACGGATTGAAAAAAATGAATGCTTTATGCAGTGTAAAACTTTTACATAAAAAAAAGTTCTACACATTTGTGAACAGTTTTATTTGAGAGACTAACATTAAAGGTTTCTGTCTTGAATTTCTATTTATGGCCAAATTCCAATATTAGTCTATGTAACTGTTTGAATCTACTCACTTTCAGTTGAATGACATTTGCAGCTAATAGAAATTGGCTTTGTTTTGTTGTAGTCAACAGAGTTGATCCAGGATAGCTGAAAATGTTGGCCTGCATAACTTCTAGTTCCTGTCTTGATGTCTTGAAAATTTTCTACTCTGAAAAAAATAACTTTGTATAGGAAGTTAGCCAGGAGATGCAAGAGTTTTAAAGTAGTGGTATATAAAACATACTAAATAATTGTATAGGTTTTGATTTTTTTTCATTTATAGGTAATGGCTTTAAATTATGACAACTTTTCATATAAATGTTTTCAAATGGAAATTATTGTAAGCAATTGGGAGAATATGTGCAGAGAACGCTTTTTAACACACACCCCCAAAACAAACTACAAAGTATGTACTGTATAGATCTCCTATGAGAACAGCTGCTGGGAAGAGGATAATCCTTCCATGTAAATCCCTAATGAGTAGCATTTTGTCCAGCAAGATATTACTTCTCTCGATGTATGTACATATGTGAAATAGATTTCACTACAGTTCCTAGGACATATAATGCAGAAACCTGATGTGTGTAAAATCCTTCTTCAATGCTCTAAGGTAGTAATTTATAGTTCTATTTGATGTTTAGGTAAGATGCTTGCTCTATTAAATATGGTGATTAGTCCCTCTTGAATATGAGAGGGATTTCTGGCAGCAGAATTCTATTTGACTGTAAAACCTAGGAGGCTGGAAAGAAATCCTTCGTACAAAAAATATCTCTATATAGTTGCTCATACACCGGAGTCTAAAAAGAACCTCTAAGCTGTCAAGAACTACAGTATGATAAAAGCAGGAATGATGAAAAGGAAATGGCACCTTGCAGCTGACCGTATGAAAGCATAAATTCCTCCTGGGACTTCTGCATATAAAAGATAGGTTTCACTACTTCTCTAAGAACACTGGATCACATTAACTTATTCAAATAGGAGGTCAGATCACGGTGTTTAGGTTTAAAGCTGTCCCACACAGTCCTTGATAAGAAAAAATTGACAAATCACACTTTTGAATAAACTCATTTTAATCCTTTTCTTCCTTTTGAAGTAATAAAAATATCCCTGTCATGCAGTTGCCATTGCATTTAATGGCTGTCATTTAGTGAAATGGAAAAATGATATCTGAACATAATGCCTTCAAATATGGCTAATAGCATTTTACATGAGGAAAAATACTTCTATTTTACATGAATATGGCTGTTACTTTATGATTATTATTGAAAATTTAGCTGCTTTGCCTATTGCAGCAGAGTGATAAGAACAGATATGATTTGCCTGTCACCCATGTAAAAGAATAGTAATCTGTATTCTTAATGTTTTATATAATTTTCAGAGTTCAAGAAATTCTTTGTCAATTATCACTTTATATCATTTTTATTTGGTATAAGAAGCAAAATGTCACAAATTGTTATATTTTAAAATGATGCTGTGATTATTTTTTCTGGCTCTGTTGTCATAAATATGCTTTTATCCAAAAAAAAAAATCATGCTTATACAATGGCATTGCAATAAAAATCAACAAATGGGCATTAATTAATGCTAAATTACAATGGGGTGTATATAGAATTACAGGTGACATCCACGTCAGTACCAAATGAGTTCCTAGTGATTAAACTTACTAACATTTCTAATTAACCTTGGGTGCACTGTACATAAACTGCATAAATCCTCTCAACTGCATGCATAATTTGCAGCTCCACTGAAAACAAGATGCGCTATTCAAGAAATGGCCATACAAAGTAGTTAAAAGACAACCTGTATGCTGAGTTGACACATGAAAGAACCCAAGAAAATATCTAATCCAGATCCACTTATAAGGAAGATCAAAGAAATTGCAGAGTCAATAAAAGATGGTTTTGGAAGGTTAAGCATACTTGGTTCTCAACTCTTGTGTTTACTCTGGGCAGTTTGAGTTTTTTTTGCTAGAGTTCTCATAGAATTCTCACTAACGGGGCAACTGAAATAATTAGCTTCTTTGTGCCAGATGTGTATGCGTCCTGAAGGGGGGAATCAGACTGTATCATAGTGAAGATGCAGCAGACTGACTCTTAATTATTCAAAGATTCTACCCCCAAAAAGTAATACGAGTGACTTATCATGAGTGGGTTTTGGTGCAAACTGAGAATACTGTCATGGCAGGTTTTAGCTGGGATTGGAAAATGGGGTTAGTCCAGTCCATAGTTGATTGTTCTTTGAGTACATCTCTGAAAACTCCAGGTTTGTTTTGTAAGTAGCGATTGAAAATACAAGGACCAGAAAGAAGAAAATGCCACTTATTGAAAGTAGGAATGACTTATAGCATAAATACTAATAGTATTTCTAAGTAATGCATACAGATGTTTGCTTTAGAATGGTAGATTTTAGTCCCCACTTACATATATTGTTTCTGTGGACCACTTGAGGTACACTCTTTATTCCATTTCATCTAACCTTAATAAGGTGGTTGTTATCTGATGTTTGCATGTGTCCAACTTCTCGCTTGTGTGTATGTGTGCCACAAAATCATAAATATGGATCTTTTCATTGAGATTAAATTGTCTCTCTTTTCTTGAATCAGCAGAGATGCTGATTTCTAGAATATTTCTCATGCAATTTCAGTTCACAGTAAAAAGGACTCCCTCATGTTATTCTTGTGGGTTTGTATGTTCTTACCTGGAGAAAAAAAAAAAAGATTAATGAAACATGCCCAATATGGAATAAAGTTGACTAAGGATAATGAACATCATCTACAGAGATCTCCAGTCAGGGTGTGTTATTGTTTAGTGTCTTTCTAAAAATGAGCCTGTTTACACCACTAAAGAGCTCCCTTTGATGTTTGTGTAGCATTTTATGCATCGTTTTTATGTACTAGATCATTGAAACAGTTGGACAGATGACCATATGTAAATTATTCTACTTTTCCTTGTTGTAGAATTCTAGGTGCTATGTAACTGACTACCCTTATATGTAAACTTTCTATTTTCAGTTCATTTGCCAATATGAAAATGCTGATGCAGAGATGGATTTCTTTTGGCAACTTTTTGTCCTTTAAAATTTGGAAATTCAGAAGATATGCACTATGAATTGGGAAGGTGGCCTGCAGATTTTGATAAAACGTTGGGAGATTCACTTTTGAATAGTAGCTAATTAATCATACCTTAATACTTGGCTGGGATGTAGAGAAATTTTTTATTACAGGAAATAAAATTGTCTTCTGCATTTATCATTCATCCAATATCTCCAGCATTTTTTTAGTTGGTTTGGGGTTTTTTGGTGGTTTTTTTTTTTTTCTTTTTGTTGGTATGACAAGATGCCAAAGAATTTCAGATGGACAAGTAGCCTTCACTTTAAACATTATTCTTAAAATCTGAATTGATACTTTGTATATTGAAATGATAGTGACATCACATTAACATATAGCAAAGTTTAAGAATGAGATAGGGAAATTTTAAACATGCACATCTATTAATTAATTTTTTTTTCCACCATGTCACAAATGCCAAATATGAAACCTTAAGCTACAGTGCTGCTTTCTAATGCAATATGTTCCTCTTGTGACTGCAACTACAGGATAAAAGGATTTGCTTTTCATCATAGGCCAAATTAAATTTTAATTGCCAGTGAAAAAACAAATGTCAAAAGCAAATCTTCAAGCCAAGATTGTGATCCTCTGTCACAAGATGTTATGTCCCTATTTGAAAGTAAAATAACTTTTCTTCACTTAAAATGTGTTTTCCACAGAAGATCTGAAGTTTTATGCAAAACACTGTTCTGTGATACATATGTACTGAAGAGTGTAGTTGATAGTAGAAGACAGTCTCAATTTATGTATCGTATATAAAAAAACTGTGTTGTGCTTAATATGTCAGGTTTTTTTGATGTATGATCATCTTGCAAGTACATAAAATTGAACATAATGTATAGTTTGTTAAACTGCATATTTTGGCATGTACAGTTTGCATACAGATCCCTTAATCAACTAAGGGGCAAAGGGGAACTTTCTTAGTGGATATAAATCAATGAGTCTTCACTGTCCTTAATGCTGCATGCTCTGGAATTGACCCTGAGCTTTTTTAACCAATTGTAATTCTTATGTATTTCCTGTTATTCAAAGCAGTCTTTAACATAAATCCTTTTTCAAAATCACTATTGGGTGCATTGATCCACTAAATATATCTCAGTAGCTGTTTCATACCAGAAGACACTGGTTTGCTTGAATGGGGACATATTATTTAAATTACTATTTAGTGAATGTAAAACTAAAGAAAGAGGTGATAGTATAGAATATCTAATATTCTTTAACGTACTAGGAACACTGATTTATGCAGCGTTGAACAGGTCTTTGGTCGTGGTGCAGCATTCTGTGCGTAATCTATCCATGAAGGAAACATGCTTTTTGGTCTTCAGCAGTTTTACTGGCTTTTGTTGAAAGAATTCTATTTGTTATTTGCTCTTTCAGATAAAAATGATGCTCGCACAAGAACTTATTGCTGCACTTTTTAGATAAAGGCAAAAGATACAACAAGTACTGTTATCACTGGTAGCAAGTGGGAGCTGTGTGTAGAGGCTCCTGTGTTACAGTTAGCCCACCAAGTTTCTGCTGCAGCCAGGAGGTATGCACAGTGCAACGCAGGCATTAAGACCATGCTATACATGCAGCATAGACTTGCTCTTAGATACGTGGTTTACTAATTCCTTGATGTACAATGCTTTTTGGGTTGGGAATCACTATAGCAACTATGACTTTTATGAATGGAAGAAAATAGGGAATATTATTTGAAAATCTGTGGGAAAGCAGACATGAACATAATGATTTTGTTTCATTCAATTATCATTCAAATATGGCATGTAATTGCAAAACTTACAGAACTATGAAAGTGGAAATTTATAATGATGCAGTCTTAATTTTATTAATTTAATCTATAAAGCAGATATTACAGCAAGACAGACATCAAATCAAAACTCTCAGACTCTAATTAGCTTTAAAGTCTCTTATGTCTAATTTATATGGCTGTCATAATTAATTTAAATACTTATTTCAACCTGGTCATGATGCAGAAAACTCCATTCAGTAGCAACCACTAAAAAAATACTAAGTAGGTTCTCCTTTTGTAACCATACTTTAATTTATGGTAAGATGTCCAATTGACTTACATGATTTGGACAATATTAAGGTACTTTATAGGAAAGGAAGAAAACTTAATCACACCACATACTCTTATGTTTGCTTGGCGTGTCATGTGGATAAAACATACTGAAGTAGAGATTTTCTGTGTTCTTTGTAGTGTTATAATACTACTTTCCAGGTATCCTTAGGATGATACCAAGGCTGGGCTTTTTGTTTCTTTGTTTGATTTTAGGTTTTGGTTTTGTGGTTTGTTTTTGTGGGGTTTTTTTTAGGTAGGGTTGTTGTTTGGGGTTTTTTTTTTTGTGATTTTGCCTTTTAATCCCAAGACCCAGATGTCAAAAAAGTGTAA
Source organism: Microhierax caerulescens (assembly GCA_035590215.1). NCBI lineage: Eukaryota > Metazoa > Chordata > Aves > Falconiformes > Falconidae > Microhierax > Microhierax caerulescens. The sequence continues at coordinate 14,395,823 of JAVJGJ010000033.1, forward strand.
GTCAAAGGATCACAGACATTATTGTAGAAATACCAGTATCATGTACTACCTAGTGTTTAATGCTCTTGAAGTTAAAGCTCTCTTGACCTGTAGAGTTCTCTTTCTGTGCGTACCTTAAACACATGAGGCTTTGAGCAGTTTTGTACACATCTTGCAAAACCTAACCCAGGTTCTAGAATCTGTTAATTATTATGTCAAAATCTTGTTGGTTAAGCTTCCTAAAATTTAGTTATAGGTTCTTTCTATTAATGCCTCATGGAGGAATGAATAGTAGCATCCACCTGTAAACATGATCTTCATTTATGTAAGTCTATAGCTCAATAGATAGAATGATCATCAAGGAAATTAGACACTTATGTTTTGTTTTATAACTTAGATACAATATGTTGAAATTAACATCAGCAGTCATTTCATGAGATTGTCCAAACCCTCTAGTAAAACCCCTTCTCCTGAGACTGAACTGAATATACAGATTTATTGGTCTGTACAAGTAAGAAAATATCATTGCAGATGCCTTGTTGAGACTTTCACTAAAACATGCAAATGCACTGACATCATTGCAGTGTTTGAAGGAGTGCTTCTATATTTTATATATTGATTCTGTAACACACACAAACACACACCCACACCCCAAACAATACCCTAAATAAAAAGGTAGCTTTTGAAACAGAAACTAGCAACCATAATTCCTTTTATATTAGTGAGTGTGAGAATAGAAGGATGGGCAGGGCCAGTGGGAAGAAAGTAGATGGGAGAAGGATGGGGAGAAAGGAGAGAGAAAGAGGGAAGTTCGGATAGTTAGAGCAGATTTAGTATAATGTGATGTCATTAACTCTTAAAAGTGAGGTAATGTTAGTGTGGCATATGCAAGACTAGATATATGATAGTTAAAGGCAATTCCATATAGATCCAGTAATGTGCCTTGCACTCCTTAAAAATAAATAATATGAAGAATTAAAAATTGTTTTGTGTTTGTGTACTGTTATAGGCAGACCTTAAAGTTGAATGTTTTGTTTCTTGCAAGCAGCATTGTATCATCATATCTCAAGCAAACAGTGAATGAGTCTCAAAGAATGGTTGGTATCAGCACTCATCTATTGTATAGTAAACAGCAGTATAAGTTTTATTCCAGTGGTTTACCTCATAGTTCAACAGGGTAATTGTTAAGGTATTTTATTAAGTGGAATCTAGACTGAAATTCGTGTTTCAAGTAAGGACAAGGAATTTGTACCTAACTGTCATCATTTAGGGGACTGTCAGGTGGAGGCATCTTATTTGAAGAATCATATAAGCTCTGAGAGAAGTGAAGGACACCTAGCTTGTAAATCTCTATTGGTGAGCTCTGAGCATAGGAGCTTGAGTGTGTGTCCCTGGGGATTTTGATAGTGCACATCAGTTTGGGGGTGTGTTGGCTTGTTGCTTTCTTTGGCTTATATACCCAGGGGCATACATATCCATAGCAATCCTTTTTTAAAATGAAATTTCATTGAGATAAATATATACATCTGAGAACCTTTTCTTTAAAAGCTGTAGAGACATGTGGAATTCAGTTGTACTTAAAACTAGTCAGAGATCTGGGGCTTTGAATTTTGCACATGCACCCTGGTTAATGTGTTTTATTGGGCTGCTTTGTATGATATCCTCAGCTGATGTGAAACTTTACCTTCGCTCACGTGTAACTTCATCAAGTATCACCAGCTTTTTCTGAATGGGAAAGTTAGAAAGGAATAATTGGTGAATTTTCACTTTGGTGATTTTTAGATACTCTATAAATAGCTGTGTCCAATCTTCCAGCAGTTTTTCTTTGCTTATATAATCTTACAAATATTAAACTTAAATCGAGGCAAATTTTTGGAAATTTAGGTTTATACTTTAGATTAAGGATGCTTATCTGCATCCAGATTTATCATTTCTGTTCCTTGAGAAAGTAAGAACTAAATCTGTCCAGTCTGACCTTATTACAGTCTTTCTCACAGGTATGAATCTTTAACAACTGGAAAAATCCTTTAACCCCCTGTGCTTAAAGGAGAAGTTTTATTTTTAAAGAAACCATATAGTGGTGGATTAGATAATCTCTGAAAAAGTTTAGAAAAGCTGTGACAACATAAAGACAGTCTTATAAGGCTAATTATCTGTTGGTTTGGGGTTTTTTGTGTGTGTACAATAGTGGTTATATTTTCCCACTGAAAATATGGACACTAAACATCAGAATAAAAGGGAAGTGAAAAACAATAACAACTGCAGAAGCATGTAAAAGCTATTTTCTTTCTTGCTAGATATAATAAAGAGCTTGCATATGAGTAGTCATTCATCATGTAAATGAATGGAGTCATTTGTTAAAAGTCATTTCACAGATGTGAAAGGAAGTTTAACTGTCTTCATTAAGGTTTATATAGGATTTTTCAACTTCCATCTTTTCCCTGAAATTGCTTCCTTTCAGGCTGAGGGGGAAAAAACACATTTTATTTATTTTTATATCTGTTGCAGCTGACTTGGTAGTTGGTGAAAGAGTTGATTTGAACCAGTTTTTAGTGACTCAGCATCTGACTTCAGATGAGACAGGTTTTTATAATGCTGTCTGGGAATTTGGTTGACATGCCAAAAAAAATCATCTCTAACAGTGTTAATAAAACCTGATATCCTAAAAAAAGTTTAAGCAGTTGAGTAGTCTTGATGGTTAGTTATAATGCAGTGTTTTTATAAATATTTGCAAATACTGACAAATGTCTTGCCAGTACACAATCTAATTGTATTTCACCCATTTTAGAAAATACCTTGACAAAGAATAGTTAAGACGAGTCTTCAAAATATACTTCAGGATTTTCATTACTGTTTTTAGGAGACTTTAGCTGTGTCACTTCCAGTGCTGATGTCATGAGAGCCATCCAAAACTAAACTTAATCTTTGTTGTGAGAAACATGAGGAAAGATTATGAGTTTAATAGACCTTTAGACGTATGGAGACCTTCTTTTGGCCAAGCCAGTGTGAGACATTTCCCTCTCACCTAGAGCTGTCTTTCAGAATAGGCATAGAAAAGCTGGAAACGTCTTGAAGGAAAGAGCCATGCTATTTCTCTCACATCTCTGATTTAACATACATATACTTCATTCATGGCTTCCTTAAAAGGCTTTTCAAGTGTGATTCAAATATTTATCCTATACCTTTTAACAAATTATTGTCAGTCAGTCAGCTTACCACTCTGCCAAGATCAGCTCACTCTCCAAGTCCCACATTTCATTCCGAATGTCAAGAGCTTTTCCCCAGAACAATTCTGTTATGCTTAAAACAAAACAAAAACATTGCCATCCCCTCATTTTTTTGCGAGAATCCCATGGAGAAATTATAGATGTTTACTGTGGAAATGACCTGTTTGTGACTATTTAGGTTGTGCTGAATAACGTAGACCATAGAATGATGCAAGTCTAGTATTTCCCTTTTAGTCATCTATGTGAATTCTGAAATGTTTGTATTAGGAGGAAATGCCTGAGAATATAGAAAAAAAATTTACATAAATTCAGGATTCAATTTCCTTACAGAACACTAGTGACACAAATTCCAATTTGTTGAGAAATAGTTCTTTGCCAAATACTGTAGATTTGGGTAAGGATCTAGTTCAAACAGGTAAAGTACTGATGCAGTGTAATTTAACTGCACCATCATAGGCACAATAAGGCTTAAGTTCCTAGAACATGGCAAGCAGTTAATTTCAGTAAAAGCACAGGGAATGTGTTTTTACCAGATGTGCGTTCTCTGTAATTGCTGGAAATGTGAAGAAGGATCTGAGTAACTTAACGGTGGGAGGGATATAGGAAATAAGTTGTGAATTCTGCAGTTAGCAAAAGAGTGGAATACAAAATGTTGATGGTAAATAATCGAATAAATAGAGTAATGGTCCTTGCTAATTTATTTCTACAGAATATCATGTTTGTGTTTTAGTTCTAAATCAGACAAAAAACTAACTTATTCTTTTATCACTGACATGGCCTCTCAAGACTATCAGTATTTCAGAGGTGGGTAACGCTTCAGTTGCATAGTAAAATACTGGAGGTTGCACATATGAATTTCTTTTGGTGTACTCCTGTGACTTCTTGACTGCAGTGGAACTGGCAGTCTGCATTGTTACACCTGTCATGATATGCACATGAAGTGTTCTGTGCAGGATCATTGCAGGTCATAGCATTTGTCATCAGAAAAAGAGAAAGGAAAACAAAGAGTAAAACCTCACATGTAAAAGCTGTTAGAGGAAAGAAGTGTTCTGAGTCTCGATAAAGCATTAGAAGAAAAGTTTAAAAGTAGCATTAAAGATAATGTTGTAAATGCAAGTCTGCAATACTTATTTGGAGAATTAAAAATAAATGTATTAATATTTTACAGCCCTAGCAAGCTGCTCTCATGAATACTCCAGGCATATTTTTTAAATTAGATATTTTTTTTTAATTATCAGTTTAAATAAACAGATGTAAATACTTCAAGATTCAGCCTGGTGCTTTATAAATTATGGATAGGTTAAAATATGGGCACAGAAGTTACTTGTAGAGGAAACGGGGTAAGGATGGATTTCAGGGGCTGGGGCTAAACTTACCTCACAATGGCAGGTTTTAAATACAATTCAGATGGAAAAATTGAGAGAATGCTCTGAGTCAGTATTTAGTGACATGTCACAAGGGCAGCAATTTTGCACAGGACTTCTGATTAACACTAGCATCTTACATGAAGCAACCAGTCTGGATTATCCAAAGCACGCTTGGGCTCTTCTAGTGTGTGTGGATTTTGTTGGTGGTGTGGTTGGTTGGTTGTTTTTAAAGATTCTAGAGCCAGGGCTCATAAGAAATTTTCTCGTGAAAGGGTTTTCTGTTAGGAAATACTAATCAGTTGAAAATGATCTGTGGAAATGATCACTTTCAGTAGAACATTCACTGAGGCTTTAGCTGTGGTTTGGATGCTAGCTGTAGCCTCTGAGGGACTCTGGTCTAATCACAGGGTTGTCACAGAACTGGGGGCCTTCAGATGTTTCAAGTCAATGGCAATACGTATCAGCCTGGTAGTTTAGACTGCTTTGTGCTGAGGGGCCGCGGAGCTTACTGACTCATACACAGCTGTCTAATTGGCATATGTCAGAAAAACAAATACTCATGTCAGGCAATGCAGGGAGCCTGGCCCTGAGACTGCATGGCTGAACCTGAAAAGCAAAGGTGATAGCTGGTAGATAGTGGCTAATTTCCACATTTCAGCTATAAACAACAACAACAACAACAGCAATGAAACCGAGGAAAACTATCAGTTCTGCTCAGTGGCAGCTGAGATTCCCAGGAAGCACAGCTTATTTCTACAATGCAGCTAAATCCCTTATTTTCTGGATTTTTGATCTCTGAAACATTTAGAGATGAATTGCCTCGCTTCAGTACAAGGAGATCGTTCAAAACTGCATACGTTTCTTCAGCCAAAACTGTCTATTTGTAGCACTCCAGAAAAGCATTAACAATGTTGAGAATCCATTCAAGTAGTGCTCAGGAATAGGAAATAATTTCACATTGCCTGAGGTTGAAACATCTGGTTAAAGTGCAAATTGCATTCCTATTGTCTTACAGCTTCCAATAGCAGAATATGGGGGAGGGGAAACAGTCTGCTACACTTTTGTTAAAATTCGTTTGGATTCCAAGTTTTCACAGCGGAGTTCTGAGTTCATAGCTTCCTTTACAGTCTAATGCACTGCCTGGAAACTTTTGTTTTGAAAGCTTTCTTTGCGGTTGCCTTTAGCTGTGTGCATGACCTGTAGTACTGCTGCTCTTGTCTGTTTTGTCAAGATTTGGATAAGACTGGGTTGCTGTAGAGTTGTGTTCAGTCACTTGCTGATCTTGTGTCTTGTCAGTTCATTTCATTGACAAGATATTGGTACTTTGATAATTTCACCTGAAGCCTTTAAAAATGTTTTGTAGATCCATAAAGTTCCTTCTTTAAAAACAAAACAAAACACACACACACAAAAAAATAAAACAAACAAAAAAAAAAAAACCAAAAAACCCAACCACAACCAAAAAAAGAGAAACAAACAAGAAAAAAACCCACCCCCCCCAGTACTTTTGAGAATACTGTATATGTTGAGCCTCATGTTTCAAGTGGGCTGCATTTTTTCATGGGTCAGTAGTGAATGTCGATCTCCTACATAGTAGGAGTAGGTAATTTTTGCTGAGTTATAGCTGGAAAAAAGACATAGCAAACAATTAATTACATGTAGGTAG
>JAVJGJ010000033.1:14423087-14472287 GCA_035590215.1 Microhierax caerulescens
GGAAGATTGAGAGGGGTCCTCCTGTTGAGGGGGATGGAGCAGCAGAAAGAACATGTGATGAACTGACCAGAACCCCCATTCTCCATCTCCCTGTACCACTGCTAAGTAGGAGGTAGAGAAACTGGGAATAAAGCTGAGCCTGGGAAAAAGTAAGGAGTTGGGGAAAGGTGTTTTAAGTTTGGGGTTTGTTTTCTCATTATCCTACTCCAGTACTAAATTAAATCAATTTTCCCCAAGTTGAGTCTGTTTTGCCCATACTTGCTGAGTGATCTCAGTGTCCTTTATCTTGAGCCACAAGCCTTTCATTAAATTTTTTCTCTCCTGTCCACCTGGGGAGGGAAGTGGTAAAGTGGCTTTAGTAGGCATCTGACATCCAGCCAGGGTCAACTGACCACAAGTAATCTTCCTAGGGAATTACAATTTTGGTTTTATTTTCCTCTCATGAATACTGTAGAGTAAGCCATACGATCATTGTATTATATTGGTTTTGTGAAAGACTTAATAAGGCTGTATAAACAAGTCACATTCCGTTTGGACAACCATATTATGAGCCAATTAAATTGGGTGATTAGAGAGTTACCTTATTATTTTTTTTTTTGTGAATATATGTCTGCTGGGAGATTACTTTGGCCATTACATACTGTAGTGGACATCCGAATAACTACTTGAAACCCACAAATTTTAATATATAACAGCTCTCCAAGCTACTTGTTTAGTGCTATGTCAAGACTACAGTTTTAATGATGCCTCATGCTGCTACTAAGCAGTGGTTAAAACCAGTATTTAAATGAACATAAATGTTATTGAAAATCTCCACCACGTGGATACCAGTTCTAAAAGCTGTCAGTTCACTAAAGCTTTCAGCAGTGTTCACCCTGTGCAAGACCAGCTTTTGCCTTTTGCTCAGAATGGTAAATTAGAATGATTATAAGCCTTTAATCTTCCTTCAATTACTAAGAAATAAAAATATAAAGCCAAAACAATTAAAAGTGGTTGAAAGCAATGATTATGCAAATCTCATTATATATAATGATAAAATGTACCCAAATATTGCTGGAAATAAGAAAAGAAAGGATTCCAGAAGGAACCTGGAAGGTATTTTCTTCGCCAGCGGTAGATGGCGATGTTATTGAGTTGAGATAGGAACCAGGTGGGAGCAGCTGTGCTGCAGGGTGTATATGAAGAATAGGGGTAATAATATGTGGAAATCTGCATCTTGTACTCTAACATAGTTACTAACCTGAACTCTGAAATACATACTTTTCAGAAGTCTCGTGGACTATTGTTCAGGTAGAAAGTAAAATTATTGGAAGGAAAGATGTTCCCATCAAAGAATGAGCTCAGAAATGAGGAGCTAGTAAGAAACAATTGAGAAAATAGTGAAATTTTTAAAAATATTATTTATTTGAACTGTGAGGCATGGTAGCATTTCTAAAAACTAATGTATGGGTGTGTTTTCTTTCTGCAACGTGACTTTTTAGTAGAAATCCTGATTGCACAAACCAAAAGAAAGCTACCAGGCTCCTGACCTGCTAAGATTAAAGCAGTTTAGACAGGCCCGTTTTGATAGTGGAGGAGTTATGGAAGGCCATGATTGTGCAGGATAAATTTGTTGATATGACAATATAAATACTTGTTCTTTCAGTTCTTATGAATAATCCTTTGTTCATTACTCTATAACTACTTCGCTCATAGGACCAGTGTTTCAAATGGTATTCTGTTTGAATCTCTGTAGTAGATCCAGTATGCCATAGAAATTCATGCTAATCTACCCCTTCCTCAGGTATAGGTATAATTTTGTTGTATTTTTTGACACTGTGTAAAGTCAGCTTTCATAACTGTTCTCTAAATCTTCTGGTATTGGTCAGACTTCTGTACTATCAGAGTGAATACTTGAATAGATCTGTATCACAGTTAATATATATTCTTGTATAAGCCTATCTTCCATGGTGATAAAATGAATGTATTTTGAAGCACATTCAATCTTCAAATTCGAGTACTTTGCCAGTGTTCTTTTTATTGCATGGTATCCCATTTTCATCTTCATAAAATTAAATGTTTACATGTACCATATAATTAAATTTGGGCGCAGCAGAGAATTTGGCCAGTGCATTTATGAACTTCTGTCTGCATCTCTGTTTAATTACTTAGGAAGTTTTACAAGAGTAAAATGTATCCAGGATACATTTACCAATGAAAGAGATCAAGTTGTTAAAACTTACAGAACAACATACTTTCACTCTTCTTGGTTTAGAAGGTGTGGCAGCAGCTAACTCATAAATTTAGTATGGATATTATACTGAACAGGCTTATGTTAATGTTTGGTAAAGAGAATAAGAAGAAGGAGAAAGAATGAAAATCACATAGCAGGAACAAATAACTCTTAAATGATTTTTAATTCAAAACCAGAGGCAGAATTTCTAGGGAAGTAAAACCATGAATGAGGCTGAATTCAGCCACTTGTTCAGTGGTTTGAATATCAGTAATTTTTTGACCACTGTGTTCCTCATCACTGCTCTTAAGCATATTTTCAAGTCCATGCAGAATGCATGACTGTCACCATCTGGTCTTTGTCCAGCTGTGGTCCACATGTACCTGTTTTCTCAAAACGTTTATGTCCTTCTATAGCTGGTTCAAAGTCTGAAATTCTATGAATATTTAGATACATGCAGGTCAGTATTATAATGTGTACTGGCTGTTGGGCAACCCAAATATTTGGTATATTGAGCATGGGTGGGTTTTGTTTTTGGGTTTTTTTTTTCTTCATCATGTAGAACTTAGTATTGCTAAATGCATGCCATACGTAATTATGTTCACAGTAGATCTTGAAGGGATAGATAAATTATGGTGAGGTAATAGTTCTGTCTACAAGGAAGACTAGAATGTATGTTTATTTCACAGTTAAGTGTGATAGATAGCAATATATCAAAAGGTTAGGAAGCCATGGTTTCACAGACCTTTTCTGGCTTAAGTAAAGATAATAATAGCCTGGTAGTAAGTTCTAATGCTTTCTCCTTCTGTTCATATATTTGTACACCTGCATGCACACACACTCCATAGTAAAAAAATATCTGCAAACACAAGGCAACCAGACCTTATGTGGGAAGTATTGGAGGAGCTGGCAAACCCAAAGTACTCTTCTCTTTCAAACTTGTCTATTCCATACTTGGATATAAATGGTGAAGCTCTGTAATTATGCTGGTTCTGATATACAGAGAAGTGAAACTTTAGAACTTAAACCATGCTAAGTTTTCATAGATAAATAAATACATTTGCTAATGCTTTAACACATTTCAGAGTGTGTATATATTTGTGTGCATGCTGAGTAGCCTTCATAAGTAATTTTGCTGGTTGTGCTCATAATTACAGAGGGAGGCATGAGTCAAGTGAAGCTTAGTGCAAAAGTGATGCGAAGGAGAAAATGACAAGGTCCTTCAGAAGTTAATGATCAGCTTTCCTGTCTTCCAACATACAAAAAATTGTATATTTTCATTTTGGTAATATTTGATACTGGATGTCATGTGTTATTTTTGCTTTTACAATTTTTTCCCCTGTTGTAAGTGCATGTGCATGCACACACAGTGGATTCAAACATACATGACTGCTAGAAATTTTCTGTTGAGCCACCAGTGCTAAGAAGAGTTTAAGGATCCACAGTATGATACAGTATAATGCAGTGATTTCTGTATAAAAATATTCTGTTCTCATAAGAACAGTGAGGTTGACTTCTTAATGCATTTATATCTTTTTTCTTGCCCTTTTTTTCAGTTTAGCTGCATTTTCATATAACTCTATTTTTATAATCTTTCTAATGTTTTAAACCTTTTAGTTCGTTGTGATCCTAGGGGTAATGCTTGTTAAGTGCTTTGGGGTGCCTTCCTTAGCAGATGCTAAGCCTTTAGAAGAAGGTGAAGTTGTTATTATTGTTATGTTACTGATGCAGTGATAAATTGCCCCCATCATAACGACACACACACAACTCTAGTGCTAAGATTATGTCAGACTTTCTATTGTAAATCTTATTTTTAGACTTAAAGCTTGCCTATGAATATATCTTTGAGTGCTAAAATATATGTCATATCTCACCTTGAGAACAAGCTATAGAAAACTGAAAAAAACCCAGGCTTTTGAAAGACAGAGGTTTAATGGGGGGAAAACATATCTGTAATTATAACAACTGTCCATTTTGTGATATAAACAATGCACAACAGTGGCAAGTATTAATATATGACAATAAAACTGTTATTCCACCCATATTCTGCTTCTACTATAAGCAATACAGTAGTTTGATTTCAGGGTGAGGTTTCTTTTGTCCTACAGCAAGACATTATCTATAATATTTTAAAATTCAGTACATATATTTGCATAAGTCTTAAATAGTTATCTCTTGATTGCTACTGAAGAGTTACAAGGATAGGAGGAAGCTGTGTATTAAAATAAACTGAGACCATAGGTAAAAAAAATAATAATTATAAAACCATTAAAAGAAATATACAGAATATGTTTTATAGAATATAATTTAGAATATATTTTATAGACTATAATTTGCCTCTAACATAATTCAAAATAGTGATTTTTTGGAACACAGTTCAAATTTGTCATGGACTGCTTTTTTTGAAAGCAGTTGTTCTTTATATGTTACCTCTAGCAATTTGAAACTATATATATATTGTTATTTCCACAGAGCTATTTTATCACGTCTTAATATAGAACAACTTATGTATGGTTTGGAAGAGCTGTCTTAGAAAATTCAGGAGACTGAATTTGCATGGTAATTTTATTATAATGAATAAATTCAACTTATATGGTTCACGTCTGAAAAAAATTAAAAATTTTAACTACTGTATAGTCCTTTTCAGGTTCCTGAATTTGAAATTTAGGCAATGCAAATATGCTAACCTTGAGGAGATTCTGAGCTTGAAATTATCCAATTTATGTGACATAACTTCTGAATGATGTAATTTTAAAGCAGTGCAGATAAGCTCAATAAACAAAAGGTCAGTTCATTCGTTATCCATATCTATAAATCCCCTAGAGTTTTTTAAATCTCCAGGAGGTTTTTTGGTATTTTTTTGTTTGTTTGTTTTTCCCAAACTTAAACCCTATTGAAAGTATCAAGAAGATCATATCCCAAAACAGCATACAGTGTACTGTATATTACTGTAGAGTGGTTAAGGAATGTAATTTTGTGATAAGGTATAGCTAGCTGGAATTTTCAAAACATGTAGCACTTGGCTTTTGAATGCCTGTTTATTTAGTAGTTTATGATGATTGTAATGCTACTTTTTGTTTCTAATAATATGATTACATAGATATGTGTTTGAAGGACAGATAAGATAATAAGCACTTGCCTAAGGGGACTAAGGTTAATTTTACACACTTTTCACATCACATCTGTTTAGAAGTCTGAGGCTGTAATATTTTTAGTTCAGTATTAAATGTGGTGCCATTGCCTTACATATGATTTATTTCAGATAGTGAAAGTGTTGAATAACTTTTGTCAATAAATATTAATCTTTTTATTAAATACATTTTTATTTTATATTTGACTACAAACTCTACTCATAAAGACACTATTCTATAGCACTGTGAAAGAGACACATATTAAGATATTTCATTCCTTGGAGAAATAGATTTATATTCTATTATAAGTTATCTGATTTTGAATGCGTAATAGTTCTGCCTTTATAACATTGTGTTTTAGCTAATACACTGTGAAATATCTTGTATTCATTCTTCTCTCTGAACAGACACCCAGCTGATAAAAACCTTAAAAGTTTCTTTGGTGTATCTTTTGCCCAATGGCATGCTCATCTGTACTTACTGTCATTCCTGCACAGAAGTTTGAACATCACTCCATTAACAAGTTATCTATTTATAGGATCTAGTAAACGTCGCAAGGACTGTATATCATCAACCCCAATGTCTGCTGCCTTGATAGATTTTTTTTTTTTAGAAAAATTAAATTTTCTTAAGTAAAATCCGTCAATTTAGTTTCTTTCTCCTTGCAAGAATCTCTTATTTTCCTTCCCTTTAAAGATTAGTAATGCTTTTCCTTAGAATGAAACAAGCTTGTTCAAGCTATTCTTTCAGTTGTAGATCTGCAAACATTCTTGTTGCTTGTAGTCTTTCCAGGTAGTCCACATCTTAAAGTACACAGGTTTGAGAAAAAGGAGGTAGCAAACAGCCCAAGAAGTCACAGAGTTCTCCAAGAACAGGGAATGATTTTCAGTCTGAGCAGTTTGTCTGCTATACTTGTGGTGCAGCATATGTTTTACATCTCAAGCAGAGAACGTGGGTATGTCAAACTGATGATAATTTCAGAATCAAATGTTTTGTGGTTGCCTACCTCCCAATATTACATAACAATACTACTAACAGAGAAATGGAGGAGGAAAAAGCACTGTGACAGGAAGCAATTGATGACCTAGAACAGGGGTCCTCAAAACTTTTTAACCAGGGGGTCGGCACGCAGATGAAGTGGCAGGCAGTCATCTGCGGCTGCTAGGTTTCCCCCCTCAACACCCGGCGGGGGGGTGGGGGGGTTCTGTAAATACCAGGAGGCCAGATCAAGGACCCTGGGGGGCTGTATCTGGCCCACAGACTGTAGTTTGAGGACCCCTGACCTAGAACCTCTTCTGTATTGAAGTCTCTAAGTACCTTATTTATTGTAGCTGAGAAAGAAGATCGTGCAGATATTTGGTAAAGTTTGAGAACACAGATTTGAACCTATGCTCTGAATCTTTGCTTAAATCAGCATCTAATTTATAAACTGCCTTCCTGACATATTTTGTTTTGGATAATACAGATCAATTGATCTTATATGTAATTCTGGTGTCATTCTTTTCTGTATATGAAATAATCTACTTGGCACGTCTCAGAATAATACTTACGGACTTAATGTTAAGCAAACTAGTAAACTCAGTGTTCTTAAATAATTATGAATATTGTGATGTTGCTTAATTTTACAAAGTTTCTGTGAGGTTTTAATTTAATTCTTACAACACATTTCACAGTTCTCATGTGAAAAATATGATTGCATGCTAAAGTATGGGTATCTTAATACAATTTAGTTCTGTTATAGGATACAGGCTGCCCCTTTGCTTAGGCTCTGGTGATTCTTTTTTCCGGGTAAATCATAGATAATTTTATCCAACATATGAATAAATTATTATATCTGATAAATTTTGGCTAATGACACTTTCAGTCCCTGTATTAGCATAATAAAAAACCTAATAGTATACTTACATAGCTCCTGGTTTCATCAGATAGATTGTAGGGAGACAACACATACATTTATGTAACAATCATCAAGGTTTACCATAAAGAGTTTTGCAGTATAGAACAACAGCATATCTATAGTACTTTAGTCCTTTTTTGTAGGCATTACAAAGTTATGCATTTCCAAAATAGGCTGATTTTCCTCACATTTTGAATCTGTAAATGCTTTTAGTTACATTATGTGATTATTTGGGGGGAAGGAGGCCGTGCATTTTCCAAAACCAGTTTTAGATTAAAAAATGAAAGATTCTAACAGTTCAGGTGACTAGTTTTGGGGAAAAAAAAAAATAATCTGTCCAGTAAGCTAATTAATTCTGGTTTTAATTCATAGTCAAACCAGGCTTTTGGTTATGTGAAATGAAGTATATAAGCAAAGAATTGCTGACCATGTTGCCAGTACTGGTTTTAATTAGTCTGGAATTACTGGAACCGTTTCAAGTGATGAAGTCTTGTTATGATACCTTATGATTTGAGATGTATAATATTTAAAGTATACTAACACAGCATGCTATTAAATCAATACATATATAAATGTTGAATACCATTATGAATTCACAATAAGCAAGATCACAAACTTTATCAGATCAGATCCCAGTATGCAGTCCTTCATATTGTCAGATCAGTGGAGCTGACTCCTCAGTTCTGCTAGCAAGTCTTCATTTTGGATTTCACTAAGTGATGATAGTACAATTGATCACTGTTAACATGCAACATGCAGTAGTTGTTTCTAGAGATAGCTGTACAAGTAATCTGATTAGGTGCAAGAAAGAGTACTCAAGGATTTTAGCATGTAAGAGGAGTTGATTTGTAAATAAAGTGATAAACCTACTTGGAGAAATGGGAATACGATGGTTCTTTGAAAGATGAGAAATCTTCACCTTCTGATGAGTAACTGGAATGGAGAAAGGTTGAGGTTTAGGATAGCAAAAAGGAAAAGTAGAAGAACCCATTAAAGGTGAACATTTGCTGTATGGAAAGGCAAATAATGCAGAGTGGACTATGTGCAACTTCCTGGATTTATGAGAAATTTTACAGGCGGAGCACCAAACTGGTGCATGTACCATAAGAGACCAGGGCAGAAGACTGTATTCCTTTCTGGAGGTGCAGCAGTTCTTTGTAGACCCTAAATGCAGGATAGCCACTATAATTCATTACAGAAGTTAAAATGGAGGGGGGGCAGGGGGAAGACCTTGTTGTTCATGGGTATTTATTGCCCAAGACAAAAGAGGGATGCAAGCTGGGTTCATGTCATGCTTAGATGGAGTTGCCCAGAGTAGCTCCAGACTTTCTGTCAACAGAGAAGGGAGAGAAGTTTTAAATAGAGAGGATGGGGAGTGGAACATTGTCTTCTGTTTTGGTTTATTCTTGAAATACAATACCATTTGAGCACTTACATGAAACTTCTATGAATTGTGATTTTTGAAAATGCCTTAAGTATAGGATTTAAAATTCTGTGTTAGGTTCAAAAATTAGGCCATTTTAAGACGACCATAGCTGAACAACCCCACCACTCTGCGTGATATGTGTAGTCCAAAAGACAGTTTTAGTTGAATGTGGTATGTTCAGTTCTAGCTGTGATGTCTATTTTAGAGCTGGTTCTTTTAGTACCATTCAAGTCTTCACATTTTCAAAGCTAGTTACACAGCAACAGTGTATTAGCCATGCAATTTATCAATATTTATTCATTATCCAAATGGCAGACTACTTGTCATAATTAATTATTGAAGTAATAAATAGTCTTATTAATAAAAACTGATGACAAGAACAGAATGATTTCCTTGATAAAGACTGATGACAGATTTTAGTATCTGACACGACATTCAGAACAGTGTGCAGATTGAATCTTAGGCCTCCTGCATGGATAATAAATTGTTATTTCAGAGAATAAAATGATTGATACATTTGCTTTGTGTGGAAAAAGCACCTGGGAAAAGCTTCTACTCCCTAAGTTATTTAAACAGACTATGGTGAAATTTTCTTTCCTTGTGACAAATTTAACTTTCCAAGGAAGTGACAGCTCTTTGGCAGAGAGAGAGGAATTGATGCCTGCTTGGGGTCCTTGACTTACAGATTCTCCTAAAAGTCATATTCATTTGAAAATCTCTTGGCATTCTTGCTCACTTTGCATACTTCTTTGGCAGCGTACAAAGGAGTGGCTGCAACATAGCAAGAGAACGATGGGAAAGCATGACCATGTGACATGGCAGAGTCTATTCTGAGACAAATGAAGCCTGTCAGATACTTTGGAACGACTGCTGCTGTTTTTATTGCTGCATGGCTGAGTTGGCCTCTGGTTCAAACTCATTGTATTTTTTTCATTGGTTTGATCTTACCTTCTGTGACAAAGCAACCCCAGAGAGTAAGCATCTTTTGACAACTTGGAAAAGGCTGGGCTGTAAAAAAATAAAAGGTCTTTCACACAGAATAAAGATTTAAAAAACAAAACAAAACAAAACAACCAAAAAAACCCCACAACAACAACAACAAAAAAAACCAAAAAAAAAATTCCAGAACTATTCCATATCTCAGGAAATGTTTTATTCGTAACCAGTATTGTTGCAAGTTAAAATCTAAATATGTTTGAAAAATCATCTGGAGGATATTTGGTACATAAGATGTCTGGCATTCAGTTTCCTTAGCATAGGGAAAATAGTACATTTTGTTTCCATTGGTGTGTCTTTCCCCCCATTTTTCTGTATTTTAATTGAAGTTTAAGGCGTTTCATATATAAAAATATCTGATATTTGCAAAAACTTAAACATGGAAGTCCTACATAATTTTCTGTTAATTACTTCCTTAGCAGCTTATTTAAG
This sequence comes from Microhierax caerulescens, assembly GCA_035590215.1. Classification (NCBI taxonomy): domain Eukaryota; kingdom Metazoa; phylum Chordata; class Aves; order Falconiformes; family Falconidae; genus Microhierax; species Microhierax caerulescens. The sequence continues at coordinate 14,433,182 of JAVJGJ010000033.1, forward strand.
CGAATGTATAAAATCAGTCTTGGAACCAACAAGGTCATGATGTGTAGGTTTGTAATAGTTCTTACAAATTACTGTCTTTCAGTTATTCTACTGAATGTCTATTTAATGTATTTACAACTTTTTATGCTTGGTTCTGTATCTTGCACTGTTCCCAAATCATACCCCTATAATCATATAAAAAATGTAGTTGTACGTCTACTGGAATTTCTGTTTTAGGCCAAACATGAGTAAAAGACTGAGAAAAGACTTCACAGACTAAGACATAAAAAAGATATTATCGTCAGGTGTGACACACTTAATGGAACAAAGTTTGCATCTGACCCATTGATTTGCTGGATACTTGCATATATTAATTCTGTCGATGGCAGCATTTTTCTTCTCACTCATTAACGATACATACCTCGACCCAAATCTTATCACAATAAACTGCACCCAGTCTTAAGTTACAAGTCATCTTTCTGAAAGAAAGTTACATGGTGGTAGGATATGATACAAGACCAAACGTGGCAAAACTTGGCTTCTGTTTCTTTTTTTTTTTTTTGTGTGTGTGTGTGTGATAAGTAGAAGGGAGTTGTGGATGACTGACTACCTTTAAAACTGCTTCAGGAATCTAACACAGTTAGCCTCTTCCTTATTTGTGCTGTGTATCTGCGCTTACCATATAGTATATGCTTTCATAATATTCCTGAAGTATATCATTTGACTGTGCACAATGCATTTGTTTTAATGATTTTTTGATTGATTATAGATTGAATTAATATACTTCTATAGGAAAGTGAGATAAGAGGTATCTATCAATTATACTTCTCTGAAGATCAAACATGTCAAAACAGAAAAAGAGTAACAATTAAAAATGGAGCTTGTGCAATTAAGTTTTATTGTTTGAACACTGACATTCTATAATGTTGAGAGTACAGTTGCCTTTTCCACCACAAGTTTTTAACAGAGTTGCCATATAGTACTTCCATTGTTCTTGCAATATTAACTTTAGCAAGCTAGTTGTATTGATCATAGATGTACATGGTCTTTACAACAATGTTAAAATCAAAGTAGGCCTTATACTAAGAATAGATCTTGTTCCTTTTCTGAATGTAAGTGAATGCATCTGCAATGTCAGTATTCTCTTTTCAGACTCCTACTCTGTAGTTGTTTGCACAGCATACATACCATCTCAATCATAATCTCTGATCTGCAGTCACTCATGCAGTCCCATTGTAAATGGGATGTGTAAAATTCAGAATATTTTTACTCTAGTTTTCAAATCCTATAGGGTGTGTGGATAAAACCTAGTTCCTGGGAAATGGACAAGATTAAAGACAGTATAGCCATAGCGGTGTATGGGCCTAGTTTGTACTGAGATTTACTGAACAGAATGAAGAATGTCCTCTCATATTCATCTGAGACGGACCTCTGCTTGTACTCTAAAGACCTTGTAGATACGTATTGTTTTGGTAGAATTACTTTAACTTCATGTCCAATATTTACATAGATTATATAAGCCTTGGCAATTTCAGTGGGTTTAGGGTACTTTGGATTGAAATGTGCCTCTCCTGTTAACACACAGTGAGATTCCAGCTTCTAAAAGCTAAACTGATAAATGCTTTCAGACATGGAACATTTGCCACGTCTGGACAAATATTAGACCTTCCATTATATCTCGACCACTAGTTAGCTTTTTATCTATGGGAGACATTTACATTTTTTAGACACATTGTTACCAGTAGTGTAATCCTTTGTGTGCTTAATTTTTTGCTCCCTTTCATTGTACATCCTGGTCTCTGTGTCTCTAACTAACTCCACACACAGTGGCAAAGCAAATAGGATTCTCAGACTAGAGCCCTTCTATCTTCCCAGCTGGGCAGATCTGATAGCTACTCAGATTCAACCTACTGGACCAGACTTTGCAAATACAAATGGAGGTGATTTAACTTTCAAGTGCAAATGTTCCCTTACACCCTCTTCAGTCACCTAGTTTTGGGGCAGGGATTAAAACTAGATTTACTATCAATGTTTCTTTTAAAAACCAGGTTACAAGTGTAGTACCCACGTAATAAGATATTTTTACTGAGCCACTTCACAACAAAACAGAGAAGTCTGTCATACTGCATCTGGCTGAGATAGAGCTAAATTTCTTTATAGCAGCCTTTGTGGTGGCATGTTTTGGATTTGTGGCCCAAACTCTGTGATAACAAATGAATGTTGTGGTTGGTGCTGAACAGTGGTTGCACAGCGTCAAGGCTTTCCCTTTTTCCTACTTCGGTTTCTCCCAGTGAGAAGGCTGAGGGTGGGTAAGAAGTTGTGAGGGGTCACAGCCAGGGCAGCTGACCTTAACCAGCCAAAGAGACATTCCATAACACTTAGCATCACGCTCAGCAATAGAACTGAGGTAAATGAAAAACAAGGTGGGCTTTTTTGGCTTCCAAGGAAGCTATTGCTTGAAGACTGGCGGGACTGTGGGAGGTGATAAAGAATTTGTATAACTTGGTTCACTTTACTGTTTTCCTCCAGCTATTGAGCTGTTTTTATCTTGACACGTGACCATCCTTGCTCTTGTTCTTCCTGTTCTCTTGCTTGTCCCACCTGGTGATAGGCAGGAAAGGAGATGGTGAAAAGAGTAACAGGGTGTGAGGAACTGTGTGGGTACTTGGCTGCTGTCTGGCGTCAATTAACCATATCTGTATAATATGGTAGCTACGCCAATCTCCTGCCAAATGGATTTGAGGTTTCAAATCTATTTGGGTAATTTTTGCAACTTCTGCAACCACATCGTGGGGGTGGGAGAGTGTATCTAAAAACATATGAAATAGTACAGATAAAAAATCAGTATTTTTGCTATTTCTTCCTTGATTTTTGACAGCTGCATCAGAAAAGAAAAAATGTAGTCTTGCTCCATTCCTTAAATAAAAAACGTATGTGTCAAACTCAGGATTTTTAGCTGTGCATGCACAGTTGATTCCTATCTCACTGCACTTTTAAATGAAGCTTGCAGAAATAAAGGGTTTAGACACACCATTTGCAACATTTTTTCTGGTTTCCCTCCAGTCAAATCTGTTCAGCCTGTTGGCAGATATATCCCATTCTGGAGCTCTTGACCCTGCTTAGAGACTGAATACACAACTGGGTATGAAACAGAAGGTGACGACGGTGCTTTGGGTGCCAGGTACTTGAAGTTAGTATTTAAAATTAGTTCAGCATTGTAATGGACAACTTACAGATACTTGAACTCCTCCTTTGATGTAGATCTTAAAGTACAAAGAAGAGCAAAGGTGAAACAATATTTTAACATTTGAACTATGTAAGATTTTCAGAAGTATTTAACTATCATGCTGCCTGTTCAAAGGCAATATTCTGTTATGATATAAGAAAAAATCAAAGCAAACTACTACTACTTTCTGAAAGTAATAAACCTTCAAAGGCTCTCATATGAGTTAGGAAGTTCAATATCACATCCTTAAGTAAAATGCCTGTAAATCACAAATAAGCTTTTGTTCATGAAAAGATTCTAGTATTTTGGTCCTGTACTGATCCAGAATTATACCAGTTTCAAGGTTGCTGCCTATCTGAATACTAAGCCTTAAGTGCTAGCTGCTTCAGTACCTAAACTGACAGATGCATATATTGAGAGGAATGGATTCCACAGGAATTCCGTCATTGTGTTCTGAAACTGAACACTGCAGAAACGTAGTTAATGTCCATTGTAAACCCACACAGTATTAGCGGGCCAGTAACTTCTTGATTTGCCTACATCAGCTGGACACAAATCTATAAACTGAAGTTGTGTCACCATACTAAAAAACACACAGACCATGAGCTAGTAAATATTTGGATGGGGAACCTGAAAGAACTCAAGTGACAAGCCTTTCAAGTTTCCTATATTTTTTTTTGTTTTCTCATCCAATCCTTCTTTTTATTCCAAATGCATTCAACAGCTGGACTGGCAAACATTACTTTCCCTTTCTGAAAATCGCCTTATTGTGGATATGTAGACTGGAATGTAGAATTTATCTTACAATGTTTGGTTTATTTATGGTGTGTGTTGGTTGGTTGGTTGTGTTGATATTTTTCTAAAAAATACCAACAATTCAAGGTGAAATCTAGATGATCTTTTAATGTTAGTGTTTCTAAAACATCAGTATGATACTGTCTGTCAGTCAGTAAGATATGCAATGTTACAGGCTTGGGGAAGATTGGCTGAAAAGGTGCCTGGCAGAAAAGGACCTGGGGGAGCTGGTTTAGAGCCAGCTGAAATGAGCCAGCAGTGTGACCAGGTGGCCAACAGCATCCTGGCTTGTATCCAAACCAGTGTGGCCACAAGGGCAAGGGAAGTGATTGTCCCCCTGTAGTCAGGACTGGTCAGGCTGCACCTCAAATACTGTGTTCAGTTTTAGGCCTTCCACTTCAAGAGGGACATAGAAGTGCTGGGTTGTGTCCAGAGAAGGACAACAAAGCTGCTGAAGGGTTTGGAGCACAAGTCTTATAAGGAGCTGTGGAGGGAACTGGGATTGCTTACTCTGGAGAGGAGGAGGCTCAAGAAGGGACCTTATCACTCTCTACCAACTACCTAAAAGGAGGTTTTAGACAGGTGGGGGTAGGTCTCTTCTTCCAAGTAACAAGTAAAAGGACAAGAAGAAATGGCCTCAAGTTGTGCCAGGGGAGGTTTAGCTTGGATATTAAGAAAAAAAATTCTTCACTGAAGAGAGTGGTCAAGCAGTGGGACAGGCTGCCTGTGGAAGTAGTGGAATCACCATTCTGTGAAGTGCTTTAAAAAATGTGTAGATGCAGTACTTGGGGACATGGTTTAGTGGTGGATATGGCAGTCCTAGGTTAACTATTGGACTTGATGACCATAAAGGTCTTTTCCAACCTAAATGATTCTATGATTCTATATCACTTATATTTAGTAATTAAAACTATCTAGAATTCGGTTTGGTTAAGCTCCAGTAAATTCTATAGCAATTTCCCAAAGAGAAAATAAAATAGTTTTAAAAATTTCAAATAAAGAAAGGAAAAGAAGCAGAATATGTAATACTGAAGTAGAAGCAAGCTGCAGAAGAAAAGCTGAAGAAGCTGATGAGAACCTATTAACATCTGCTCCCTGTGCTAAAATCAGCTCTAAAGTCTGAACATCTAAAAGAATTCTGTTTAATAGGAAACCTTATGCAACCTGATTATTACTTAGCAGGTGAGAGGAAAATCAGGAAATTGCCAGAACTCATTTTTATGTATAGAATTAATAATAGCATAAGTTTTAAAAGCAGCTTAGATGCAATAAGAGTCTGAATGAAGTGATGATTAGACATATAACAGGTGGCCCTTATGCAAGGTTGTCCAGGTTAGCTTAAATGATGTACGATAAATTTGTTGTGAGTCAGCTAACTGCATCATGAATATAGAAGAGCTAAATGCTCTTGTTCTGGGCCTTTTTAGATAGCTCTTGATGTAAATTTTGTTTATGTAGTTTCAACATGCAGATGAAACATCCTATTTTCATGTTTTTAAAGTAAATTACTCTGAATAGAGAGGAGATGATTTGCAATGTAATTAGGCTAAAGTGAAATCCAACTTTCATACAAAGGTCAAGTTATCCTCTATTTTATGATTTACAAAGTTTTTATCTTTTTAATCAGTCCATACCCTTTGAAATACTGTTTCATTTTAAAACTGATATAATTATATACAGCTTCAGTTGTCACTAGTGCCAGTGGAACTAGTGTTTCATTTTCGTTGGATTATAAAACAACGATATGCTAAACCACAGAGTTTTTAAAATGGCCCAGTTCTGTATATGTTAGCAAATGTGTACGTCTAAGAGATAGACATATATCACAGAGTGGCATGTTTGGAAAAACACTTTGAACAAAAACTGCTTTTTCTGTTTCTTCAGAAAGTGGCTAAGAAGGTGGAAGCTTCTCTTTTACTGATAAAAAAGAAGACGACTTAGACTGTTTTCAGATATGTTTAAAGTAAAATGTGCTCACCATCTTTTTTGTCACAAACCCACTAAAGTTCCTATTTTGCAATTACTCAGATTTTTGAGAAATGGCTCCCAAACCAGTACAGAACAAAGATCAACATGATTCACACTAATAGTTTGTATCTTAGTGTAATAAACTTAACAAGAAAAAAGACCCTTTGCACTAAATCTGTTTTAATTTGGTGAATTTTAATTGTAATGCATATGAAAGTTTATTCATCTAACTGCCTATACTCCATTCACAGCACAAAGTACCTCCTATTTATGTGTCAGGACATGAAAGTGTTATTGGATATGCTTCAGGTGGGATGCAGTAGTGGCCCTGAGTATCAGATACTCTAATGAGTATCCAAATCTTGCTGTTATTAGTATGTAGTTGCAACAACAGCTTAACCTGATCTAAACAAAGATTGCCAAAGCTTTTCTCTTGCTTTAGCCTTGTTTTTTCAAACTCTTAATTGCCTTTTCCCACCATTATAACCGTACAGGTTATAATACTCCAAGATGCCTCTGTGGCCTCTTCACTTGCTTACAACATAAAAGTGGATGAAATGTTATGTGTATATATGGAATGGTGCATGAAGAAAAGTGACTACTTTTAAAGCATATGTATTACTTACAGAAGGATGCAATTTGGTATTTAATTACTAAAGAATTAGCTTGGGTTGTTAGAGGATTTATAGGGCCAACTTTGTGGTTACCTTGTGATTTCTGGAAAGCTGTTGAGTGATTTGCCCCACAAAGTCAGTATCTGGAAGAAGTAGTACTTCTCGCCTTATTTTGAGCATCAAATTATTCATGGAGTACAGTCTGAGTTTAGGAAGAGGTTTTACATACATTTGACATGTATTTCCAATGAAGCTTCCTAGTGTGGTTTTTTTTGGTGGTAAGTAAAATTATAACTAAGCCTGCATTATATGGATACAATAAACAGTACATGGGAACACTCCTCTCCAAAGCATTTTCATAATTATACCTTACATCTTTTGGATCATAATAGATAAACCAAGGAGGTCATCCACAGCTAATCACAAATTCATCTGTGGTTAAAATCCTCCAAAACATTAATTTTATAATAGTTCACATATATATCTCAAATGATGATGATGATGATAATAATAATAATAATAATAATAATAATAATAAGTTGAGTGTCTGGTTCTTTCATGTTGAAGTATAGCTGGATAGGTGCAGTCTGATTTCCTGGATTATTCTACAAATTCAGAGTTATACAATAATACATTAATAGTGTTGGGGGTTAGGGGTGGGGTGGGTTGTTTTTTGTTTTTCCTCAGGGAGATTCAGTTCTTTTAAAGCAATTTGAACTGGAGAACCTCATTGCTCTGTCAGAGCGTAGTTATGTCCAGAATTATGAGCACAAAGAATCGCACTCTTACCCATGTAAACTAATGTAGTTCTGCTGCAGGTGGACCAACATCAAATTTTACAGCACTTTTGTGCCATAGTTTACAGTCAGAAATAACTCTTTGGAATTGCAGTGTAGTTTCAGGTAAATAAGCCTTATCTAAAGTGGATTCTAATGATGACTGTAGGATTAATACCTGCATTCTTGTAAAAGCATTTGTTAGCTTGCACTGAAAGTCCACGATGTTACTATTAAAGTCTCACACAGAATTGTTATATGCAGTAGTATATGCATATAACATATGCATCTGTTATATGCATATAACATATGCATATGTTATATGCAGTAGTCTATTATCTAGTCACTGATTAATTGGTGATCAAGAGGAAGGATTAATTATTAAATGTTTAGCACTTGGGGAGGTGGGGGAATGTTCTTAAGGATACTCTGGTTTCACCTAACAGATCCAATTAAATCCTGAAGTTGCATGGGTGGTCTTTCTTTATTTAGTGCCCTTGATTATGGCTGTTAGACCTGGAAGGAAATTAGTACAAACCTTAACATAGACATGCTGGATTTCCAAGGTTTGATGCACCTACACTCCTCTGATCCCCAAAGTTAAATGTTCTTACCATACTAGACTGAATTCTAAAATATGAGCAGCACAAGATGAAGCCGTTAAAATGGTAAACTTGAAGCAACTGCTTCTCAGCCTGGGGTCTATGACACAACTGAGGACTGTGAAATATCAGGGGATGATTTACTAGAAATTGGAGAGAAATGTCTTGGAGCATGTGTCCTTATTCCCTAGTAGGGAACAGCACTAAAGGACCTCAGCAAGTAGTAACATTGTTTCTGCACCAGACAGTTAAGTAGTTCTTTCTCACCCTGCATTGGAAGTAAAAGGCTTTGGCAGAAAAAGAGCCCATTGGATAATAAGGACTACCCCGTAAGTCTGCATTCTGCCTTACAGGGTCCTTGGTGTCTTCCCTAGTCCTAGTTCATATTAACCTAGGGTTCCCGCATCACACAGACACCAAGAATCCTTGTCTTTCCTTGCTGCCTTTCTCACAAAGGACACTATATAATAAATATAATTGACAGAAAATTCCTTCGTAGGTTCGTAAGTTGCCTACAGTATCCTTGAAACATAGCTCTGGTCCAGCTACATTACCTTTGAAAACTTGTGCTGTGAGTACATGTTACCAACAGCAATGGAACAGAACAGATCAGTTCTAAAGTTCTAAGGCATTTCAGAAAGTAGTCCATGTCAAGTCAGAGAGCACTTTCTAGTTGAAAATAACAAAGATGGCTTATATTTTTTCCATAAGATATTTGGATTTAGAAAGGTCTGTGGCTGAAGGCATGAGATTAGTTCTGTTGCTGAGATGAATCTCAGTGTTATAGCCTTACTAAATAAGATCACCATTGGTGTCATATTCTCAGATATCTGTGTAGTGGTTTGACCCTGGCTGGATGCTGCGTGCCCACCAAAGTTGCTCCATAATGTTCCTCAACTGGACAAGGGAGAGGAAATGTAATGAAAGGCTCATGAATCTGAGACTAAGGACAAGGAGATCATGCAGCAGTTACCATCATGGGCAAAACAAAACTTGACTTCACCCCAGCCAGGCCCAGCACACAATGCCAGGAATGATTTTCCCTTCTTTCTTATAATGGTGTTCTAAAATTTGAGTAAGTTTCCTTATTTCCTGATAATATTAACGGTTTGATGCTTGTAACATTTTTATTTCATGGAATAATGGTGATACAGGAGTGTAATATATAACTTGAAAATAGAAGTAGCAGGTCTTGTGCTAGTTATTTTCACAGAACCTTTTTTCTCTGCCTGCTGTGATCGAAGTGGCTTCTGCACCCCGGTGGGTGATTCTGTTTAAAACAATTTATTACCTCATAATTGCAGTACATCAATATATTCTACTGCAGGCAGGTACCTTTCTGTTACTCTTAATTATCTCCATGTTCAGTTGCCCCAGAAGTGTAAAAGCTCATGTACGTTTTCTAAAGAATCTCCTCTCTTGTACCTTACAATCACACCTAATTACATTTGGTAGCGGATTTCAATGTCCAAGCTAGTGTATATACCAGCTGTGCTTCAAATGGGGGGCAAATTCTTTTTTAATTTATACTGATGTCAAAGGAACAAAACAGAACTTTTACTGTGTTTAAACACCAACTCATTACAAAATTACATTCTAAAGATGTTGCAAAGAGGTGATACTTGAATCACGTGCTGGAAAATGAAAACTGTAGATTTCATTTGAGAAACCTGGACCACTTCCAAATTTATGATTCATCTTTTTAGCTAGTCCACAGACAGAGACCAAATCGGAAGCTAGTTTTGTTTTGTTTAAGATTAGTTTGATGAAGATTTCAATGTTTTATGTAACAAAATAAAACAATGTTTCTTTCCTTTCTCTTAGTTCTCAGCTCTTTTTTTTCTTAGCAGCATTAGTGGTACATGATGATGAAACAGTAATATTCGTGCTGGTTCCAGGTGGTCATTTTTTTTTTTTTAATTTAGGTTCTTAGTATTGGACCTGGTTGCTTTGCAGTAATTATTAGTTGCTTTTACTTCTGCAGCTAAAGGCAATTTTAGTACCCATTACAGGAAAGATTTTTAAACAATGTAATTAGCTATTTATCAGTAATTGTTGCACTAAAATAAGAAAAACTTCCACTGTGCTACCTGATGTATTTTCTTTCTGTTCTCTGGTATAGACTCTTGACTGTGTTAATTGGCCTAGTTTGGTGGAAGTCAAATCAAATGGTGGTTTATATATGTAAGGATGTGACCTATCTTTTTTTCCCCTTTTAGCAAGCAACATTATTAACTTGTTTCATGCTTTCATTTGATACCTATTTTTTTCTGCTTCTGCTTTGACGACTATTAATCACAAAGAATGACTATTCTAAATATTATTTATAAAGATGTATGTATATGTACACACATCTGAAATAGCATTTGTTAGGGAATATCAGCTTTGAAAAACCAAGATTTAAAAAGTTTGCAGATGTGGTAACTGAACTTCCATCTACAAATTCTTTACTTTGCCTCCCCACTTGAGATATCTAGAGCCTGTTCTCTTTCAGAGCACTTGACATTTTGATAGCCTTTGAGTTTTAAGCCAGTTGCATTTTACCTCATTCAACACCTAGTTCAGTCTAATGTCATTTTTATATTAAACAAACAGAGACCAAGTACAGCTTGGAAAAGTTAGATTTCCATGACATGAAGAGCTTCACATACTAAATCTCTTAAAGCAGGAAGATGATCCAATTCTTGGAGCAAAACGTAGATGTTTTACACATACCAATCCATTTTTTTTTTTATTTTTTTTTACCTCTTTAGTTACATATCTTCCAGATTGTGAAGTATAGTAAAAGAGTTATTAACATCCTCGTTAACTTTGTAACTCTAATGCATTTGTAGAGCACCAGCCCTCAGAATCAGTAAAAAAGCCCCTCCTGCTTTTGCTCCTTCTGCAGTTTCATATTCCTGCCCTTTGTATTGTTTGAGTCTTAATCTTCCATTTCTAAAATTTGCTCTCTGCATTCCTGACCTCACTATCAGTGAAACTTTCTTCAGAGTGCAACAGTATGTGTTATCTTTCAAACAACAGCACAACAGGAATCTAAAAACTCACATTCGAGTTCTGCAGAGCAAGCCCTTGTCCTGTACAACCAGTCTGCGATTGCAAATCTCAAGTTCCAGCATGGCTTCTTGAATGCCCTTCCTCCCCAGCTGACCCAGTGCACCTACTGGAGCCCTTTAGAGTGACATGAGTTTCTAAGTGATGCCAGGGTGTTGGCAAAGTCTGGGTATCACCCCAAATATTTCATACCATCCGTGTAGGCTAAATATGCACAGCTACAATTTTTTTTTTCATAGTCTAATTTAAGAATAAACAGTCTCATAGTTGTTATTATTCTAGCTACAATGATATTAACATTTTTCATCCAAAGAATCCAGATTGCCAATTCTCAATAATAATACAGTTAATGCTGATATATTGCAAACTTTCTAGCATCTACCCTTTCTTGGGTGTTATCTCTTAAAGTATTCCTCTGGGTAATGAGGTGGATGGTACTAATTTTCCTTAAGAAGGTGGGAGGGGGGTTATAGTGAGTCAGCAGCAACATTTCTGATTCTTCTGCAAAAGGAGTATAATGTTGATAACAGGAGGTTTCTTCCTTTTCTGAGAGGTAGCTGATTATTGATAATGCAAAAATGATTACATTCTTATTCTCACACTGGGTTATTAGTTGTTTAGTACACTATACATACTTATCAGTCTATTCTTAGAGAAGTAGTATAATTACCTAGCATTTTGGATGTAAATTTAACTGATTGAATTTCCTAAATAAGAGATTATTAAAACAGCAATGATTTTCTTCTGAGGATTAATTTCTTCTTAATTATTGGCCTGATCCAAACTATACTTAAATGTTCTAAAAAGAGGGGAGAAGAAGAAAAGAATTAAAGCTGCATCAGCAGAAGAAAAAAATAATAATCAAGTGATATTGTGAACAGTATACATATATCACATCAAATCCATGGGATTTTACTTGATTCCATGCTTTATTTTCACCAACATTACCATATTCTTTATGCACAAAAAGAAACAGTTGATTCTTCTCCCAAATTTCTTCACTACAAAGAAATTCTATCCCATGAACTCATCAGTATGTACTGTATTTATTTGTGACAGTGTCATTTAGTGTGCTGAGAGGGGCAGTAAGAGCAAATGAGACGCTAGGGTCATTACTAATTGACTCCTAGTGTTGGCGTTTGTTAAAACAGAAGGAAATGCAGCACTACAGCCAAGACTTTCCTATTAAAAATTACATTAAGCGGCATGCATGATACAGTACAGTTTATTTGAGAAATTACAATATGGTTCTTGTGTTACATTTACATCCTTTATTAAAATTAGTTCTGCCAATTCACTAAAGAACAATTTAATAAAAAGATCAGTTAAGCACTATTATTTTAGTAACTTTTTTAAAGTGATAGTCTTAAATGACTATTTACCATTATCATGGGCTGTATTATTTGCATATTTTAATTTATTTGTGTGGTGTTTGCTTATTCTAGCTGGAAAATACCTGTGCAATAAGGTTCATGGCTTAAAATCAATGGATTCAGTTGCTTTTCCCTTGTGCTCTTCCTGACTGGATCAAAAATGTTGTGCTGGTAACAAAATACAATGAGTGCCTATGATTTAGAAAATCTGATATAATAAACAAGAAGAGCAAATAATTAAGTGCAGAACTGTGTCAGTTCTGTCATGGTATGTGTCTCACTGGTAACAGTTTATGGGACATTCTGTCCTTTGCAATTCTTTCCATGAGAAATGTGAAACTAGAAGAGCTGATGCTTTTGATCTTGTAAGTTCCTCCCAGCCCCATCAGTGTTCAAAACTTTTGATTTGGGTGTTTTCATAGATAAAAACAAACACATTCATCATTGTAATTCATATAAAGGAGTCACTCTAGGACAATTTTTATTGATTAGACACATTATCCTGCTATGAGCAGCCAAACACACCTTGTAAATTGTACAGAAATGTAAAATTTTAATAAAAGAAAATCACATGTGTGATGCAATATCATCACACATGTTCAGATTTATTTCATGACAGGAATGACCAGGTGATCAAAGGAATTAGTAGACGTCTATGGACTGGATCTGAATAAAAATAAAGTTGTCTAATATGTGATTTTTTGAGAAGAAAAAGAAGAATAGTGAATAAATAAAGTAGAACTGGATTTCTGTAAGCTCAGAAAATCACCAGGTAATATCTGATATCTGAGGGGAAAAGGGCTTCTGGAGAGGCTGACAGTTACTTAAGGAAGAAATATGAAGACTAAAAGCAAAAGCTATCCTAAAAGAAAGAAGGCATGGGAAGATTATGTGAAGCACTGAGTTGGCTAAATAATGAGTTCCTCAATGACTTGATCATGAAAAAGAAGTCTACAGAAAATAGAAAAAGAGTCAAAGTACTAACAGTATAAATATCAAAAAATAGCACAGAAATATAAGTGAAACATCAGAAGACCAGATACAGCTAGCAAGGCACATAAAGAATAAAAGGAAGAATTCTGTAACCACATTAGTTGTAAGAGAAAAAGGAAAGAGTTGGTCTGCTTCTCAGATGAGAAGGAAAATAAATTACAGCTGATGTTTTTAGAAGGTCAGAGTGTTAATACCTTTTCTACATCAATCTTAACTAAAAAGCTCTGCTGTGATAAGTTTAAAGCAACTAACATTAGTGGCAAAGGAAAAAGAACTTGTGATAGTCTAGGGAAAGATCAAAACAGAGACTTCTTTCTCAATCAGATGCTTACACATCAGCTGATCTGGAAGAAATTTACCTAAATTAATTGTGAGAATTAATTGAAGCTGTTTGAGTCATCACTAGTTATCTTTCAAACAGTGCAAAATGCCAAGCATATTGCCTGTTTTAAGAAAGAGGAGAAAATGAGAGGCTGGGCTTATGGATGAGATGGGGACAAATAATGTGACTATTAAACCATTTATAAACACATAAAAGTAGTGACAAGATTGGTAGTACAAAATCATGAAAAAAATGTCAGAACAAAGCAAATTCTTTTTGTTATATAAGGTATTGTATTGATATTTCTGAAGCATTAGATACTGTATATAGCTTCTTTTTTTATAAAGATGTAATACCATCTAATAATAGGACATTCTCATTAGTAAGCTAAATATATACTTTAGAATAAACTGTTATAAGTATGTTAAAGAATCATGTTCAGGAAGTACTTTTCAGTGACCCAGTATCTAACTGGAAAGAGTCATTGAGAGTGATGATGTAGAAAGCTAAGTAGGATGTTAAGAAAGAACTACTCAAGGGTAATGTCAGTGTAGAAATTGTCTTGGACTCTTACAATCTTACTCTATTTTCCAAAACAAAACGATTTTTTTCCCCATATGAATTAATAAGATTGTTTAAGTTTCTATGCCTTAATTTTCGTCTGAACTTCTAGAAATTTCTGTCACTTAAACACAGTCCAAATTCCACTTTTGAAATTGAATTTCCTGTAATTCATTATTCAGAAGGTTTGAGAAACAAATAGTATAGTACCCTGATCCATTTACAGGCTTTCACAGCTTAAAGAGTCATTGCTTTGTCCTTGAAACCTATTGCTTTGAACTTACAGTAATAATTAAAGAACAGCGTTTAAAAATGTATGACTTTCTATCATACCTTCCTAACAGTATTATACTTAACATTCAGATATCCACTGCATTTGTATTTCAGATTTCCTTGGACTGTTCTTTTTGAAGTAGGGTACAAGGCCATTGTCCTTCCTCCATTGGCCTTTAAAAACAGACCAGTCCCTGACTATTATAAACAAACAGGGCTGATCATGAGACTTCAGATCTAGATGCAATTATCTCAACTTATTTATGTTAGGTATATGTATAGAATTTAATTATAGGAAGGACTTTGGTGATCTTTTACGTAATTAACAAAATGGTGCTGGAAAATCATGCCTCTCTAGGATTGACTTCAGTAATGTTATGTCTTAGATGTATATATCACAATGTATTGATCATTTGTAAAATGGATCATGAGCCAGACATAAAGAGGTCTAAGTTGTTTACTTAATATCACTTTCCCATGCTCTCCACCTTGCCCTCAAGGTGACCGGCATGCTGAAATGCATTGAGATGTGTCAGTGAATCTCCAAGTGAAACACTGAAATAATTGATATTTACCTTTGTGCTTTATTTAGAAATTTACATACTACAACACAAATAGTAATTTCCATGACCCTTCCAGGTATGCAGTTTAAGTAGAATCTCACACCTCAGGATTACTCATCAGTGATATTCATGCAGTTGACACAGAAATGGTAGATGAGGTTTAAAAAGCAGTATCTCTCCAAAATGCATGGTATTTTTTGTTCAGTTTATTGGAGGTTTCTTTTATTCTATTAGTTTTTGTGTTCAGAAGTGGAAAATATATGGAGATCACATATCACATAACAATCAGCTATTTTTCCTGTGAATGTCTGTTTTAATATGAAAAATAATGACAGAAATGCAAACAGTAAGTGGGTTGATTAAGCCTGTGAGTGCTGTTATCAGCATTTCTTTATTCAGAAACACTGTTATCATTGGCATTAGCAGCACTTCTGAATAAAGAATCCAGAAATGGACACTAAAGTAATGTTGTATACTTTTGGGTGTGAGAAATGCTAAGACCCTGGATCATATAAGAAGATTCTGTTACTGCTGTTAGACATGGCCAGAAATCTCCCTAACTGCTAATTAAAAAAGAAAAATTTCTTGTGTAATAACGACCCTGTAACACTTGCAGTGCACAAGAGGATTGTCAACAGAGTAAGTTTCTACAAGTTCAAAAAATCATCTTTATGTTGGAAAGAAAAAATCAGGATTTAGCAGTGTATGACTATTTTACTACTTGATTGTTGTGTAAGATAAAGAAAGCAGGGTAAATATTCTCTCAGTTAAATATGATTGTGACACAGTCATCTCTCCTGTTTCCCCCCCCCCCAAAAAAAAAAAAAAAAAAAAAAAAATTGGCAAACTGCAGAATGTGATATAGAGGTATTTAAAAAAAAAAAAAAAAAGCTGCAAAAATTTGCTATCTACATCAAGAATGACGTTAACAGCATAACAGCATACCTCCTTTTGCAGTGTTTTGCATTTTTGAGATTTGCCCCCAAAATGAAAACATGTTTTCTTTTTAGTCATACCAATAACTTCTTATTACAGGATTAAAAATATAATTGAATTACACAGGTCAAATTTGTAGCAGCATAGAGGGAACTTGGCTGGTGCAGTGGTTAGAATATTTGTACAGTGTGACGATTAGCCATAGTATATCCACCCTTGGGCTGCTAAGTACGACATCTCCCTGCAGTTTGCTGTTTCTCTACACCATATCTCAGCATCCATTTCTGAAATTAGCTTGGTCATAACAGTTTTATCTTCACTTCTAATAATCTTTAACCTTTTGATGTTGATTTTTGTAATCTTCAACTATTAGTAAGGTTGAAGATGCAGTTACTTCTAACAAAGAGTTGGGGAGATTAAATTTATATTAATTATAAAAACTATGAACACTGTTGAAATGCAAAACTTATGATGCCTGATATACTATCCATTTTTTAACCTTGAAGGATGTGTATTTCTAGGGAAATTTGGGTTAGTTGTTTATCTTAGCAGTGGTCTAACCTTGCTATGTAGTCATTCATAAGTGAGAAGGTCTTAGGTTAAGGGCATAGTATGAATAAATACCTAGAATTCAGTCAGCTTAAAATAATTATCCAGCTGATTCAGCTTGCCTGCACCATGTTTTCTGGGGAAAGAAGCATCACCAACAAAAAAGAAAACAGTGTGACGTTCTCATGTAGCTTTATTCATTTGATCTAACAGGTTGACACATGCGTATGTCATCAAATGTAGCTGTCATACAGGCAACTCTCTTGTGCTTCCTCTATTGCACTGTTATTTTTCTGAAACATGTAGATTCACCAGATCCAGGTTGCACCTCCTTTCCACTGACATTTATTTCTGTTTTTTCCTTTTCCACTCTGACTAGCACTAACCAGGTATCATGCTGGAATTTGCTCTTATGCAAACGAGTAGAGATAGTGAATTTCCAGGAGTCACACTGCCCCATGCTGATGGTAAAATATTTCCACACATCATAATTGTAATCATGGCTGCATATTCCTCATATGCATTTTGAGGACATGATGGTCATGTTATGAGGAACAGAAATGTTTCAGTCTGCTTTTCTGTAGGAAAACCAGTGTGAGATGCCCTCTTCCCCATTGGGAATTATATCCATCTACCCAAAGTCAGTGCAAAGCCAGTCCTTTCATTCAAGAGTTGATCTGATTGGAGAATTCCTATTAAATGTATTCCTAATTGACTTGTCAGAAGTGCTCTGATACGCTTTCTTGTGTCACAGTTATGTCACAGTACAGGTGAAGGGTGATGTGATCATAGTGATCTCTTCCCTGCAACCTGGGTGATGTAGCTGCAGTTCATAATAATCTCTACATATCTGTGAAAAGCCTGGGGCCATTTCTGTTCTCCTGGACTTGGTGAGCTCACCCAGAATATCTTCTATCTCATAGTGTGCATGCTATAGGTTGCTGGGTTTGTTGTTGTTATTCTGAAACAGGTTTGTACACCTTCAGTGAAATATGCCCTTGTTTGCAGTAGGACAGGTAGAATAATTCATAAGGATTATTCCTCAGAGGTCAGCTAGTCGGAAATACAGAGCAAAGAGGCATTTTCAGTGAGGCTATTCTTACAATGTGCACACTGTAGTAGCAATCAAAGTTAGGAAGGTAACAAAAACCAAAAACAACAAAACAAAAAAAAAAAAAACACACACACACAAAAAAAAAAAAAATCAGCAGAAAGGAAAAAATAAAATCTGACCAAAACAGAAAGAGGCAACAGAAGATTTTTAATAAGTGGAGGAGTTAGTTTTCTCTTAAACAATGACTATTCTCCATAACTTTTATGGCTGACTGAACTGTGATCAGGGACTCTGATCATCATCTGGTCAACATATCCTCATTGCTGCTGCCTATTCACAGAGCTGGAGTTCTGTAAACTTTTGCATCTGGTTCAAGCATCCTCTATACATGATCAAAGTAGTAGTAACTTAAAGTGAAATCACTTGATCCATAGCAATGTAAGAGTGATGACCAGTTAGAGTTAGGCTTAAGAACTGAAGGATGGAATAAGCTTCAAGGAGATTGGAGAGGTCAGATAGGTGAGAACAAATAAGGATACTGGTCAAGAATTGTTACACTTTGACAAGTATATTTTAATGAGGCATTTTTAACTTTAAAAAATCCCATTTATTGCAAATGTATTCCTTACAGGAAAAGATACCAAAGTTTTCCATAAGATAATTCTGAAACAGTGTAACTAGATTAAGGAAAAGTAGGTATCACGTACCTGGGTTTTTTTTCAAGAATGAGATACAGTTTCTTCCTGAGGATATTTTGCAGCGCAGTACTGTAGTATATATATAGATACATGTAGTGTCATGGAGAAAACACTTAACTTGTAGATTTTGGGGGTGGGAGGTGTTGTTATTTATCTTCTATTGGCCCAAAACTGGAATGCATGTTTCTAAATGATACTGTAGAAGGATCTTGAACAGCCAGACTTGTTAACTAATTTCAAAGCTGTGATACGTGATTGATCATGCACAGACTCCTTCATTATGCAAACATAAATAAACTCAGATATGGTAAAAACTGAGGTTAGTCTTTATGCCCTTTATTCTGAATACAAATACCTTTACATCACTGACATTGATGAATCCCAAAGAAGTGATATGGATAAAGACAAACAGATATGAGTAGCACATTTTGAATCACATGAAATTAAAAGGTTCCATTTTTCTTCAAGGACAGTGTGACATGAATGGCCTCTCACACTTTGGAATAGCGTGAAAAACTTACACACATAAACACACAAAAAAGTGCTTTTCAGGTATTGTGTGTAATTTAAATTGACATGATCCTTAAAGACAGAGCTGGTATTGGTGCTTGTTGTTACCGTTACCAGCTTTTGTATGAAAGGCTCTGTTTTCATTTGCTTATAACCTCACAAATTGGTAGAGGACTAGCCAATATTTTTGCATGAAAATTCTGCTAGAGAACAATTCCCTGCAATCCCAATTTCCCTTCATATTAGTCAATTGACAAGATGGTGAAGTAATTTCCAAAGTGATAATTATTATGGAATGTACTGTTTTATTGCAGAAAAGAGTGACAATGTTTTCATTTAAAAAGGGTTAACATTTTATGTTTCAAAACTAAAACATGATCTTTGACAGATGAAGTACATTTTGGGATGAAAGCACTCACTGTTGGCAAAGTTGCCTGGCTTTTAAAAATTGTGTATTATTCAAGTTGCAATTGGGTCAAGATGGACCATTTATAGTGCCCATAGATATAAACACAAAAAGGGTCATTCTTATTCTAATCTTATTTAGAAACTGAGGTGAAAACCAAGACTTTTGAGTCTATTCATTTCCCTGTCTCTGAAAACTCCTGGCTGGTAATTACAGTAAATGACAGTCCACTGTTGCTATCAGTTAATTACAGTTTCACGCAGGATAATTGTAAGTAGTAAAAGCTTGATTTTTAGCACATTGTATGCCACTGCTGAGACTTATGGTAGAATACTGCATGTAAGCTTGGACCTGCATTTTTTCAAAGCATTAAAGAAACTGAGACTATAGAGAAGAGATTATCTGATAATAGAAATTATCTGAGGAGAGGGGAAGATTTTAGTGACAGAAAGCTTCGTATGTTTGAGTAAGCAAAGCAAGTATTAACTTGTCATGGTCAAGGTCTCAAAAACTGACTGGAGTCAAGTGAATTATGAATACCTATTTGGGAAGTGGACTTTTCCAACACAGGTAGACCATATGGTTGATTACAGTAGCAAAAATTTATTGCTCTGAAAAACAAACCCATGTTAATCTTCCTGCATTCAGATGATGCTGTTATGAGATTCCTTCTACTTTGGTCTTCCTTTCCTGGTAAAAATAACGAAAATAAAATAGAAATAAAAAATAAACAGGTTCATATTCAGAACCTGGTTTTCTTTACAGAGATCTTTTGCCTTAGTATATGGGTTTTCTCACCATATTGATGATGTATCCGACATTTTTATTTTTCTAACTGAAAACTGACAAAACTATTGTAAGCAATGCAATGAGTGTATATTCACCTTCTAGCTTGATCCACAATTATATTTGTAACGATTAATACATAGAAAAATGTTCTTGAATCTCAATGTATATGCAAAGATCGTCAGATGTATTTTATGGAACTGACTTTAAGATGATCTTGTTATGCTCTTCAACATACAGGACACTTAATTCTTTGCAATTTGGACTCAGAATTTTGGCAACACTATCTACTTTCACTTGGAATTTTGCCTACTCACAGCTGAACTTTGTGCACTTTGTGAACTTTGGTAATTGCAAATAGGCATTTACCTGTCTTCTTCGTGCTCTCAGAATGTCCATTCCCTGCACTTATATCTATAAGGTGATTTGAAAGGCTTCTATTTTGGAGATTAAAATAAAAATCATAACCTAGCGGTTTTGATCTGTCATGTATCTAAATAATTTTTATCTTTGCCTTCTGATAAATATGGTCTATATTCTTTCTTCATACCAAGAATCATTTACGTTTCTGTTGTTTTGCAGAAAGCTCCATACATACCACGTGACTGACAGTACAAGATTTTTGGCTTCTCAGCTGCACACACTTGTCTGTTATAGTATGCCATGTTCCTTTGCTTGGGACAGAATGCACAAAAAATGTCAAATATTCCACTAAAAGTAATTAAAAATAAAAATTCTCACAAGCTAGTTCTTGTAGGCTCAAATTCTCTGTCTATGAAGATGAGACAATTGGCATTGACAGCTTCACATAAGTTGCCCTAAATGTACCTAAGTAGACTTTAAATCTTGGCTGGTTTTTTTTGTTTGGTTGTTTGTTTTAAATTGCTTGTTTATTCAGAAAGCATTCAGACAGCATAAACAAAAAATTGACACTAGAAGGATGCTTGCTGCAGTAATGCAAGCCATGTAAATTTACATGCATTTTTAATCAATGTTTTCTTGCACAGTTGGTTGTTTTTTCTTTTCCCTGTTAAAATAGTTGATGTTACTGCAACCCATATTCTTCTAAAATATGAGAACTGAAATGTTTGCATCAAAAATTTCTCAAACACATATTTACAAAAGATCTAAGATAAAGACATGGAATAAATAATAGTGAAGACTTCTTTACTCAGGAAAATTAATTTAAAGGTTTTAATTAAATGTTGCATTTAAATGTTACTATCTGAAGGTTTTCAGTTCCTTGTAAATGTTGCCCTGAAAATAAATATGTGCTCATGCTACTAGCAGAATTTGACCAAGAAAATTTAAACAAACCACTGGATGTTGGTTTTTTGGTTTGTTTTTTTTTTTTTTAATTATCTTATATTTGGACACATTGCTGTTTCTTCTGTCTGATCCTTCTTCTCCTTTAAAAGCAATAAACTTTTTATCTTTCCCTTTTATGTACCAACTCTTAAAATGTTTATGCATGCTTAATTTTATGCACTGACACTGTTCTGAGGACAGATAAGTGCATGCAAAAGATTTTTCAAGAGGGAAAAAGTATCAAGTCCTTAGTAAAGCAGTGGAATTTTATCTTGGCTATTAAAAAGGGAGAGACACACATAAAAATGTCTGAACTTCTCTATTTATCATATTTTTCAAAGCATTCAACCATTGCAATCTGAGACAGTTACAGCCACTGGTTGCTAGGTCTACACAGGTATCATATTTGTAACCATTAATATGCAGACAGGAGATGATTAAATGTGCTTGTGATAAAATGTGACACCATATTATAAATGAGAATGGAAAATGAATTTATAACCATAAATCATGTATTAAAACACATGTGACAAGCTCAGACTGATGAAGACAATACAGAAATAACAAATACTGGGTATGGCAGTTAAGTCTTATAGAAAAAAAAAGATGTTTTTCTTCTTACAATCTTTTATTTTATGTCTGTTTTTTGCTTAAATTACATGCCTCAGGGGAAAATAACAATAGAGGTGTGGCCATAGTACATCTGTTAACATTTGGTAAATATCAGTCAACATTCCTTTCTAACATTAAATAAGACCATGAAACATATTAAATTCTTCTCCAGAAAATAATAATAATAATAAATTAACTGAATTGATCTCTTTTACTATAACAAGCACTTTTGCAAAGTTGTGCTATAGAAATTACAGATTTTGTCCAATTAATATGGAAACATTTACCTGACACGTCATAAGAGATTCCATTGATCGTATAGCTTTTGTTACAGGATCGTAGAGTAACTGCACAGGAGCCTGAAGGGAATTTTTGAGGTCACCTAGGCATGTAGACCATCATCTTCATCTTGAACATAAAAGAGTACTTCTATATCCAAAACTTGGTTATATTTTCTAGTCAGTTTAGTATGCATTTGTTAAAAGATTTATTAGTATTCTCACTGAACTTGTGTCTACAAGATCACAGTCTGATCAGTCTCACATCAACTTCAGTGCATAAACCATTCTGTGTATAAACTTAGTTAGTGACTTCAGGTTTTCCTGGTTCAGAGATTTTATCTATGTCATTTCAAGCATTAGAGAAAATCTTGGTCCTTAATTATATTTAAAATCACAGCATGGAAACTTTAATTTGATAAAGATAAGTACTGTATAGTTACAATACATTGCAGTACTGTAAAGAATAATTCTCTACAAGACATTGAAATGAACTAAATTAATGCTTTTAATCTTATTTACCTATTTTTTATTATCTACTTCTATTTCCCTAACACTTAAAGGCTAAGTGTTACCAGTCAAGATTGGGTAGGTGTATATTAGGCTGTTGTATGAACACGGAGGAAAAGACAATGTTTTGGCTGAAAAATGTCAAACCTAGCTAGGCAGGACAGCATAAAAGAGTGGCACAACAGTCACAACCAGATAAAGCTATTTCCCTAAGGTCACACAGAAGGTCAGTGGTAGAGCTTGGAGTAGAACTCATGATTTCTGGTTTCCAACATTGGAGTCCTAATAAATAATTCATTGGATTTCTGTTTTTATCTGCTTGCAGAATTGTCATGAGTGTGGTCTGATAATCTCTGAGTCAATCCAAAATCATTCAGGAAACCTGTTTTGTAAAAAAAAGATTCAATAGCGTTTGATTATGGCTACCTGATGTTCTAGATGCTAATTGATGTTTCAGTGATCAGTTGCATGGGAATGTGAGGCCTTACTCCTGCAACATGCACACCTCGTTTACAGTATGAGACCCTCCAAATTCAGTGGGGTGGGGTTGTGCAGTGAAGGCAACATTCAGGGTTACACATAAACCAAATGAAATTATGATTATGCTTCAATGTTTACAACATAAAAGACATATAATTGATGTTGTTTGTTGTTTTTGGTTTGGGTTTGTTTGTGGTTTTTTTTTTTTTCCTGAATAGTCAACACAGCACTATTTTAAATTAATTTACTGGAATTTAGGTAACAACAATTTTGAATGTCCCAGTATATGTTGTGAAAAAAAAATTCTTAAATAGCAAGTTTGCAGTCTCACTTTTTGCAACTATTTCTTTTAGAAATGTTCAACTACTCAGTTATGATTGAAGTAAAATTTCTATTAAAATTCAAATGACTATTCATGGAAAATACTTTATTCATTCTACTCTGATATTTATGTATTAAAAAGAAATACATACGTGCCCAGACAGTCTGGATTAAATTTGGTAAGTGTATGACTGTAAATCTGTGGAAAGAATGTGGGAATATTTGGAAATAATTTTCTCAATTTGTACCTCTGACCTTGTTTGTATTATGTTCTCTACCATTCTTATTCTTCCTTCTAGAAGAGAAAATATTCTGGCACTGGCATAGTTAAGCTTACAGCAAGATTTCCAATTATTTTAGAAAACATACAAAAAACTAATTAACTGGGTAATGTTAAACCTGATATCTTTTCTGAAATAAGAATGAAAGGCAGGTGCTCAGGGATGTAAAACTTTACCGACTTGAGGGAAATCAGTACAATGGCCAGAAGTTTCTGCAACTGGCATCTTTCCCTTGCTAGAAAAAGTACGTCTTCCTTCAGGAACAGAAAGTCCTAACTCCAAACCAGTAATGACTCTATGAATCAGACTCTATTGGAAGGGACAGTGAATGGAGTACCTATTAGAAGCAAAATCATGAAAATGTTGAAAATTATCATTTTTCTTTTACTGGGAGTTTCATTTCACATCTTGGGATATATCCTGTGCCATCCCCTTGTGAAGTTAGAGAAAATCATGACCTTTGAGTTTCATAAGGCATCTAAGTAGTCTAATAATCAGTCACCATGGTTGCTTGTGAATACTGCAGAAGAAACCCCTGTTTTGTCAAACACTGTAGGATCATATGGTAGAGCTACAGAATTCTTGTAGGTGTTGTCAATGTATTTTTATCAGATTAATAACTCCAGACAGAATCTAACTGACATGTCTTTCCAGGAGCTTTACATCTGAACAGAACAAGCTGAAATGAACATAGTAAGAAAGTGGATGAAGTGGCAAAGAGCCGTTACAGGGAAAGATATCCATCACACACATACTGTGCTATTACCTATAGTTTTTCATATATCACACAAATGCAGCAGCATTTTCTGTTGATATTGCTGAGTTTTAATAGCTGATGAATACATTTTATATTAGATAATAATATTTCTTTGGAAGATAATATCGGTAACCACAGCAAAAGTGTCACAACAGATAACTTTCATGCTTAATTGTTCCAGTTATACTGTGACTGTTATTTAACAAAACATAATTACAGATTTTATGTATAATTGTTCAAGAAATTGAAATAGAAAATGTATACAAATAAAGAATAGGAATTCTGTTAAGTGAACAATATGTACTCATTATGTAGAGTACCATTTTGTGGTCAGAAATATGCACTATTCCTTGTGACAGCATAATGTTTTCAGGGGAAGATTACTGTGCTGTTAACTGTTAGCTGTTAATAAGACAAATTTTTCAAAATACCTTCTAAGACACCTTGATATACGTGTCACATTTTAAGATATACATAGCTTATTTTCCACAGTCAATGAACCAGCTGACATTTTATTCACTTGTATATATTTTATCAGCTTTTTTGCTGTTTTGGTTGGGTAAAGTTCAGTAGCAGTACCAGTTCAAACAAATAAGTACGTGAAATGGAAATGACTGAATACATCTTCACACAAATAGAAAAGAATTTTCAGCAGCGACAGTCAATCAAGTCATTAATCTTTATAACAGGATCTTGACTATTGTGATAATATTTATTATCGCCTTCAACCTTCCTATTGTGTATTTTGTAGATCTTTTTATGTCCCCTGCATAAGGATGACATGCAAATTCGTGAAGCATTCCATATTTTTCTGAGTGTTGGTCTTTTCTCTCAAGTATTAAGCAATAGGCAAGAGGAAATAGCTTCAAGTAGCAGTGGGGAAGATTTACATTGACTGTTAGGAAAAATTTCTTCACTGAGAGTTGTCAAGCATTGTAACAGGATGTCCAGGGAAGTGATTGAGTCAACATTCCTGGAGGTAATTAAAAGATGTGTAGATGTGGTACTTAGGGACATGGTTTAGTGGTGGGCTTGGCAGCGTTAGGTTAAAGGTTGGACTCAATGATCTTAAGGATTTTTCCAATCTGAAGGGTTCTGTGGGTCTAATATACTCAGTGTGTTTGGACACATTAAAAGTCTTTTAAATTAAGTGATGAAGAATTATTCTAACTATAGTTTTTTTCCACAGTGTTACACTTTAATGCATGGTGATAAAACCCTCCTTGCAGCCAGTCCTTCTTTTTCTTCTTGAAGTGAAAGAAGCACTTAGGAAACTTGTTTAAACTCCAAGAAACATCTTAAAGGGTTCTGTCACTCTTCTATTTCTCACATCTCTTATTTCAAACTGTAATAAAGCCCAATTCTCAACTCTGTTTGTGATGTACAAAGCATGAGAAGAACTTGGAAAAAATTGAAATGACTCCCTGAGAATAACCATGTCTCTTTCTGAATGTTGTAGGTCTTCATCCTACAAGCACACAGGAATAGTTTATTTTCCTGCTCTGAGTTAGTATGTGCAGCACTGGAGACTGAAATGAAATACACGTAATCACTTTTTTAAAATCAGTATTTGCTAGAACTTTTTTTGAAATATCTTAAAGTATTAAAAGTTTGAGGATCTTTAGTCAAAGTATCTGAAAGTCTCATGCAAAGAATGCTTAGGTTTCTGCAACAAGATACTTTTGACTTCTGTGCATAGCTAAAAGCTGGAGGTGTCATAGCCAAGTGCCAGCTTCTGTAAGAGAGAATATTCTTCAAGTACCATGCTTACTTGAACTCTTCTGGAATGTGATCTTTGAGGCTGCAGTACATTTATTAATCCAAATCTTCATTTGGGCAAGTGGTTGCTGAGATGCAGCCTTCACCTAATGCTCTAAATGAGAGAATCATTTCAGTTACTGTGGTTTAGACTTTCTTGGTGCTCAGATCCTGCTTTTGCATGTGTCCTGTTTGATGTAATACATAAAACATTCTTTTGTTGATGGATGAGCTTTGCATCATCTTAAGGGAAATTAATTTTGAAAATATGATTCAAAAATAATAAAAAATATGAATAAGGTGAAGCATGGATGGATTATGATACACATATGCAGAAAGATTAGCCAAAAGGGTTTCTAGCTGTCTAATTTTTATATGATCTACTCAGGACATGCTGAGGCTATTGAACGTCAGTTGTACCCAAGAAAACCTGCCCCCTGACAGAACTACAACGAAAATCTGAAGACATGATGTTAAGAAACTCAAACTATAAAAAAATTTAGTCACACGTTTGTATTGTAGTAGAAAAAAATATTCTGCAATGATGCCAAAAATAATGTGGGAATAAGATATATTATTTGGGGGATAGATGGGAAGAGAAGGAACTTGTCTGAGAAAGTCACTGGAGGAGGACACTGAGTTGCTGGTGATGCTATCAGAGCCTCTTTCCATGGTTGTTTGTAATACAAAAATCTGTGGAAAAACTGAGAATTATGTCAGTGTCGGTATCAGGACATTGCCTCTACATAGTCAAGGGACACTTCTTTCTTACAGAGTAGAAGGCTTGCAAAGGGAAACAGGGTTAGGCTTGGAGCCATTTTGCCACCTTTCTTCTGATTCTTTTAGCTTTATCAAGAAATACTCTGCAATACCTCAGATTTTAGGATAAAGTTCAAATGTGTGTCTTGTTACTGTTTTAAAAACATTATATAAATCATCCAAGTTTATTCCAGAATTTGAGCGGCTTATGTAAAAAGGGGGAAAGCTTTGGAAAAAGCAGTGCCTTTTTTTCTCTAACTAATATTATATTTAAGGAATTTCACTAAATCCTGTGGGCTTACCCAAACTTTCCAAGTTACTTATATGCAGATGATTTTGCATACCTTATGTCACAAGGATCTGCAGAAATATAGGTTGTATGCTGTATTCCTTCTGAAGACTGGAATAGAGAAGCATGATGAAATGTATAAAATACTGACTTAATTCCTGGGAAATCTGCCCTTTGCATCATTTCTGCAGGTCTTAGAAAAACATTGCTGGAATAGAGCATTTGCATTTTGTCCTAGGCTTTTTTTATATCACTGTAGAAATATCACAATGAATCCCATGTAAACATTATTAGAAAACATTATAGAAAAATTATTATTAATAAAGTGCTTTATTAAGATTCTGTGGTCTGTCTGGTTAATAGCTGCTATATCTTCTAGTAACGAGTATCAATACCATTCTTTGTGTATTTTACATTGCATTTTTGACATAGCACAAGTAACTTCATAAATTAAGCCATTCTTTTAAAATTTGCATAAAAATGTTTGTTTTCTAGCGACATTTATGAAAGTTTAATGAAACTGAAGCTACTAGGTTCAGCTCCTTTTCTTACGTAAAGCACTCTGACTTCTGGAACACACAGTATATTTACATTTTAAGTTGCTACAATGTATCAATTAGTAAACATGCTTATGAAATTGTCCATTTAAACCAACATTTTTACACTACATACAGCTTTGTAAATCTTAGGATGCTTACAACATGAAATGCCAGCTGTGAAGTGAGAAACTGATGAAAATGCAGTAATTCTGAATTTTAATGTAATATAAACCATGTCAGCAATATTTGTGAATAGCAGCTGTCAAGATTTCATTTGAGCTGCACGTACTATGGTATTTTTGTATTCTGTTCTTTTCCGATAATTCAGACCTTCTTCTGCCCCCTCCCAACCTTTCTGTGTGATAATCTTTGCAAGGACTGGAAATTTCTATACGTATTTTGACTGAACAGCTTGAAATGGATTGTCACAACATTAAAACAGAAAGAGTAAATTATAATGGACATTAAAATTGTGTTCAAAAATACCATCCACTATTATACTGGATTATTTATTTAAAAAACTCAGTATTTCATTAAACTTCTGGCAAATGTGTTTTATTTTAAAATGTGATAAGTGTACATGAAGCGATGGATATTTCTACCAAATGAGATTGTGATCTACAAAGTCTTATCCTGCAAGGAAATTCAATTGATTTAAATGGTTCTTTACTGAGGTGGTTTAGATATGAAGTAGATGCAGAAACAGGTCAACAATGTGTGGAATTTAGTATCTGTGTAGCATCTTGCAATGTTGTATGCTTACTTAGAAAATGAAAATATTTTTAAAAGACCATATTTCATATGTATACAAAGTTGCAGGCTGGAATGCTTGAAAAGAGCAAATATTTTCTGAGGTTTTTGTTACTGTGTATCCACGTCAAAACAATCCATCCACAGCTGCAAAACTTCTATGATTTCTTGTCTATTCTCTGAACTCTGGTGTTTTTTTCTTTTGTTTTGTTTTGTTTTTCCCATCATCTCCTAAGGGTTCAAGAAAAATCAGGAAATGTTGCTGTATCTGAATGTACTCTGGAATGCTGGTGTTCAGTAAGTGATACAATCGTCACCAAATAAGAATGTATATTCAGATGTCTGTCAGTGGAAGTGACCCAATTTGTATTGAATTTTAGGAAGATAAAAGTGAATTGCTGGTATAATTTAATATGATATGCTTCAAAAATCAATACCTAAAATCATTTAACCCTATTCTTTGAATAGCAGTAAACAAACAGCATTAAAGAGTTGTACCACAAAGTTGTGAGTCATAGACTTTGCCACATACTAGTCATACTTTGCAGCTGACTACTCCTAATACAGCTTCCTCTCCTAAAACTGAAAAGTGCCGTAATAAGAATGCTGTGCGACTTTAGAGAAGGGAGCAGATAACATTTCAGCGATTGCTTTGATTTCCCAATCAGTGTCACTTGGTCTTTCCAACGTTTAGGTTGGGTAATTAATTTTCATTGAAGACTTGATTTGTTGTAAACATTGTGTAGGCACAGGTGCTGCTCAGTGGTACGGGGCTATCACCTGCCAATCAGAATGTAGCTCACTGACTGGCATTCTGTTCCTCATCTTTTCTCTAATGTATAAATAAATATGTAAAAGAAATGTAATCAAGAATTCTTTTATGAGGAAGCCACCATGTTTCACTCAGCAGCATGATTTCATGCTCAGCTGCCAGTGATTGTAGTGAAAACCAGAGGGCAATCAAAAGAGCTACAGAACTGTAATATGAAGAAAAATCTTCACCATTTCCCTGAATAACATCTATATGTACCAAAAGGGAAGGGAACATTAGCAAAACAAATGTCAATTGAAGATAAGGATGCATTAATGCACTTTATAGGGGGGAAAAACCTCAATATAGAAATTAATAACTAACTTTGCAAAACACAGATACTTTATAAAAAGTGCTTCTAGAATAAAGAAAGTCAGTGTTTGCAAACACAAAGAATGTTGGCCCAAAAGAAACCAGTGGCAAAATCCCACTGACATTCCCTGCAGCATGCATGCTGTTCACTAACAGCACTTCAGAGGATTCTAGAGTGAGGATTCATAACCAGAATGGAACAAGCATCTTGATTGTATACTTGCAAAAACATATTCTGTAATTTCAGTAACTCACTGTTATGTACACTATGTCATTGGGGAAACTAATGAATTTCTATTCAATAACAAATTGGTAACCATCCTGAGAAAGTTTTGATAACTGTGTCTTTCTGATTTGCAGTTCCCTTTTGTGGAACACAACTGATTACAGTTACTTCTTCTGGTCCAACGCAAACAAATGACTGAAAAATGCAAAGAAAAATAACTATTTTTACCCACTTAGGAATAGATATTATTTTTCCCCAACATAATAGTGGCTGCTTCAACACTCTACCAGCAATCTGTACATTTGGAGTACTTTATCTGGATGAAAGTACAGTATGTCTTTCCTCTTACATACCAGGAAATAGTTTGTAAAGAACTAAGATTTGAGAAAACAGGCAGGGGAAGGGAAATCTTGTAACCTAGTAAGAGACAAAATGTTTTCTTACGAAGACAATAAGCTATTGGATTAAGACTTCTATGGTGTTAATGTTTGTTTCTTACTCCTGTAATGCACTCGGGAAAATATTAATCCAAATTAAAGTTACTTGTATATGTGAATGAACTTCAGAGGTGGCATTAATATTTGTTGGCTTTGGGGAGTACAAAATAAAACCATGTCAAACCAAAAGTCTGTTTCATTTAGTATCCTCTTTACAGTTCTGGCCAGTAGCACTTCTATGGTATAGGGCAGCTGAAATATGATCTTTCCTTTTATATAGCCCTGTAATTTATACAAATCTTATCTTTAAATACCTCTAGAATTCAGAACTATTGTGCTTCATAACAGATGATGAATAATTCTGCCTGTATGAAAAAATATTATCTTTATGTTTTTTTCTCTTATGCTATATATTATTGCTTCTTAGGAATTTAGTGAGTACTCCTTCAATCATTTGTGTTATAATAGACTTTTCAAAATTGCAATGTTGTGATAAATCTTTATCATATGCCCTTTAGGGAATTTCTTTTCCCATATGAAGAAGTTTAGTCTCACCTTTCTATTTAATTTCTTGTATAGATGCTGTCTCACAGGTCTTATCAGTAATGTCAGCCTGTCTATACCTTTTTTTGGTTCTACTTTATATTTTAAGCAGGAGTGATCAAAATTTTTTGATCATGACCAATTTATGTAGTGACATAGTGATGCTTTACCTTTTCAGTGGTTTTTAATGCTCTGCTTACCTCTTTCGATTTGAACATATTTAAAGAGCAATCCAAAATGAAATGGAGTTCTGCCTCCTGAGTGAAAATAGCTAGTGTGTATATATATATATATATATTTATATAACTATTGAAGCTTACTCTTTTCCATTGGCATTTCTTTGTACTTATCAGTATTTACCTGTTATTTTATTACCCTTAGTATTATGAAGTTCTTCAACAGCTTTTATACATCACTCTTATTTTACTTTTTCCTGAATAATTCTGCATAATCAGCAAACTCTTCTTACCTCATAATTCATTTTTTCTTCTGGGCCACATATGTTGAGTAGCAGATGTCTCAGCATAAATCATTCTATAAACCCATTGGTACCTTTCCTGTTATGATAACAAGTCTTCTTATCCATTATATCCCATCTTTTAAACTGTCAGTAGTCCTTAAGAGAAATTTCTCCTTTATCCTTTACCATATCTGTTCTCTGCTGAGCCTTTAGTAATGGATCTTGTTAAAATAAATATATTTTAAAATAATTCCCTGGATCACCTTTTTGTACCTGCCTCGGTAGTCCCTTAAAGGAATCAAATGGATCAATAAAGCTGGGTTTACTCTACTCAAATATATTGTATTTACCAATTTTCTTAGAAATTTTGTTCTTTATTCAGATTCCTACAAATTTACTCCAGTTAGAGGTC
Source organism: Microhierax caerulescens (assembly GCA_035590215.1). Lineage (NCBI taxonomy): Eukaryota > Metazoa > Chordata > Aves > Falconiformes > Falconidae > Microhierax > Microhierax caerulescens. The sequence goes on from JAVJGJ010000033.1 coordinate 14,465,063, forward strand.
AGACTTGCTCATCTGTGCTCATAAAATCATCCCTGGGTCCCATTTTAAAAATGGATGTTGCACTTAGCACCTTATGTTGAGTTGTTGAAGGTGATTTAGCTGATAGATAACACATCATTCTAGGAGTTCAGCAATTTCATATTTAACCCCTTATAGAACTTGCAGGTGAATAGTTTCTTGTACTATCAGTTTTTGATTACTTTATAATCTTTTTTTTTTTTTTTTCCCCTGAAACCCCTTTTATTGGTAATTCATATTGATTCAAATCCAGAATTCATAATTTGTGAAGAATGGCCCTAATGTCAAAAATGTCCCCTTTCTCCTTCATAGTGAGCACTGACAGAAAGAGTCCATTTAGCTTTTCTGTTTGTGGTCTTAACGTTCCCTGAGTTCTCTTTTCATTCCTTGATCCTTTGCCAGCCCTACCAACTCTGGCAGGCTTTCTGCTTTTTATGTTTCAAAAAGCTTTTACTTTTAGCTTTTATGCTTTAAACAGGTTGCACTTCAAACCTTTTTTTGGCCTTCCTTATTATGATTTTTTATGCAACTTGCCAGAGTTCAAATGGAAAAATTTTAAAATGATCACAAAGTTGAAAGAAAAATGTTTGATTTTCCATACTCATTTTACAGTCGTTCTTCATGTCCCTCCATTTTTTCTGGTGTTGCTACACATCTATGAACAAGAAATGAAAAGAGAGGCAATGTTATACAAGATCTGCTTACAGTCTTTTGTAGTCACCATCAGGTCATAAAAAGTAAGATTCAGTGATGTCTGAGAGATAGAGTAACCTAGCTATGGGTAAAGAATTTTTAAAATTATATCTTCTTATCCTTTTAGCTCCCTTTCCACTCTCTAAGAGACAGCTTTAGTGACTGGTTGTAGGAGTTTTTCCAGCTTATGACTGCTGAGGTGTAGTCACTGCTTTTTGTATTGTTTGCAGATGTTCTGTAGGGACTTGAAAGAATTCATATGATAATTAAGTAAGATGAGGTGGTAGGAATAAGAAAAAACAAGTTTGTAAATACCACTTATAATGCATTTATTGAGTCTGAGTTGAAGAAACATTTGTAGGTCCTGTATTTGAGAAAGGAAGTTCAGCTACAAACTAAGTCTTAACAATCTCTGCCTTGGGACTGCATAAGTTAGAAGGAAAGAAATCATTCATAGATTGCATCCTCACAATCTCTTTTTCTCATAGCTTTTTGTATCTCAAAAATCATAAGTGAAGTGCCACTATTGCAGAGCTATGGCTCTTTTTGACTGAAATAAGCTTTCTTGTGTCAAAGCAGTGGCAAGCCTAAAATTTCATTTTTCCAGGTAAACTTTTTTTATAATATGTCAAGCACTGCTGAAGACTTTGGGAATGCTTCATGTGACAAGAGGAACTGTAACATCAAAATATTCTGAGCTTTCAACCTGAACTTCACAGTTCTTCATACACTTTTAATTTTCAAAGCTTAACATCTGTGCCCATTGTCACTGAGCAACACAACCATGTTGGAACATGGGAAAATTGAAGTACTTAGGCTGCCAAACATCCTTCCTCCACAGGCATGGTTCTCCCACCAGTCATTCGTCACTTTGCCTGTCTCACGTTTTCATGGGGTTCCAAATCAATTTGTATTCTTCCAAGAGGAGGAGTCCACAAATATAAGGTACTGTCAGATTTCTGTGTTCTCCTGCTTGGTCGTTTTAATCTCCTTGTTTGTATCACTGCAGTTCTCCACAGTGAAACAAGCAACTTGCCACATCTGTAGTACTTCTGCTGAAAGACTCTCTAGTTAGAAGTACTTTATGATCCTGTATCTTTTGGAGATAGATTTTTCAGATTTGTTATTTGGTCTTATGGATATGGCAATTTCTTGGAGAAATGCTATGAAAAAAACTTTCAAACAAAAAGTACTCTTATCACACATTTTCTGTATTTAGAACAGACATCAAGTTGAGTTCTGATGAAAAGGTTGATGAAAGGTGAGTTTCTGACATCTTGAAATAATTGAGGAAATGATATCAAACCCATTTTTGTTTGGGCAGTTCCAATGTATAGTATTTTATTTCTGAATTCTTACTATCTCCTGTGTATAAATGTTAGTTCCTTAAATGAAGTCTACAGCATGCACAAATGCTTTTCTTTACAGGTATTCTCATACTGGTATTTTGTCTTGAGTATTTAAGTAATCACTGTTCTTTACTGTATTATACTAGAATTTGAGTTGGAAGGAAAAAAATAGTACTCTATATAGTTTGGAGGCAGTACTATCACCCATCTACCCAATGAAGCTGAACAGTTGATCCAGCAGCCATGTGAACCTAGTATTCATATGGTTGTCTTTCACCAGACCTTTGTATTTATGAAAAATAAACTTAAATAACCTTTTAAACAAAAAATAAACCCGTGCAATTTACAACAAAGTTTCCTAATCATCTGCTGCAAAGAGAAGTGCAAAAAGTACACGAGTTTCAGACTGACCTTCATGTTGCATTTGCTCTGTTTATGATTCTATCTGACAGGTCATTAACTTTAAAAAGAGTTGGGAAGTTATCTTTTTGGATGACTCAGAAGAATGTTGGGTTAATCCCATTCATCTTCCCGTTTCTCCAAATTTATGCAGATATAGATGGTTAACTGGTACCAGCACTTGGTACAGAGGCTTGGAGTTACAGAGTCTGGTATAAGAACTGCAGAATACAAGGTGCAAATATAGAACAATCTGATTCTGTATTTCACCTCTTGAGTGAAACTGTTTCAGGGACCAGGAGGGGTCCCTGCAGGGTGGGGAGCTATGATGCAGGCAGCAGGCAAGGGGCCTTACCACCCCTGCCCCTCTCCTGCCATCTACAAAAGAAAGTTGAGCAGGGCTGATCTAAGGCCATTTGGATTTTCCCAGATTCCAGCTCATCAAGAAAGTTTCTTCTGACTGGTCAGGCCTGAGGTCAAGTCAAGAAGTCAATCTGCAGGTGATGTTCAGGTTCAGTGATAGTAACAAGGGCAAGACACAGCCCAGTGATCACGGGACAGATCCATAGTGATGAGACAGGTCCCACATCAAGCCAGGAAGTCAGTCGGCAGGTCAAGGTCTGGATCAGCAAGGTCCAGAGCCAGATACAGACAGAAATTGCCAGGGCTGAGCTGGTGCCTAATACTTCCCAGAATAGCTCAGGCAGGAGCTGATAGCCTAGGGCTGAGCTTAATAAGGTGGAGCTGCTGGGCCCATGGGCAGCTTGGTTGTTCAGGGCCATTAAGGCCTATTGGTGCTCTTTTAGCCCTGACAACAAGGGGCTTCAAGAGGCCAACCAGTTCCTGTCATTATATGTGGAAATAAGATCAAACACACCTCAGCTGGCCATTCAGTCATGTGAAATACATCTCCAAGCAAAATTGAATGCCTTAAGTTCTTCAGAACTAGCTCAACGCACTTAAATGATAAGAACATTTAAAAACACAAATAAACTCCCTCAATATCAAAAAGAAACATAAAAGCATGTGGTGAGAGCAAAGAAAGTAATGAGGAACAGGATGATTTGCCATCCTCAGGGACATTGCACAGATTCATAATGTTTACCCCTCTTGACTCATCACTGGGCTTCTCAAGTACTGTAGAGGAAACAAAATCTTTTTACAGTCTTTGCAAAAGCTTCCTTCTGTTTCTATTGCAACTTCACTTTTACAGGGAAAAGTAAGAGCTCCTGCATCTCATACATTTTATTAGTTTGGTATTACACATACATAAAGTTAATATCTTTATAGTTTATTATCATGTGTGAACTGCATAACTCATTATGGTCGCTTTCTTTTAAAAAAAACCCACAACATTGCTTACACCTTCTTCGAGTTACTTGATACAGTTCTTGTACTTGGGGGTTACAATTATCTTTTGTTTTTTACAGAACTAATATTCATCTTCCAAAAGGTGATATTTAATTAAAAGAATACGGAGCTTCAGTGGAGATCTAGACCATCTGCATTGTTTCTTTTACTTTAATCTTGTTTTATATATATATATATGCACACCATATATATATATGTAAGTATAGGGTCTTATAGCATCTAATGTAATAAAAATCTCTTTTTTCTCCAATTATGCATGTCTCTATGCTATGATTGTTATGTTACTTTCTGTCTAGAAAGTGATAGGAAGGCTGTTTCAATCATCCAGAAATTAGAATATCGGTCTTTCATAACTGGGACTCCTCCTGCCCCCCATCTTATAAATACAGCAAAAGTTTAATTTCTAAGACAGTCTATATAAAACCCCAAATTCTTTTAATTGTAATAACTTTTCTTTTCTTTCTCCTTTCTCCTATGACCTGCCCTTTCAGCAGTGCTTGGCCACATATGCTTAGATCACAATATAAGTTCTTTAGAAATTCAGACTTACTGCAGACTGTCATTCCAATGTGTTTAGCATCTTCAAATCCATTACAGAAATAAGGTGACATTAACCTGTCAGTCCTTCTTCACAAGTTTCTGACTTTATTGAAGGCCTGAGGCAAACAAATGCGACCAGTCACTAAAGGATTTGGTAACGTTCCTACAGTGCAGTAAGTCTCTACCCTAGCAGCTGTTGTTTAGTGATAGATCAGTGAAGCAAAAAATTATGCTGGTATAAAAAATAGATCTTGAGCCACAGCTCTCATTCTTATGCCTTTGTTCTGCATTAGTGACAAACCTTAGGGATTCATTTAGCTCTAATCATTTTTTACTGAGGGGCAGAGCGTCTTTCAGATAGTGGTGATGGAGTCACCTTTGAAACAAGTGCAAATGAGCAGAAATCATTTACCAATCTATCCTCCCAGGGTTACATTTTATAATAACTGATGCATACTCTAAGAGCCTGTTCAGAATGTATAACACAAACATAAACATCAAAAAAATAATTTTACTTTCTTTATTCCTTTTTTTTTTTTTTCTGAGACAGTTTAATTAGTTTACCGTCTGGATTTGTAATCCTTTATTGAAGAATGACAGATATACGAAGTAAGCACAAGGAGGCAAATTCTGTTTCTGTTTGCAATGAGAGAGAAAAAGGCCAATATATTAGGCACCTGATTCAAAACATAGTGGAGCCAATAATACTGGTCAGTGGCTTTGGATTACCTGTAGAATTAATGCTAGAGGATGCTCATATTTGTTTGGAATGGGATTTTTTTTTCAGTTAGTTTTTTCATGCCCATTCATTTTCCAAAATAAAGTTGCAAAATGTAAGTTTTTACTCACTCAACAGAAAATTTAGTTTGTAGCTTGCAGATGAAGATGAGAAAGCTTGTAAGACAGCTATGAAAGCACCTGAGGCATTACCTGTTGCAAATATCTGATCATAGTGTGGGATTTAATGCTTTAGTTTTTGCAGTTTTCATACTGAATCAATACATGTTCAACAGAACATTTTCAGTTATGTTTAAAAAACTACACCCATCCTCCAAAAGTTGTTTTCTTTTGGTTTGTATTATTTTTCATAAAACTATTTGAGCCATTCCAAATAATTCAGATATTTTCTATAGGTTTGTAATGAAAACTGTAAGAATCCTTGCAATTACCAATCTCCCAATATAGTAAGAGAGTTTTTCCAAAAAACAGAATAAATTGCAGATTAAAAAGAACTTCAGTAGCCAAGTTTTTTTCAATTTATAATCCCGCAATACCCCAAATTTTTCCCTTCTGGTCAGATTGAACTTGATTCTGGATGTACATTTAAGTGCCACAGATTCTCAGCTTTCTCTATTAAGTACGAAGAGTTGTTATTCTGCACATGCTTACAAACATCTGTGGAAAAGAGCTCATGCCTGTATTAAACTAAGGTCTGAGATGAATCACAGATTTTCTCCTCTGATTTTATATGAAGGGCTTGATCCTGCTTCACTTTGTGAGCAGTTTTCTGCATAATATTTGAGTGACCATTGTTTTCTTTTAACAGAAGTAAAAAAAAAAAAAAAAAAAAAGAAAAAATAACAATGCTTTTATCAGACAGTTGGATGATTAAAACAGTCAGACCTTAGAAACTGGCAGTGTTTACTTCTTCCTCTCTACCCAAAGTAAATCGTATCCAGTTCTTCCATGAAGCAGGCTCCAATGGCTATTCCAAGGGAGCAATACTCAATTCCTCCACCTTGGCTGGAAAGAAGGAGTCACACAGCTTCGGTCACGCATTGAAACTTAATAGTTTTGTCATAGGTTAATCCTGCCAGCTGCCAAACAAAAGGCTTGCTGTTAACCTAGCTCTTAAACACCATGAGAAATCAACACATCGGATAAAGCTGCAACTGGAGCAAGGAGTTGCAAAGGACTACTTGCCATTGCAGCACACAGCAGCCATTCATTCCCCAGACATCCAACATTAGTAATAGTGAGTTAGCTAACCAAACTATTTTAAACTTCATGTCCATGGACTGGATGGGCAGGCACTGAATCTAACACAGTATGAAATAGCACATTCTTCCCATAAATAGTAGCAGTAATGGTCCAGCCACATCCAGGTGTTGCCAGCTTCTTTTTGCATACTCCCTCAGAGACATACCTGTTTATGTTAAGTATGGAGATCGGCAACTGTAGTCTTGTGTTGACAGCATAAACCTCGAGCAAATTCGGACTTCAGTACAGTGATTCTAACTTTGCAGTGGAATAAGTAAGTGATGGACTCCGTATTAGAATAATACTGGGAGAGTAGCTAAAAATTAAAGGAATTATTGCATGAAAGAATACCTATGAGAGGATATCTCACATTTAATGAAGAGTGTTAACTGGTTTACAAGACTCCCTGTTAGACTGAACAGAATTAGGAAGCTGTGAAGTGTTATATACAGTTTATGATGTCTATATAACACTTGAAAAAACAACTTTCAGAATCCATATTCCATTCATCAAAAGTAATTTCTGAAAGTGTGTTAGTTCAGAAGGTTACAGGTTTGTGCAAGGGGAACTATGTAACACATTGCCTAGGTAGATTTCTGCATCTGTTTGCAATAAAGTCTCCATCTGGGGCCTAGACCACATATAGCATGAAACAAAAACTACACTGAGATTCTGCAGAAAAGTAAAACTGAGGGCCAGATCTTTAGTTTAACTCCACTCAAGTCAGAGATACTTTGCTGAGAAAGGATTCTTAAAGTAAATGCCACCCACTAAAGTAAAAAACAAACAAACAAAAAAAAAACAAAACAAACAACCCACCCCCAAGAACCCTAGAATCACCGTTATGTTCAAATTATAGAAGTTAAACAGAAAAT
>JAVJGJ010000033.1:14472387-14496999 GCA_035590215.1 Microhierax caerulescens
AAAAACAAACAAACAAAAAAAAAACAAAACAAACAACCCACCCCCAAGAAACCTAGAATCACCGTTATGTTCAAATTATAGAAGTTAAACAGAAAATTACTCCAGTGTTTCCTAATTTCTAAACACATCAGAAAAAATATACAAAAGATGGTTTTTTTCTCCTCTTTTAGGTGGTTACACAGCTTTCTTCCTTACAAAGTATATTCAAATTCAAGCTTTGTTTTCTTAGACATAAAAATTATATGTTGCACATATTTTTGTCTCAGTGTGTCACTATCCTAGGAAATAATGCAGCTGTGCTATTGGTATCAGTGAAATAATTTTGCTAAGGTAAAATTTGTTTAGAGAATCCTTCCTGGACTCCTTGACAGACTCACCAATTTGCTTGAAAAAGACTGTGTGTAGAAAGTGTTTTGGAATAGGAAAAGAGTGATGATGTGGCATCAGTTGATATAGTGCTATATGGTACCAGTGTTCTTTGGCAAAAAGCAGAAGTCCTTTAGAAATCAAGCGCCCTGATGTGAGTGGTGATTTTAAAAATTAATCAGACAGCAGTGAGGGTTTTAAGACAATATGGCCATTATAACTAAAAAGAATGTGCTCAAATACTTTCTACACTGGAAAAAAAAAAAAAACAAAAGAAAAATCCTGCTATTCCCTACACAGAAGGACTGGTGAGAGAGATGTTGGTACTCTCCCTTTCATTCACATCCACCAATATAGAATCTGTATATGAACAGCCCCCTGGTGAAGCAGCTGCTAAAAGCAGGATAAGTGAGTGAAGGCATCTGGTTAGACAGAGACCTAGGTGCCTCCACCTTTTTCGACTTCCAGCTGCCCTCATTAATCTTTGAAATGTTGAGGGTACACAGAGTGGAAGAGCCATCCCGTGCTCAGTACAGAGCATTCTGTACCCCTTACTTTAGTCTTAGGCAGTTTATATCAATTCATTGTTGTGACAACGGCAAACTTACCAAGGCAGCAGTTCAGAATTATTTTTGTTTCCTTTTAGATGCGGTGTAATAGATTTTGAATTAATTGCTAGAGTTTTTATCTTAAAAGTTTAGTACTGAGGATATTGATATTGCCTCAACTCATGTTTATGAGGCTTCCTCCTTTTTAAACATGCCTGACAATGAAATGGACCAGCTAGAAAACAGCAAATAACTTGATCATGCAACGGAATCAAGCTTTTCTTTTTGTCTGTATGAAACTTCCCAGAAAAAAATAAAGCTTTCATCTTTTAAAAACATAATTAAAAAATAGAAGTTTAATGTAATCAATAACATGAAAAAAAGGGTTGAGAATAACATTAATGTTTTATATAAAATTTGCTATGGTTCGTCACGTAGTACTGAAAAGATTGGTATCAGATAAATAAACTAGCAACAGTGACTGTTATTTATTGTATGGATACAGCTAATTCTTCAGTCTTCTGTCTCCTGTCTTCCTACTTAGTCCCTGGGCTAAACTAAAACTCCACTAATACTAATAGAAGTCTCACTTCTTTCGGTGGAGTAGCAGTATTATCTTTCAGCTGACTCAATTTACCAGAGTCAAATGAGAAGCATTGTTTTACTAGGAAGGGCTGACCACTGCAAAAAAGAAGTATGAACCTGGTGCCTTACTCCAGCTTCTCTCTTCTATCATGTGGTACAACAATGTCTTAAAAATTCTTTCTTTAAACTTAGAGAAGTAGGGAAAAAAACTAAAACACATTCCAGCTATTCCCTTTCCTCCAGGCCTTCCCTGAACTCCCATCTTTAGCTTAGGAACCTAATAGATTACATGTATATCCTCTGCAGACTTTTCAATGTGGGTGGAGGGTACATCTCGTGTACAAATGCTTTACCTAATAGTTATTGTTGTGATACATACAGTTACCAGACTACAGATCGATAATGTTTTGACTTCAGGCTGTATTAGATACATATACAAGCTGGTTTGTGGCCTCCTTTGTAGGCCTGATTCACTAATTCTGGCATTGTCATGAGGATGGTGGTGGGCAAGCCAGCACTCCTACACTGGATATGAAGCTATTATTTCTAGAAGGTATCTCACAATAATTAGAAGTTAGGACTGAGTGGCAGGAGCAGGAAATAGAAATGGAAATGGTCACGGTCAGCTTACATAAAGAAAAAAAGACATTGTAACCGTATAAATTTGCAATTTATTTTATGCTTGCTATCCAATGTAGACCTTTATTGCAGGTTGGACACAAGTATTTTTGAATCCACAAAAACCTTCCAGTTGAAAGCACTGACTGTTCAGTGTCTTCACTGAGAATGTGTGCCTTAATCACGGCTGCAGGCACCGATATGCGAGTAAGAATCTTAGCCCTTGCAGACAACCTTATACCCACCAAAGGCAGCTGTCCTGAACAGCGTAAAAGGGAGAGAATACAAGTCCTTTCTGTACTTAAATGTTTTACTTTGTTAGTCTGAAACATCAAACATATCATAATGCTCTCTTCCATGTACTGAGCATATTTTTGCAGTGCTTAGGCACACTTTTAGCAACTATCTCAGCTCCTGTTGGTCATGCATGTCCTGTCTACTCTTTGAAGTTTATTATTTCAGAAGGAATTGAATACACATGCCCTGCTGTTTGTAGGAGCAGGATTGTGGTAAGGAGGCTTGACCTATGAAATATTTTGTTATTTTGGGGTCTGCTGTAATTGTTAGCCAGGTCTGCTTTCTTCTGAATAGTAAAAAATCTTAAGGACTATTGTCAAGAGAAGTTGCATGATTCTGCAGATGCAAAAATAATATTATAGATTATGTGAAAGGAATGGATCTTAAGTCCATAGCTTTGCCTGGAAACAACAAATGTACAGTACTGATATTATTTAAAAAGTCAAGAAATAGTCAGGCAATGTAGAGTTGTTCTATACCAGTCACGGAGTGTATGTGTCAGTGATTTCCAGCAACTTTATCAGATGTATGAAACAACAGCAGTAGAGTAAAAGCAGCTTTGATGCCAGACGTGCAGACATACAAACCCTTCAGGCATGAAACAGTATTTTTAAACAACATAACATTAAAATATTACATTTTAATGAACATTTATAATGGTCAACGTACCTTTTCTCAGCTACACTGTTCACAAAATACTAGCAACATTTCAGGTTTGCACAATCTATAGAATTATATTTTCTAAGAGTATTAACTTCTACATAATTTGTTTTCAAAATATGAAGATAATTTGTGAATGCAGTTCCTTGTTTTGCATGGTTATTTCTTGTATTAGTCCAAGAGAGGTAATGCATCCATGGTCTGTTAATCTTATTTGATTTTTTTTTGTACTCTTTGCATTAATGCTCAATTATAATAACATTTTGTGTTGCATTTGACTCTCTGCTATCTAGTACAGAATCCAAAAAGCACTATTAATAGTGGGTTCAATCAATGTCTAAGTGCATACATTTCCTCTAGGTACTGATCTAATTGCAATCATAGAAGACATTAAAGAAACATGCTCTAAAAATGGGAAAATTGTATAAGTTAGAGTGCCAGATACAATGAATAAACATGTATCTGATTCTTCTAAGTGCTTTTGGTCTGAAAGTTTATTAATCCACATAAATTCACATAAGTACTTCTAATCAAATGCATATTACAAGCTACCTCCCAAAATGTGATTTACACACTTGTCTTCAAAGACAGTAAACACTTTCAGCAACGACACCTATGTTACAGAGAACATGGTTCAATTTTTTCACAGCTCTGCATCTTTCAAAGGGGATTTAATGTATCAGGACCCTAAGTACATAAATAGTGGCCCTGAACAGTCTCACCCGGTTCCTACCCAGACTCTGTCCATGGGCCTGGGGCGCCATGTCAGCCTAACCCTGAACCTTCAGTTCTCAGCTGAGTCTCATCATAGTTGTTCTTATTCTCAGTACTGTCTCTGGTGCTGCCTCCTTGGTGGACCTTAGATATGCATTGTAAGCTAGCTGACCTCCTGGTCTGACCCCTCAGCTTGCAACCCTGTGTCTGGAACTGTCTTTGACCATGTCTCCCAGATAGACTTTGGACCTGTGTCATAACCCTGCTGCTGGTTGTCTCAGACCTCAACTACTTTTGCTTTTGACTAGACTTTTGTTTGGACCCTGGATCTGGTTCACCACTTGTCTTATCTGGGACAGTCGGTGTACCTTGTTATCAGCACCAGGCTCTGCACTTAGATCCTGCAGATCTGCGCCCTTTTGTTGAGGGCACTGTCTGTGATGGAGTTATCCTTGGCTCTTGGCTCCTTCCCCGTCCCTTAGCTGCTTCCTAACATAATGAAAATGCTGTGTCTATCATGTACAGTGCAGTTTTCATACTAGGAAAACTGTTGCACCCCTTGAAAAGTAATCTCAGCTGGACAGTAATAGAAAAAAAAAAAGCAAGTGTGAGGCACTGAAATTACAGTTCATATAAGGTACAATGGCAGGTGAATACTATTTAATGGTGACTTAAACCAAAAAAGTTTAACCATTTCTGAGCTGGAAAATCTTGTGTAGTTCTATATTGCAGATGTCTGTGTTTCAGTTTCAATCCTAGTGTAGAGAGAGAGTAAACATTACAATATATAATTTTCTACCAAAAAGAAATATAAAGTGAAATTGTTTGGGTTTTTTTCCTCTTAGCCTTAATGTCTGAACTAGTAACTATATTCTAACCAAACAACTTGGTACCAAAAAGGTCTATTTTCTTGCAAGTTTAAATCAATATTTAATCTGTATGCCCAGTCCTAATTAAAATTAGTAACATGATATTATTTCCTCATCACTTGTCTGCTCTCAAAGTGAGACAGGACTGTGAGAAATATTTCAATAAAATTAAGGACAGCAACCTTTGTAGATAGTAAACAATATTTAGGTTAAATACTACTCTTCAGGTCTGGCACCATTTTCTAGATCACCGTGCTTATGTATACAGTCTTTAGACAATTACATTATATAGGGTTGCTTTAAGTGCTTAAAAAAATACTTCATGTGAAACAGAGAAATTTAAAGGGGGGAAAAAGTCATTCTATGTTCCCAGATTTTAGCAAAACTAAAATTATTGGAGATTGCTAGTTAAAAAGATAAAAAACTTCAAAACATTGTGACACAAAATGTTGTACAGATTTTTTTAAATCTTTTTTTAATAAACAGTAAAGGAAATGCCATTTGTGGAAACCTACTTTGTATTGTTAAGCACCAATTTAAGCAAATACAAAATATTCATGTTTTGTTGCAAAGTTCTGTAAACTTTCTAAGTTGCAGTTTTCTAAGTTCTTTCCTGCCCAGTCCAGATAAAACATGAAGGACAGCCAAGTTAATGGAAGGAAAAAACAGACCACATTTATGAGAGATCTTAAAGAAGTTATAAAACATTTTTAAGATGATGAAACAAATGTCAGGTAGGAGAGCAGTACATTTCTGGACTCAGGGGAATCATTGTTACTCTAATGTACTCCCTAGAAAATCAGCAGCGTTGTTTTTCTCTGAATCAACATGTGTTAGCAGTCACCATGATGATGTTGACTTAACTGGTGGGCTGGTGGATTAATTATTTTGTTTATTAAAGGAATGAATTTTTTCTTCAAGACTTTCCCAGAGAAGTCTTTTTATCAAAGTATAGACCAAGAAAATTTTGGGAGCTTTTTTGGGGGTTTTTTGGGGTTGTTTTTTTTTTTTAATAAAAAATTAACATTTTTAAATTAAAATTTTACAAACAGTTTCACAGAATTCACTTTCTAGAATAAGGAGCATCTTCACAAAAGAAAAAAACACATTGTCTTGAAAGTATTTTATGTGCTCAGAGCACAGGCATGCAATTCTTTTTCTTTCTACACTCTTCCCCTTACATCCCTATCACAGGGTCAATTTGACAGGTAGCAAAATAATCTAACTGCATTTCTTGGTAAAAAAAAAAAAGAAAATTATCATCATGCTTACTTTAAAACTAGTAGAAAATAGCTTCAGTGTTTTATGGGGTCTGATGAATGCGCCTAAAGTGAAAAAAGCAAATTTTCATGGAAGATTTTTATTCCTGTGAGCTTTTTTCTGTGGTTTTAACCTGCAATCAAAGTATTCTGATGTTCACTTTCAAGGGCTATGTAGTAGCTGTAGAATGTATTATGCTCCGAAATGATACCTGGTTTTCATGCTGAAGTTATCAAATGTATTATTAAAGGCATCTACCTTTAGTTTTGCTCTTTTAAGCTTGCTCAGGGTAAAATATTTTTCTCTTCAAGACAGGAGTGAATTGCAGCTTCCAGTTTGTCATGAGATCCACGTGTTGGCACATCGAGATGTACATGTCATTTTATGACACAAATTCTGAGGATTCAAAGCTTCAGTGCACTTCACCCCAAAAAAGTTCAGAAAGAAAAAAAAAAAAAAATCCATATTGCAGTATTCGTTTCTGTGGGCAAGCTTTCACCGCTCTATTTTAACTACATAAATGGGCTACCAGCAACTGTCGTCTTTGTAGCTATGAGATGTGATTTCATTGCTTTCAGATATACTTCTCAGGAGAAATTGACAGTAAAGAGGTGGATAATTCAGTTCTCACATGTTACACAGTTTAATCCTGTAAATAGTCATGTTAAAGCTAAGGGCTCTAGTCCCTAGTTGTGTGAATTTATCAGAGCAGGGAGGCCTTGGGCAACATTTGACTAAGCAACTCTTTTCAAAATGTGATATGGCTGGTTTTGAAATTCTTGTCAGTCTATATTCACATGAACAGCTGCTCATAGTGGGAACAATAGATATGGAATATGGTCTGGAAAGATTTGTTTTAGAATCTATTCCTCAATTGACTCACCTTCATATTTTTTTTTTCACAACAAAGTTTTGCAAAGCTCTGTTTACTTTGGGTAAAAAAGCCACTATCAGTTATATCAAAATTATGAGGTTTAATTGGACCAGTTCTTCATCATAGTTACCAGTACTTTGTACTAACTCTGCACAGGATTAGTCGGCAACACGATAAAACAAGCTTCAGGTGTTACAGCTATGCTTGCGATCATTGTGTTGCTACTGTTGAGAAAAATTATGGCGGAAATAGTTTAACAGAGCAACAGTAACCATTTGATATCTTCACAATGATACTTCAAAATTAACCAACCTGTTTTTAAAGGCCTATATATAATAATATATATAGTATCTTGTGTATAAATAGAAGTTATGTGTAAAAAGTAGGTTTGTATTTGTTCATTACGATAAGAAGTAATAATAGCAGAAATAAGAGATTTATTTGTTCTACATTTTAATGCATATCTAACTCTATATTATCTAGGAACAATTTCATAGAAACACACAAAATATTCTGAAGTGACCCTTCTGAATAATTGAAGATGGCTTTGCATTTTTACCAGAACTTCCATAAACTCAGTATGGCATAAATGGCAGTTTACCACAATATCAGCCATAGACCATAATTTACAAATATATTTAGAGAGATTTACTGTAAGTAATGAAATTATTAGAGAGCAACAAGGACAAATATATCTGAATGCTAAAATATGCTTTATGATCTCAATAATCCTCACAGTAAGTATAATTGTTTTCTGAAGACCAGATGGCTAATAGCTGTACTTTGTGCAATTTTGAAGTGTTTGGGTAATGAATTTTATGGTTTTCCCATCTTCCTTCCCCATTTGATTGCCTTCTGTAATTCACATGCAGAAAAAATGATTAGATTTCTGGGGCATATTTTAGTTGTGGCTATTTATTTTTTTAGAAGAGCCATAGACACCTTGTCTTCACTCACTGAAAGGTCCAAACACAGTCTAGTGTCCTACTTGTTACAGAAATCTGGGTTTATTTATGCTTTGTAAAGTGTGAGTGAAGAGAAACCAATTAAGTATGTTATATATCTTACAGTAGTAAGTAGTCACAGATATCTTCCAGTTGTAAATACTTTGATAACAGAACTTCACCCTATATTCCTTCTACTCTAGACTGTAAGTGATATCATCTAATTAAAAGGGAAGATAAACCCTCTTCCAATAAATTTCTTATTTTAAATCAAAACTCTAAGAAAGAAAGTATTTCAAACTGAAACTACTCAAGTGTAACTTGTATTAGAAAACATTTTCTATTAATAAACCCTATTCATTTTATAATAAAAAATGGTGTGTATCTAGTACTACAAATAGCTGCTGTGAGTTTGAATTCATTGACAATTACAAGTGATGCACAGGGAAGTACATGCCCAAGTCTATGCTACCTGTCAGGATAAGAAGTCACACTTGCCAGTTCCTCACTGCCATCTCTAACTGTCAGAGCTCTGTTAGATAAGAGGGTAACTCTTAGTAACATTACTTTGTAAGCAAGTGTGTCAGGCAAGTTCTAGAATACAAACCAGGGCTTGTTTGTATTCAGACTCCTATTTACAGCAAATGAAAACCAAAGACAAAGTACAACTCCGTGCATGCATATGAGCAAACTATGTACATGAACCACAGAAGAAAGAGCAGTTAGAATATCAGCTGCTAGAAAGCAGTTGACTAAATTCATAAATTTGTAAATCTATGAGTTCTTATAACTGTACTCTGAGGCAGTCCACCTTCAGTTTTGGACCAAATTTTAGATTTGAGCTTTCCTCAAGAATGGCAAGTGCCTTGTTGTGTTGTGTCCCATCGAGATGAACTGTCTGTTGCCCAGACCAAAGGTCATGAAAATTTGCTAGTTCAGGCTAATACAGAATTTATTAATCACTTTTTCATTATCTGTATCACAGCTCTTTTCCATCATGCATATAGTAATGTTCAGATGTAGATGTCTACTGAAATGTTAGATCATCCTTATGTGTTTAGCAATCCTTCTCTTAAAAAGTTCCAGACCTTTCCTTACTGTTTCCTTTCAGCAGTTGATTCAGTATGTTAGAACTGTGTAAAAAAGGGTATTCTTCTTGAGTCTTCAAAGTCATCAGAAACAAAACGTTTGTTATTGCTGTATGGATAAGTCTGCACTGTCAGGAACCTAAATGTCTTGGTTATCTAGCAAGTCCTCACCTTCATGAGCAGATGTTTAAAATTATAAACCAGCAGGAGTAAGTAGCTAGACAGGTGTTTCCCTCTGTAGAAAACAGTACTTAAAGATATTTTCCACTAAATTCCATGCACATTTATTTAAGTCTGTGATTTTTTTAATGTGACAATGATGACTTTAATCCCTAATACTAGCTGCAGACATAAAATTGTGGTATATAACTACATACCAGTTTTTCACCTCTAACTGTTGCATTTTCCTTCACTTAAAAGAGCTAACTCAATGCGGTGCTGTCTCTTAATATTGAAAAGCGTTTTCATCGTCTGAACATGTTCTAGTTTAGGAGGAGCAAACTGTCAGAACTGGAAATACATGACTCAATGGAGAATATCCATTTTTATGAGAAGAGTTATTTGGGGGCTGAGAGAGGTATAAGGAGAAAGCATTACAAGATTTTTCTTTTGTGAGTTAATTCTTCAGAAGTTTCATTTAATTTCTTTGTCATTCTCACACTTGTCCTCAAAAAACAAATACAACATTTCTAAATTTACTTTTGCTGTAAAAGAAAACAAACAAACAAACCAACCAAAACCCAAACCACCCTCAAACATATAGATATACACACACACACACACACACACACACATATATATATATATATATATATATATGGTTGGTTACCAGTAGAGGAAAATCTACAAAATCTGCCACCCCCTCCCTTCTGCTTCCTCAGCTGGAAGTCTTGGAAAAGAACCTAAGTTCCACGTGTGAAAAAGCATTTTCATTGTTGAAAATTGTTAGTCTGGCACAGCCCTTTTTGGGAACAACATAGAGTAAACATAATGAGGATTAGTGTCAATAGGAGTCAAGCTAAAAAAGGAATGCCAAAATCAATGCCTACAACTGAAGAGTTACTGAACTAGGGCAATTAACAGCTAAGTTAGTTGTCTCACAAGTACTCCTAAGTACCTAGTTTCTTCATTAGTACCACCACACTCCTTATGGTTTAGACTTTCTTTATCTTCACATATAATCTCATTTTTTTTCAGCAGTGAAATGCTCCAGGCTCCTGAACTTTGATATTCATGAACATATTATGATCTACTTGGAAAACCTTCTCCTGTAGTATTTGAACGTACTGTCAAGAGGTCTCTCTGTGGCATAGTGCCTAAAGAGTTCCAAATTTGTCTTAAAAATTAAGGGTACTATTTCAGTTAGATTTAAATGAGCTCTCAATTTCTGGAAGTCCAACACTCACCTGTAAGTGGTGCCTACTTTGCATTTCCTCAGTCATAGTTAGAGCTTTATTTTATATTCAGGACATTTACATTGATACCAGTTATGGTATTTGTCATTCATTCTTTGTCATAATTTTGTGGTGTGAGAGAGTGTTCTAATATACTCATGGGGAAAAAAACAAGTGTCAGCAAATGGCATCTGTTTATCTTTACTATGTGGAGAAATAATTATTGGCTTAGACAATCACTAACACAGTATGGTTAAGATCAAATGGCCAGTTGGTATGTTCTACCCTTTAACTTTCCTTAAGTGCACATAAGCTTTGTTAAGTAATTGTGGTACTTTACTTGCTGCCAGTGCAGTAGCACAAGACTACAGAATGAGAAATAGTTATACTCGAGATTCATTTTCAAGTACATGATTCCCTTGCTTCTACAAACACATAATTCGTTTAAAGTCAACAAATATATATTTCCTCTCGTTTTTTTCATTCTTCTTCTATATCACTGAAGAAACATTCTCTCAATTAAGACACTCAGGACAGAAAATACTTGTAGTCAGTCCACAGATAAGTCTTTACCAAAACTTGTTAGTAGTAGGTTGTATAAAGGAGTATTAGGATTAGGGTATATAAAACAATGGCTGTCCTTGATGTCTTTGATGGTCAGAATTTAAACAATGTAAGTGGAATTAGGTACTCACTAAATTATTTTCTCAAACTACTTAATTGTGTAGGCAGATGCTTTGTATTTTGTGATCCATATGCTTTTTTCCAAAATATAATCCAAGTTTCTATGCCACAGAGAATGTAGTCACTGACTTTGAAAACCAAGACCCGCACTTTAATGCTGGCAGTAGTAACTTGGACCAAAACTGTCAGTAAACTAGGAACCTCTGACACTGTTACTCATTTGTGTTTTTTCCGGTTGTCTGTTGTGGTTGTCATATCACAGCATAGTTTCCCACATCTGCACTTGGTCTGTACTGGTCTAGCTTTGCTGTGAAAAACCACTGCAATAATTTTATTTTTACTTTTATTTTTTATTTCTTTATAAGTTAAAAATTAGCATTTATATCTATGACAGATAAAATATCTCTAGTCTGCAAACTTTTCTACTTTAAATTTAATTGGCAAGTTGTGAGTGAAAATTCTTTTTTTTTTTTTTTTTTTAACATATTATACTGCAAAGTAGGCAATACCTTTCTGTTTAAGCCCTTTGAAACATGCACATGGAGATGAATTCCTGTGGTTTTTCTCACTGTAACATGCTCTTTATCCCAAAACTTAATGGCTTCCAATAACCATTCCTCTGGCACATAGGAAACCCTTTGTCCCTCTTTCAAATGTGCTTATCTTTCTTTCTTAGAAAACTGTGAAACAGAAGTGATCAAGAGAGACTATTGATTCCAGAGAGAGTGATCTTGAAAGCAGAGAGGAACAGCACAAAAGGATAGGCATATTTTTGTGCTTGTTTCCATGAGCCATGGGACTAGATTGTGACGTTTATATCACGTTCCCAAATGACAGATGAAGAGAACATTGTTGTAGGAATGGAAGTACTGAGATTCAACAGAGTGAAATTTCCTTTGATGGACTGATGTTTTTTCTGGGGTAAATGTCCTGCTCTAGCTATCAATAGATGCCCATTGCATGTCAGCATATTTGCATGAAGTCAGCTTACAAAATAGATGGTTGTGATTGTCTTCTGCTTTATTGTCTCCTATTGGCAAAGGAGGTACCACAGCAGAACTGCCTCCTGTTAGTCAAAGACTTGGCAATAGATCTGTAGGCAAAAGGGTCTCTAATTTTCCTTGCTGGGTATAGCTATGTCACTTTAAGTACATAGTCTGTAGGGAAAAGCTGTCTTCCTTATAAAAAGGTTTGGAAACACAAGAGCTTTTTTTGTCTCTTGTTTTTCAGGATTTGGGAATAAGTGTTCTACTGTAATTGAGAAGTGTGGAGAAAAATAAAAAGCACTAAAACAGTCTGTGTCTTTTTTGTATGACATGACCTGGTTGCAGTCTGTAATCTTAAGCCTTTCAAGAAGCAGAACAAAGGAATCTGTGGCAATTCTTATTCTTCTTAAACTATGCAAGCACCTTCAAATACTTTTGACATAATTGTTTTTATAGATCTGCACAGCTTCATACACTTTTTGAGGTACTACATTATTCTGCATGCTGTGATGACATATTTTCTTGTGCAATCAGTAGTCAGAATGGGTGAAGTCTTGTAAAATTTCCTTGGTGGGATCTTCCATCTGCTATGGATCATAGCTCAGCAAATCTCTATATACTAAACACGAAAGAGAAATTTCATAGAAAGACACTTCAAATTAAAGTAGTTTGAAGATCTAATTTAAAAACATTAATGAAATAAGCAAAAGTACATCTTTCACAACAGTTCAGCATGCCAACTGTACTGTTTACTAGGAGTTCCTTATTGCCAAGCTTCAAAGAAAATGTCATCTCTTAGTTATTCCACTGTTAAAAAGTTGAAGTTCACATAGCTAGAACATTCAGGTCAAATTAATATCATGCTCTTATCATGTTTATGTATTCAGTAGCAATTTGATAAACAGCTTAATTTTTTTGCTCATAAGCTGAGATTCAAGTTAGAAAATTTAATGAAATGCCTTATTTGGGGCACCTTTTTTTAATACTGTGGTGTGGTAGCAGCATACTAATGTGATTATAAAAATAGAAAATATTGGAATATGTGCAAAATACAATGGTTCTAATTTTCTATTTAAGAGTAGGATACTAATCAAGAAATGAGAAAAAATACGCAAACTTTTCACGTTATTTCAGTGACAAATTATGCTCTATTACAAAAATATAGAAAGACAAGGAAGCACACTAGCTTAATGCAGTTTATGCATATAAACTCTTTGTACCCTTTAAATAGAAACTTTTAAAAAAATATTTTCAAAAACAGGATTTCCTTGTTTTGAAATGTTTTCTTTTTTAAAGGAAAGCAGACTGTCAATGGGTATAGCAGTACATTTTTTGTAGGTTTTGGCTACCCAACCAAGTCTTACCTTACCAACAAAGTCTGGTCTTAACATCATGATAAAGGAAAGTGAAATCAACATCCTATGTAGAAAAGACCAGGAGTGTCTCTCAGTTTTATGTCTTTTATTCTGAAATCTTCCCATCACTAAGGACAGGTTTGCAACTGAAGAAACATGGTTAAAGCATGCTCTTAATTAACAAAGGATTACTTGATAGTCTTTAGCATGCTAGTACTACCTATGAAACCCAGAGCAGACACTTGGTTCCAAGTTGTTCACGTGATCAGCTTGAAGATGGAAAAGTGACTGGAAAGTATTTCTTGGTGTGATTGAAAAATAGCTGCATTTTAATTGGATACATGCAGATGTCTGTAAATTTGGTCTTACATAACTGGTTTTCTGCATTTGGGAGAATATATAGGTGAGATAACTTTGTTTCCTTGTAAAGTTTGCCTGTGTGACACATTTACAAATGAACAGAACAAAATCTGCATAACTGCAGGTTAAGCATGTCTATGTCAAGGATGTGTCAGACTCAGGTGCTGAATTTAATAAATATATAGTAATTAAACAAGTAACTTTATATATATGTTACAGATGTGTTTTACCTTTTTTCATGTTTTGTGTGTGAAAGGATATTTTTTCCTCCTTCTCTGTCAAAATATTGTTGTAAGAATTATATGATCATTGACTATTCTGATCACAAGAACTTTCTTCTGTATTTTTGCTGCTTCAGAAATCAGTAATATAACACTAGTATGACAATTGTCAGACAAAGACAGCTTTCCTTTCAAAATGATGATGAGTCCTATTGTAATCGTCAATGCTTCCTTACATTCATTGGCTTCTGAACATCCCTTCTAATTTTACATCGGACTCTGATGGCATGATATTATGGAAATGAGTCAATGAATGCAAAAGATCATCAGAGTAGGTGGAGTAATACTGTATTTACTTGTATACTTCTCACCACCCACTGAACCTTTTCATGGTTGTACTGCAGAAAAAGGAAAAAAAACCCACAGTCAAGATCTGATTTTCAGCATCACATCCCATTAATTCCATCTTGTCTTCTACTTGAGCTTTAAAAAGTGATTTTTAAAAGACAGTTTGCATTTAAACTGAAAAAATTATGTTCACATTCGGTGACTTGCTTAGAAAATACTAATGAGGTACGCACAATTGTGGCTCTATATGTGTACATGCACACATAAAGACTAAATTATGCCTGGTGTAGAATTCTTGAGAAGAGTTTTTCTAAGAGGTTTGGTTCCTTGACAGTGGAATTCAAAGACCAAAATGTTGAATGGTCATTTTGCTTGAACACATTTGCTAAATAATAAATAGTCTTTAAAGACTTAACGTTCTCAGAGATACTTAGGACTGTAACTTGTCTTGAATATTTATAACATGCAGTTGATTCATATTCCTTATCAATGTGACATACACATCTTATCAAACAATTTGACTAAAGAGAAGGTCCTTGATATCTAACAGTTACACAGAGCTTGGGGAAAGATTGACTCCTCCTTAAGCCATGATCAGCAACAAAAAATAGATTTAGAAGAAATGGATTTAACCACAATCATAGCTTGCTTTCTTCTTTAGTCTTCAACTGGTATCATTTAACAGATAATTTTGTGCTTTTTAATTTGCTGCTTCTGTTCAGTATTCATTCTTCTTCATATTTTAAAAGTAAGGTTAGTTGAAGTTACTTCAGGCAGTATTTTTCCAGTGACAATGACAGATACAGATGTTTTTCTACCAGAATTAGTTTTAAAATTTACTATGTACAATTGAAAGTGACACAGAGCTAAAGTCACCTTCTCCAAGGCCTCTAGGACAGTTTAGAGCAGTCTCATGATTACTTTAATTTCTGCCCGTTGATAAGTGTTCTCTCTTGCTCTCCCTTCTCCTAACGAGAAAAGCAAGAGTATATGGTGAGTTGCGCTGCACCTGGAATATTCTGATTCTCCCTCCGCAGGAGGCATTTCCAGATGAATACTTTGTTTAGTACTGTTTACTGGAGAGATTAATAAGAACTCCATTCATTTTACTTTCAGTATCTTTCTTCTGCTCCACCCCCTCCAGGCAGGTACTATGATTCTTGTCATACTCAAGCTATTTCTTCAATTTATCTGAAAAATTTACGAACATTAGTGTTCTCATTGGACAAATGCAGGTCATTAGTTACCGCGGTCTGGAAAGTATTTAATCAGAGGATGTTGCAGAATGTTTATTTCTACCAAAAATAGTACCAAAGATGCTGTATTTCTTTTCACATTAAAACAAGATTATCCTTCATTTAGGTGGTTATGTATGTCCTCTTGTATTTGACCTCTTTAATAGTTATATTAGTTTCTCAGTGTTTCTTTTACAGGAATAATACCTTTGTCAGGAAGATCTCCTTAGCACCAATAAAAAAAAATTTCCATCTTCTTCCCTGACCTCTTTTTATTTATTTATTTATTGTAGTTTAAAAAATTTCTGTTTACTATTACTCTGCAGTGCAATCTACATTTCATTGCTACCTGTGCTGTAATCATTTTTTCCAAACTTGCAGATTTATTCTGTGTTCTTCCTCCTTCTAAGTGATGTGCTATAGCTGACATATGCATCTTTTTCACCTTTCATTACTTTTTCCGTTCTTTTTTTTTCCATATAGCCTTTCTCTGTGAATCTATTTCCAGGCAGCATGAAGCCTCCAGATATCACACTGTTTCTGACCGTTTCATCTGTTCTTCTAATGCAAAGAAAATGTACCACTCAACTGTATTAGTGCTGGGTTTTCATTTGTTTTTGTTTGTTTGTTTGCTTGCTTGTTTTTAATTTAGCAGAGTAAATGTGCTGCTTTGTATATGATTATTCATTGTTGATATATCTGACAGGGAGCTAGTTATGGAAACCTGAAATTTCTCTTTGAGGAAATGGTGATATTTGCAAAATATTTTTTATTTTAAAACAGAAAGAACAGTTTTCAAAATGAATGCTTTCAAAATTTTATCTCAATAGGTTTTCAGAAAATTCAGTTTAGGGATTTTTCCCTTTCATTCTTTCAAAATTTAATACTGTTTCATCTCTCTTTGTATAGTCCACTATTGACTGTAGCCAGGTAAAGGCAGAGGATATACTTGCAATTTCTAAGACATTGGGCCTGATACTGAAACTTAAAATAAGTTATAAATTATAGAATACTATTTAGTAATTATCCTATTATATTCTCAGAAAACAAGTTTTCAACTTGACAAAACATTAAAATGCCTTCAAAATAAGAAACTACTCTGCTTTAATATGAATGATCAAATAATAACAAAAAAATCAGTTACCTAATTGCCTGTTTTAATAACACAGTGGTATTTCCAGTTCAGCTTTTCATAGATCCTTTTAGCTTCTGCATGTATTTTAAAGTGTTTGATCCAATGTTTAATCTTGGATTTTCATGAATACCTATTGAAAAAAGAAAAATTATTTTCATTGTTATTTATTATAGGATATTTACTATAATAATGGAAAAATTATTTATGTAATCAAAAGGGTTTGAAGTTAAGAGTTCACAGAAGAATATAGAGCTTGTAAAACCATTTTTCTAGACTTTCAGAAATATACTGTTTTAGTGCTCTAAATATATATCGTTTTAAATCAGACTCTGTTCTGGTATCTGAAGGGGAAAGCAGGAAAAGGAGGCATAAGCTACATTCAAAGTGAATTTTTGTATCTTTTCACTTGTTATGTACTAGAGATGCACCACTACTGGCTTTTATGTTTCTTCTTTAAATTTATATATATATATATATATATATATATATATATATATATAGAGAGAGAGAGAGAGAGAGAGAGAGAGAGAGAGAGATTGGGTTTTCTGATCCTGAAAATCTTTGCTTATAATTCAAATCAGTTCAACAATAGGTCTAAAACCAACATTGCACCAGCAATGCATTTTGTATGCCAAATTCTTTAGAGAAATTTTTAGTGCTACATTTGTAGACATTCCATTTTCACACTAAGTTCAGTGCTTCCTATGCTTTTTTTTTTTTTTCCTGCTATTATTCTCAACTAACTGAAAACAGAATGTTAGAACATGTACTCTTATGGGAGACATCTGGGGAAAATAAGTGAAACATCAGCTTGACATGACAGTAGAAATAATATAGCAATATAGACAGACTGATTAACTCTTCCTCTGAGCAACAGAAAAACACTGAGAAAATTATGAGCAACTCTAGAAGGGATGAGTTTGGATTCAGAGAGGAAAAATGTGTGATAAAACGCCCTTTCTTGCAGCTAGTCCTGGAGTTGCATCAGCAGAAATTGCATGAAATTTGTGGTTAGTGAGCTGCAACTTCATTGCCTACTGGTTTCTGGTTTCAGACCTGACAGGAAGCAGGAGCTGCCTTTAATCTACTGAAAACACTTCAAGTTCTCATTTTATCTAGACTCCAAAGGTGAATGCAAAAAAAGAAATTCTTTCCATCTCTATAAGCAGAATTATGAGCAGTTGGAAACAGCAGAACAACTAATAAGCAAGCAGTATATCAGATGTAGATAGATAGATAGATAGATAGATAGATAGATAGATAATGTGTGTGTGTATATATATATATCAGATGTGTGTGTGTGTATATATATATATATATATATATATATGTATATTCAATTGGTCATTTTCAGAAAAAAAGTTGAATTCAGGATTTGGTCAAAATCCTCAAAATCCTTGCTTTCTTCTCGGTGTTACCTGGAAGAACTTGTAGCCTTCAGAAACTCAAGCAATATCACAGAAATTACAGAAAACTTAAAGATTCAGTAGCCAGCATGGTGAAAGAGGATGATTAGATTTAGATAAGTGATAATTAAAGAAACACACAATAAACCTAGAACTTGGAAACAGGAATTGAAACTAATATAAGATTAAAAGGATAGAATGAATGAAAATTGGAAATTAATGGAAAATTAAAGAATTAATAGATGGTTTTATATGAAGTCTTTCTGGCTTCTTTCTACTCTTTTGATACCATTTTAATCTATGTATAGTTTTATGGAATTAGAAGTGGCAGTCAATGATCAGATCTGAATGAACCAATCCATCTGAATGGAGAAGTGTCTACTATTTCTATCATGGATATTAAGGCTTCATTAAGCTTGAAAAATTGTTTTAAAGTTTTTTTAAAATTACCTAGGATATGGTAATTCAATTCCCCTAGCAGTGGTTTCTACATCTGGCATAATCCAGATCACAAGGAAGCCGAGTTGAATGCAGTGGCAAAATAAAGGAACATTTTTTTTTTTGAGAAAATTATTCATAACTGCTGCAGCTAGCTCTTCAGGCATCTTCCTTCCTTTTTCCCTCACCTACTTTTTTAGGCTTTGCTTTGGAGCAGCATTAAATCATTGAAAATCCAGGCTCCAACCCTAGACATTACTGAACACTTCATATTTCTTTTATCATAACAGGCTATGTAGCATCATGATAAAAATTACTGTCTTATAGACAATTGCAAAGGTTAGATCAACTTTTGGCACCACAGGCTGGGAACTGAAGCTATAAAGAAATGCTGGGGTGCTGTGGTTACCAAAGTAGGACAGTACATTATATATATAACAGCACTGCATGTTTAGATTGCTTCTTAAAGCAAAACTTGAGGCATATGTCCCTTTTGGGTTTTGAATGAGTTGCAGTGACTTTACAGATGCACTGAATAACACAACTGCAGGTGAAGAATGATTCACCCAACAGACCAAGCTGAGTGCAAAGAACAAAGTAGAGGGAAAAAGACAAATCAAAGCTCAGCAAGTGGAGGATTTAAAAAAAAAAATATGTAAAAAACCACTTAAATCCAGGCATCTTAACTGTTTGTAAAACTGCCAAGAAGAAAGTAGCTATTATGGCCACAAAATGAATTATATTAGTTTAACACTTTTGTTTATCTTTGGAATTTTACACAGGTGCATTATAAGTTATGGAAATGAAGATTGTTTAGTGCTGCTGACATCTGTTCAAAACCAACAATGAATCTTCCCGTGATAGAGATGAATGAAGGAAATAGAGTGGGAATATAAAACAGGCATAAGTGATCAGGATCATATTACTTGAATTGATTTTTACCTACATTTTACTTACACTAAGGAGAGTAATTTGGAAATTTCTTCCACATGAAGGATTACTTGATTCATATTGAAGTCAGTAAAACAATCCATTGATTTCCATATGAAAAAAAAACCATATTTTCTGCCAATGCATTTAGTGTGAACATATTCCAAAGAGTATTGCCCAAAGTACTTTGATTTAGTAGACACAAGACCTGCTCCCTAGAAGAAAAGATATTATGTTGATATTCGTCTTAGTTTTCATTATGATAATTATTAACATTCTTAAAGCTCACTTATGTTCAAATAATAGAAGTGTTTATTATTCATACAATGCTCTTCCTTTCTTTTTTCACAAGCATTAACTAATGGATATTTTATATCAGGAGCAAATACTGTAAAATTTCATATATGGCTGCAGGGATTCCCCTAAATTAGACATTCCAAAATACTAGATGCAATATGGCAATTTTATGTTGTTGGCTGGTAATCACTCAGACTGGGACCTTAGTGTGTTAATCAGATTCCTCCCTCACTTCTTCACATTTGCTTTAATTAAATTGTCTGCTCAATCTTGTTTTAGATAATGTACAGATTATATAAATGTATACTAAACAATGAGGTGTTACAAATCAGTCATTTTGGAGTAGGAAGTAACAGAGAGTAAATCCTGCAGTTTGCAAGCATCAGTTGGTGAGGAAGTGAATCTCTGATTTCATTCAGGCACTTTGAGGATTACCTTGCTTCTCCAAGTTTCAAGCTTGTAGCTTTTAAAATACACAGCAGTCTCAAAAAAAACTTTCAATACGATGAACAGTGGTAAGATTTTTCAGACCAGCAAAGTCTTCATATCATTTTTCCTTTCCCTTCTGGCATCCTGCCTGGTCTTAATTGGAAAAGATTCCTTCCCCTACTGCATTGTGGCAGGATAGACTACATCAGCTGTAAGCCTGAGAGAAAAATGTCAAATCTTGCCTTGAAAATGTTTCAACAATTACACATATCACTGTATACTTATTTCTGTAAGAAAATTCTTTATCCTAGAAGTACTATAAGTACTATGGTTTGCAGAGATAGCCATGTTGAATACACAGTTTTCATAGAACAAATGAATAAGCAGCTGCTTTTAGCAGGGAATTGTATTTTTGTTGCCAGATTGAGGTAGTTTAACCCCAGCCAGCAGCTAAGCACCACACAGACGCTCGCTCACTCACTCCACGGTGGGAGGGGGGAGAGACTCAGAAGAGTAAAAGTGAGAAAACTCATGGATTGAGATAAAGACAGTTTAATAGGTAAAGAAAAAGCAAAGTAAACCAAGAATTCATTCACTGCTTCCCATCGGCAGGCAGGTGTTCAGCCATCCTAAGGAAAGCCGGGCTCCATCACGCCTAAAGTTGACTTGGGAAGACAAACACCATAATGCCATACATCCCGTCCTTTCTTCTTTCCCCAGCTTATATATACTCAGCATGACATCATAAGGTATGGAATAGCCCTTTGGTTAGTTAGGGTTAGCTGTCCTGGCTGCGTCCCTTCCCAATGTCCCATGCCCAAGAAACTGAAAAGTCCTTGTTTTACTATAAACATCACCCAGCAACAACTAAAAATATCAGTTTCTTACCAACATTGTTCTCGTATCAAATCCAAAACACGGCACTGCACCAGCTACTACAAAGAAAATTAGCTCTGTCCCAGTTGAAACCAGGACAAACTTCTGCCGTAGGTTTATTTACATATATACTCATATATACACAGACATATTTGCATAAAAATATCAAGCATAAAATATGCATAAATATGTGTGCAGTTATATGTATGCATGTATTTTTTATATGCATATTAATTACTGGTGTAAACTAGCTGTGGAAAATACAAAATGTCTACTATTTTTTTTAACTGTGTTTGGAATTACAAGTTCCATCTCTAAAATTCCAGGTTCCCTATTTGTGGACATAAAGGAAATAGCAGATCCCATGAATTACACAAGGTCAAGTTTTAAGTTAAAAGCCTACCTCATAGTGTCCCTAGGGAGGGTTTATTTGGAAATAAGGGAGGAATTACACACAAGTGTTTTGTGAACTGCTCGAAGTGTGGCACCTTCAATCCTTGTTTTGCATTTCTTGGCTGTCAGTTATAACTACATTGGATGAAAAAAAAAAAAAAACAAAACTGAAAACTCAGTTTGGCTTGGGGAGCAGTTTAAGTATTTATTCCTTTACAACACAGCCTCTAGTTGGATTGACATGCTTAATGAATTGTAAAAACTTTTATCTTTGCCCACTCTAAAGTCAGCGATCCAAATAATTTATGTTTATTTTAGAACTTCCCCCTTCAAAACTATTTTATTAAAAACGTGCAAAATAACAGTTTTGTCTTACAAGTCTTCATGCAAATATGTTCCTGAAATTATAATCAAGAAACCTGAAGGAGCAAGTTTTGATGTGGAACTCAGAATAAGCCTGAGTAGCAAACGATCTAGCGGGGTCTTTTTCCAAATTAGTTCAACATTGAGAACTATACCTAAGTGAAGTGGTCTCATGTAATATGTTGGAAGTTCTGTTTCATGTTGCATTGTGAACTAAATCTTCACTTGCTCATCTGGCATCTCTGAATCTTTGCTGTTGCCCTTTCTGAAACTGTAAAGTGAGAAAATACCTCTTAGTAATTGGGACATCCCCATAAATATGTTAGAATAGTTAAACACTTGAAAGTTCATTAGAATACTTGAGGTACAGTAAGGCATTGATGAGAACCAGAGCTACTTTTAGAAGCTACTTAGTTATTGTTATGATTTTCATCCTTAGACAAGCAAGGGGCCAGGTATTGATGGCTCTTTCAGGCTGAGATTTTCAAAAAAATTAGAGAAGTTTTATAAATTGGGGGGAAGAGTGACTGTAGTAGAATGTCATAGCAACTACAGCTGAGGGTGGTAATCACTGTACAGCTAGGTTGGATAGCTAAACTAGTACATACGTAACTGAGCTATTTACACAAGAACATAGAGTGAGAATTCTAAACTACTCATGGCATGTATATGGTGGGTAGCTTATGAATATTCAGTCTTAGAATTCATATCCACAATAAAATTTAATAGAAATAGTTGCAGTTATGCATATGGAACTAGTGAAGATGTTCAAAGTGCAAGAATGGTGTATACCCAAACACCCTAAAAGATACTGCACTCTAAGCCCCAGCCTCTTACTCTTAAACGTATATCAACAAATGGGTTGCAGATAGCTTGGCTATGCCTTTGATGTTTCTACCAGTCATAAACATACCTACTACTGTTATCCTACAAAAGTGCAGTGCTTTATTCTGCTTCTTCTGGCATTGGAGTAGCACTGGAGTATGATTTGCATTCACAGTCACAGTGTTCAGTCAAGCCAGTGCTTGCCAAATATCAGTACTTGCAATAACTCATATTTGGCTAATTTATCTTACCCTGGTGAGGAAAATAAGATAAAGATTACACTTAAAATTATGTTGCACTTTTATTTGTGGTCTGGTTATCCCACTTTACTATTTTGCTGAAGTTTCATAAAACATCCAGACTATTTTTGTTTAAAAAGCTCAGAATCCAGTGTCACCAAGATGACATGAAGAAGTCCTATTTTTAAAGAAGAAAGGATACTCAGAAGCTACATGTCTACCTGTTTCTAAAAATTCCCCTACATACAGGCACCAAATATTTTACAGCCTCTGGGCTTTTGATATATTTATGATCCTGAATTAAATTTCAGTCCTTCAGTATTGTTTCCTATTACTTTGTTACCAGAATTCTGCTCTACATACAAGACACTATGTTACTAGCTTGTTTATGCCCTGTGATTGAATGGGTCAGTCTATTTTTCCACCAAAACAAATTAGAAAAGGGTTTTGGCTTTGGTAAAACTAAAGTAGTATATTTCTGTCACTCTATTTAAAACTTTATTTTTGAGGGAAGGTGAAAACAAAACCAAGTGTTGAATTTTGTTTTGACTGATACAGTATCAGATCATGTCTGATCTTAATTTCAAGAAGGTTTCATACAGAAAAAAAATGATCTATGGCTATTTATATTGTTAATTTATATTCAGGGCTGCATAGTGATGAGCCTAACTACAAATACATATGTTTGTGTTTATTCACATTCAGATATTAGGTGATATAACACTGTTCAGTAGAATTCATAATACTTAAGAAAAAAATGGAATAATTTTTTTTTTTCAACTACTATCATCATTTTTTATCTTGCTGCCTCAGAATTAGAAAGTTTTAAATTGCAGTAGCAGCTTTCAGCTAGCTTTTTAATACAAGAATGTTTATCATACATCTCCTTAAAAGGGGATACATAATAATAAGTAGAAATAATTTCAATTTATGTCCTAATCTGTTCTAAACTTATTCAGCACTTTACACTGAAAGAATATGTTCATTGATAGAGAAGTAAGTACAAAGGAGGTGTGGGAAAACAAAGAAAGAGAAACGGTGGCTGGAGCATACCATGCCACAGAACACAGAGATTTAGTCTCCAATAATGCTAGTGCACATTTGAGAAACAGTATTTGGGATTTGTTCCTCATACTCTGTGTTGAACAAATGTCCACTACTAGCAGCCCTGCACTACTCTTAGGTCTCAGAGAGACTTCTCTTTTTCTGAGAAATAGTAAAGTCACCTGCTGTAAGGAGCAAGTATTCTTCTCCATGCATTCTCTGGCAAATATCTCTGCTTCAGAATACTTGCTGAAGTAGTAAGACAAAGATTAATTGAAGATAAGAAATAATAATAAAAAATTAATAAATTGCTAATTTCCTTGCAATCAGAGCTCCTGACATGTTGTTAAATAGCTGATATAAACCAAGATGTTTATGATCAGTATGTTTATTGATAAATTTATAAGAATACTGCCAGCTATAGCACAGCTACCCTTGGGATTAATAGATTAGTCTGAGAATGGTGATTTATCTGTTACACCTTTTTTTAGTAGAATAACTAAACAGCTTTTCCATTTACTAACAAACCAGTCTAGGACTGGGGGACAGACCACTGAATCCCCAGTAAACAGAATGTTAGGGCATCTGAGACTACTCAATTTTTTTGTAAAATTAAGTGCCACACCAAGGGACTTGGTAGCTTTCCATTTATCTGCCAACTTGTAAAGGATAT
Organism: Microhierax caerulescens; assembly: GCA_035590215.1. Taxonomy (NCBI): domain Eukaryota; kingdom Metazoa; phylum Chordata; class Aves; order Falconiformes; family Falconidae; genus Microhierax; species Microhierax caerulescens. The sequence goes on from JAVJGJ010000033.1 coordinate 14,496,842, forward strand.
AAGAAATTCCACCTGTGTCTTGAACTTACCTTTTTTTCTGTGCAGAATGCCCTTACCATTTGCTAATTATGCCATCACATACCTTTGGGCGGAGTGTTCCTAGTCTGTTTGGCTGATTTAACTTGTCAAAGTGAGAAAACAGCTTCATCACCTGGTAG
>JAVJGJ010000033.1:14497099-14541336 GCA_035590215.1 Microhierax caerulescens
TCACCTGGTAGTTAGGACAACTTCCTTCCCTGATTCAAAAGAGAACTTTCAGATGGGTGGTGTATACTCATGTCCTGCATTAAATATTCTTTACAGTGATGGGGAAATAAAGTACTACAGCATTCTTTTTATCTAAAAGTGGCTTTCTTGTATGAAAAAAAGCATACCCTTTTGAGTCCAATACCTTGCACATTAGACCTGCAATAAATTTACTGATGGAAAAAGCAAGATTAATTTCAGCTCGGCCCAAGTAAATTACTTTTTATTCGTTTTGTCCAGCTATCAAACTAAAGATTAGTGTTCACTCAACTCTGAAAATTATTGAATTTTGACAAGGTCTAAAAGTTTTCTTTTTTTTTTTTTTTTTTTTTCTTCAGATTGACTACAGTTCCTCCTTTTGCAACAGCTGGAAGTAATTATGTTTTATCATTTAGCTGGCTAAATGGTTATTGTTTAAAAACTTTCTAAAAAGAATAACATTTTGCTGGAACAAACTAAAACCCCACACCAATATACGAATATATATAGGATTTAACTTGTTCCCAGTGTTTGCATAGTATGCACTGAAGTAGTTAAAAATGAGCGTATCTCATTTACATGATACAATGCAGTTTGATGCTCCCATTCCTTTGAGGTTTCAGAAGGCTTTTCCACACTATTCCTCAAAATGCAGATGTACCCTGTTTAGTAGCCTACCAGGGCAGCATGTATTCCTAGCCAGATTACTGTATGGTCTAAACACCTGATTTTGTATTGGGAACTTGGTTTTCTGAAGGAAGTCTTAAGTATCTAAATTAGAACTACAATACACTTTTTGATAACTGCTCAACAGGGCCATTATCCTGTTGAAAGAGTGGTCTCAATTGTTGGCATGGTTAATTGTCCAAATATAAGATGGAGTGAACATTGCTATTAAACAATGAATTTCTGTAAAGGCTTATTCTTTTCCAGTAGAGAATTGCTTAAACATGTTGATCACTTACTGAATTTCCAGGAGAATAATATTGCTTCTCTTCAAGTCACTGTTGAAGGATTTTGCCAACTCCAGTAGAAGGCCACTATATAAAGTAGCATATAAAAGTGAGTCATTTACCTTTTTTTCATAAGGAGATGAATCAAGAGGAAAAAAGCCAGGTTAATGCTCCAAGGACCTTAATTAGAATCAGGTGAGAGTTTGAAAAGGCAGCTAAGGTGATTTCAGGCAATGCTTATATGAAAAGCCTTAATTAAGAAGAGTGATGGGCTTTTACTGAAGTCTTTTCAAGAGAATACAGTCCTGTTTAACCCCTCCAGACCCAGTAGAAAACCATACTTGAAATTCCAGCAATTTTCTTAGTATATAAAATAAAAGAGCATCTTTGTGGCTGCAGTGGACTGTACAGCCATTTACTTTCTCAAGGGTACTAACCGAAATGCAGTATCACAGAGGGACACAGAAGAAAATATAATTAAATAGGAATTCAATAAAAAAGTTTACTGGTAATTGAAACATTCATAAAATTACAAATATTTCAGTACAACTGCAGTGCAATCAGTCAAATGCTAGATTACAAAAGTAGTTTATAGCTAAGACTGCTGTGATTTTTTTTTTTTAATTTGCTTGCAATACACAATCTTACATGGAATTCATTTAGTCATCTTAAAAATCCACATAAGTTTTAAAGTTATCACTTTAGTCAAGGGTTTTTTTCCTTCTTTTATTTATTTATTTATTTTATTTTCCACCTCCTGTAAGAACAATAAGGTATATGAGGTTTTTTAGCTGCAGGGTGCATATTTGGAGAAAGTGCTTCCTGCAGAGCTCTTCTGCCTTTCTTGTAAATTAACTGCAAAAAAACCCTGGTCATGTTACAGTATGACATTTAGTTTTCTAATCTGTTTAATGCCATGGTTTGCACATGATGTGTTCTGATGTGCTTTTATGTTTTTGATACTAAAAAACCCACATTAGAGTTGCAGTAGGGATTCTTTTCACAGACAATATACCTTGTAACAAACTGCATATTTCAGAAGAATTATAACAAAATACTTAACCTTTTATCATGTTCATTATTCTAAAAATACAGCCCACATCCTGTCTTTCTGTTTGTTGATACAATGTATGAACATCATTTTGGACACATAGACATGCTGCATTCCTAGTAATTGCATTCATGCATATTTTAATGACTTCAGACTGAAAAAAACAAACCTAGCATTTGAATGGTCTCAAGTAGTCACCTGAGGATTCTTGTAATCAATAATGACGTACACATATGTGCGTATCTGTGAGTATAGCTGCACATTCACACACTTCAACTCTGTTTTTCCATGGTGAAAGTACCATCTTGTATTTCAGCTGTATAGAAGTACAATTAAATCATCATGTTTTTCAGTTTTGCAGTCATTCATACAAAAGACTTCATAAAAGGAAGGTAAATGGCTTATTATGCTCCGTCTCCTTCAACCCTTACCATTTCAGACTACTATTACACCAGGTTTCTTGAAGCAGAACTGGCAGTTTCATCCCTTTATGTAACTAGTATTTCAGAATCCATGCTAAAGACTTTTTTTCTTAAAGGAAATGGGCATTTTTGCTGGAAAGATTCTTACCTTCTTTCCTTTTAACAAAATTTCGAAGTCTAAACATATACAATGGGAAAGAGTCTGGGATTAGGAGGAAGAAATGACAGGGGAACTGAAAGACTTGAAAGTATTCAAAACAAAAACTGAAGACAATTTTTTAAAAAAGATGTAACCTTCACCTTCCTCCCTCCCAAACTTTTGGTTTTGATCTATTTCTTTATCACAATCTTGGAAATTCTCATCTTTACAACTGAAAAGCCTACTTTAGAGGATCTTGCTGTAAGAAGAAGAAAAACGATAATCCAGAAGCGCATGCAGAAAGAATCAATCCCAGCAAAACATCCTGAAAATGAGTTAGAACAGTACTGTCACTGTTAAAAAAATTACTGAAGAGTACTCATCCTACTAGTCAGGAGTTCTGCTTTTGTATTCCTCTCCAGGACAAAAGATTTCAGATTTTGATCACAGTTACTTCAGGCAGGCACAAAATTTCCATGCACAACAAACTGTCATCATCTTGACACATATCTATTAATCCATACAACAATTGGACCTAACTGCATGTTCACCATTAGATGATGGAATGATGAAGATCTAGAACTTAAATTCCAGGGCTAGTTTGCCTCCTTGAGATGCTGTAAATTAATGTATGTTGCATGAGGTGGATAGAATTTATCAAAAAGTTGCATGAAGGTACTAATGTGGACTGTTCACTTTAATATCATGTGTTGAGCAAAACAGGCAGTCAAAAGCGATTCTTCCAGACTGGCATTAGTATTAGTAAAACTCTTTGTCATTCTAAAGGAAGAATATAATTTTTTTCCCTAGCTTGCAGGAGTCTATCATTTTTGAAAGACTTTGCCATTTGGGGAAGCTGACTAATGACAGGAAAATTGCAAACATTATGCCAGGAAAGAATGGGAATGTGGGGAAATGCGGACTTGGCAGTCTCATAGAAGTCTCTGGAAAGATAATCTAGAGAGAAATGCAAAGGCTTGCTGCTGGGAGAGACAAGCCAGTGGAACTGTACAGCTAGTGCCTGATGGCTACCTAGGTGGGTAGCTACCACAGAGCAGAACGGGGGAGCCAGATGGACAGCAAGGTGAATGTAAGTCAGCAGCATTTTGTTGCAGCAGTGAAGTCTACCTACTTACTGTCAAGTTCATAGACAGGAGTTCGAGAGAAAAGAGTATTTTCCTGTTCTCAGCACTTTTGCAGAACCATCTTAATTCTGTATCTAGTTTTGGGCCCATGTGAGTAAGAGTGAGTCCAGTGGAAGGCCACTAAGATGCTTAGGGGGCTGAAGCATGCAATATTTGAGGGGAGGAGGAGGGAGCTGTGGTTGTTCAGCTTAGAGAAGAGAATACTGAGAGGAAGGGTATTTCATTGAAGTGTTTGAAGTAAACAGGTACACAGAGTACATGTTTCTTCAATGAGCATTTTTATCCTTTTATGAAGTGGTTTGGGAGTTGTCTGTTGCATTAATACTGAGGTTTGTTATTCTTTTTACAGTATAAGCTTAGTATCAAAACAAAAAATCCTTTAGTTTTTTAAATATTTCATCTACTGCACATTCTTTCCATCCCTGTCAATTGCTTTTCATGTGCCTGAAGTATTAATCAATATAATTTTTCTCTTGGTTTTGCAATCTACCATCTCAAGATAAGAATAGTACCTCCGTGATATGTAACTTCCACAATTGTAGTTTGTCAGCATGGGACAATACCCACATACCAATTTAAACTAGAACTAGTGAACTAAATTTAGAAGCCTTAGACTTCATAAATTCTAGTTTAAGGAAAAGCAAAGCTGTGGGTATGTACCTGAGGTGCTGTGACATTCAGAGACACACACTTAGGCATTATTGACTTGTATTTTTTTTCCAAGGCCTCTGGCAGCCCAACCAGGTATCAAGAGCACCTTCACAGTATTCCATCTAGAAGTCTTGCTACATTAATTTGCCCTCTGGTATTTCAAATAAATGCAAAATGTAGCACTTGGAGAACATTGTTTTGGGGAAACAAAAGATTTTCTTTTCCATTCTGATGATTTTCCTCTGTCATGATAACAAATTTTGAAAGCAAAATAGACAATATACATAGGTTAAACAAAATCTGAACTGTTAGTGTAAAGCACTAGATGTACAGACTCTCCTACAGCTCCTGGGAGCAAAACAATTTAAATATGACAACTCCTGGTGGTAAGCAAAGACCCCCTTCTAATGAAGAGAAGTGGAACATTAAGAGCCCTGACATTAAAAGCAAAGAACATATTGAGGCAGATGTTGTTTAACATAATTGTTATTTATTAAGGTAATTCATCAATGACTATATGAGATACTGTGGATTAAAGCAAACAATATGTAAAATGGTCATCATTTTGCAATTATTTCTTTTACTATTGTTAAAGAATTTCCCATAATATTTCAGTTCCTAAATCACTATCAGCAAGACTGTTTCTCCTACAGCTGCGTCCCCCGCCCGCCCCATCATCAAGATATATATTATCTAGCTCTCACCTAGCGTAAAAAGCCTATTCTGTTTGTGGCTTCTTTCAAGTTAGTCATGGTTCTGTTTTACCTTGGTATTGCCCTTTTTGAAGGGGTTAGCCAAAGTACTGTTTGTGCCACAGGCACAGCCTTATGTAGACTAATTTTGGATAACCGAAAGGTCATAGTCACAAAGAAACAGCAGGTACAATTACTGCCACAGTAGAATGGTGCAACAAACACATATGAATACCCAACAGAGTTCAGTATTGTCTTTTGAAGTGGTGTACATAAAGTCCTGATCTGAGGAACAGAATGGAAAGCAATAATTAGGGCCTTTAATTTATCACCAAAATGTTAAAAGAAGTCTGACAGAGTAAACATCAGTTCTGACAAAAGAGCAGGAGTCATGTGTTTATAAAAAAGATGAAACGTTGCAGGGAGTTATTCTTCCACTGCTGGGCACAAGTCCCATTGACAGCTCCAGGAGATATTATTATTTCCTTACATCTTTTCTCAGACTTGTGGGAGAAATAAACACACTTATTTTCAGTGCATGATTCTGGTAATTAACAAGGGACCTGAGCCTGCTAATAAAGCATTTACAATTTCCAGCAATTTCATTATTTAAACATCTAAGAAGAGACATCACTGGCTATACGCTTTTAATTCAGGTAACTTTTCCTTTCCCTTCTTGACCTGCCATGTCACTTAGTGATGTAAAAAGTGGTCAACAAAAATGTAATGCCAGGATGCAGAACAAGGTTTTTGTTCCAACATAAAGCTTCAAAACCTCAGAAATGAACACATTTATGTTAGTACCATTAATGTATTTTCTCTTCTGAAATATTTCATCGTGATCTTGTTTGAGTAAAAATAACCATCACACCTTTACCAGCAGAGAAGTTCAGAGAGTATTTTAATTTAGCAGCAGCTTTTGAAATTTTGCTGTTGTTTCTTTTTCCATGGAATGCAAATCCTTTTTTTTTTTTTTTTTCAAAACAAATTTTCTGAAGTATCAATTTTCTGATTAAAGCCTGATTATTTTTTTTTATTTGCAAATATTTTTCATGTTTGATAGCAGTGACAATGGGACACAGTATCTCCTTTCTAAAAATTGTGTTTGTTGTGCGTTATTGCCCAGCTGTACAAAACTGAGGAATTGAAACCAGTTTTTTCCATGCCATTCCAGTGGGACGTTGCTACTTGCTGCATAGAACTTCCTTGCAGATGTTCATTCTGTATTCTGTTGACTTGATTGATCTCACTAAAATTTAAATCAGAGTCCTTAATTTCTTTACATATTAAGCACAATAAGGTTGAGATAGTCAATTATATCTGCTCAGTTTTTCCTTAACAAGGATTTGCTCTTGTCTGCTTGATCATGACAGTCTGCAGTTTTGTCTTGTGCCTGTGTTAGTTTTTTTCTAATTAATTTTGGCTAGCCATCCTCACAATTTGGCACACATCAGCACAATAGGCAGTCAGTGCTCAAGAGAGGTCCAGGGCATTGTCTGTGGACAGCTCAGGATATGACTTTGCCATATCAATACTGTTTTAGTCAGAACCTGAATCACAATACAGTCTTCCTTAAAAGACACGACATTCCTATGAGTGCTATAAGGAACTAAATCAAAACCCAAGAAAAAATGAACTTTTAAAACAATAGACTCACTGCTTTTACCAGTTTCTCTTTCCCAGTGTGCAAGGTTTTTTAATACATAAAAATATGAGGAAAAGGAATTCAAAACATTTAGGAGTGTTCACTTCCCCCCACCCACCCCACGCACCTCCTGCTGGCAGTATGACTGGAAAATTACTATAGCAATTTATTATTTTCTCTTTTCCTTTATTATAATGTAAGGGGAAAGAAGAAGCTGAAAGAAACCTTTGAAGCTTAAGTGTTTGTTGATTAAAATATAAAGAGCAAACAAAAAATGCTCAGAACTGCTCCTTGACAAATCCTTTTAAATAAAATGGTAGCTTGGATTTTCTTAACATTGGGTTTTTTTGTTGCATTTAGCTTACTAATAAAAAGCCTTTCCTATAATGAACTTCAGAAAAAGATTATATTTTTTTTACCTCTATTTGTCTATAGAATCTTAGTTGAAATGACAAAATAACTAGAGTTAATTAGGTTAATTAGTTAAGACTGAGGTATCAAACAATATATAATTAATAACTGTGAGAGAAAACTGGCTACTTGGGACACCAAGCACCTAAACCTGAGCTATACCAGTTCTTTCTAAAGTTGTGTATTCAGTATGCTGGATATATCAGCTAAACTTTATAGTTTTATTGTCGTGTTTAGCCAATAAATAGTCCCCCAGTTAATGTAGACAGAAGCACTAGTTAAGCTCAATATACAATTGTTGATCTTAATGTGACCTAAAAGAAGAGACACCTGTTAAAACTACAGTGTCAGACAAATTAAAATGTGATTTACAGATTTTGCAGATCTACATTTTCCAAACTTGGTACAGAGGCTTTCTTAGGTGAAAAAGAAAAAATGAGCTACAAATTAAAGCATTTGTAAAAAATTAGGTAACTAAAAGTGAAATGTAAAATGGTTGGGGGATTTGTGCTTTTTCTGAACTTATGCCCTGTGGGATGAATCTGAATGCCAACATTATATTTGTTAATTGCCGCTGTTGTGATCCAAAGAGTTTCTCAGAGCTTAACACTTATATTAAACATCTAAATTAAATTCCCTCTTGATGATGTATAATGCAAAGGTATCTCAGAACAGCATTTACATTACCACATGAACATTTTCCACTCCAAAGATCTGTAGCAAGTTTTTCTCCTTCTCTCATTATTCTTTCTGCAAAGAAATGTACTGTCTGTGCAGCTAGTGATAATGTTTTACTAACTAACAAACTGTTTTCCAAATTAATTTCTGTCATTATTGGAATGTGGTGCCTGTTTTTAAAGTAGCCTGTTAATGTAGTGGTAAGTCAGGTTTTATTCACTGAAAAATACCAAGTAGAATCTTGAGATGTATTTCAGATATCAGTAAGTTAACTTACATAGAGGTTTCTATTTAAGCTGAATGAGATAATATTTTCTTTTAATATTTAATTGTGTTAGCTATGTGAAAACTCACTAGATGTCTCTGGACATTGCTGAATAGTAATTACAAAAGTCTTAGAGTAATGAACTACAAACATGACCTAGCAGAGGTTGCTAGAGTCCCTATGCCCGTTTCTTGCCTTTTGAGTTAATGTGTGTTTATTACTGTGTTTAAGGCCATGAGGTAAAGATGAAAAATAGCTAAAGAAGGGTCCAAACTGAATTTGTGCCAGTTATGTAAGTAAGCTTTACGACAGATAGCCATCTGCATTTTGTATTCCACATAGATCTGCATGGCATTTTAGCAGGGTCAGCTTCAGCCAACAGCAGTCTAGTTCTATGTCACTGCACCTGGATAGAAAATGTCCGGAGTGTTATCCATAGTTTGTAAGGACATCCTGAACTTGAGTCACAAAGTTGCATACCTCACGTACAAGTGAGATATGTTGGTTGCCTTTATAAGAAATGTCTCTCAGACATTTTTGGGAGCTGTCTGTCCCCAGATATCAAACATATGATGTGGGCATTAGGTAATGGCTCACATTCCCTCTGAGTACATATTTGATCTCACACCAAAAAGTGGCACAAATCCAAGCTTTCATCATGGCATTCCTGCATTTGCCTCAAGCCACTCAGTAGTGGGGTTTTACATCCAACATTGACAAGTTTGGATTAAGAGATAAACTCAGGTTTATACTTAAATGCAATTCTTAAATGAATACAATCATTTGCATTTCTATTCCTATGTATTAAAATATGGATTTACAAGAACAGATTTATTTTTTTTTAAAGTTGATGATACAGTTTGCAGAAGCTATGACACATCCATTAAAAAGAGAGGGGCACTTAGATATATAGTCTTTCTATAAGAGTAACTGAGACATTAGAAATTATGAAAATATAAAGTAACAGAATGACCTTAATCTTTTTCCCCTTACAGAGGTAGCCTCCTTTGTTCTTGTTTTCTAAGAGACTGTTTTCAGATCAAAGACTTTATTGTTCTACAGCATGTGGCTTACACACTGTATAACTACTAGGTGTTTAAAATACAAGGAGGCTATTGAAGAGAGGTGCCATTAGAGTAATTAATATGTGTATAGAGCCTGCAGATAAATTGAGGTATATGTTGTGTAAGTAAGATCACTACTGCCTTCCAAAGCGTAAGATTCTGGTTTGGGGGAAGGATTGTTTGGTTTCCCAAAGAAATTTGGGGTATAGCAAGCTATAGAAGGTCATAGGGACTGTTCCAAATATAACAGAATCATTAATCAAAATTAGCCATGTGAGGATAGTCTGCAGTTTGACTTCAGCTTGGTAATACCTTTATGCACAGCTAGTGATTTTGTTTTCTGCTGATACCGCCCCTGCCCAATTTACCACGTCTCTTCTGCAGTTCTGTAAGAGGCAGTTCATAATAGATGCTTTACTGCTTGGACCCTACATAGCAAGGTGCTCCTCATTCTCTCCCTTGTACCACTCATCCTCTTTCAACATAAACATGCACACACAAACACATCCACGTACTGTCAGTGTTGATGTACTGAATGGCTATGATGTTTCTTTGTTGTCCAAATGTTCTTCTCCAAGAACAAGGACATCAAAGAACTCCCATGCTCTCCAGAACAACTGAGTATTTGTTGGCTGTGTTTAGCAGTTTCAGTATTTATACAACATCCAGTGGTTTTGTCTGAAACAATTTTCCCCATAAGCTGCAGTTAGGGTAAGCACTTGCTTTGTAATTTTCTCCTACTTGATCCAAAACAAATTGACACTTGCATGGCACCAAGGCCTTAAAACAGCCAAGAACAATAAACACCCAAACAGTGAAGAGAGACTAATTTTCTCGCCAGTGTACTGTCTGTGAAGTAGTGACCCATTTTGGGCAGAATGTAGGTCTACCAAAATAGCTTTTCACTGAGATATCACTTCAGTGTCGGGGAGGCAGCTAAAGAGCAAGCTGCTCTGCAAGGGAAGGGGAGCCAGGAGCTGAGGGCTGCAGCAAAAGCAGGCAGGGGCAGTGAACAGAGACACAAAGAGGCCTACTGTCCGAAAAAGATTAGCATGACAAGGTTGGCCATCAGTCCAGGGATTGCCAGATGTGCCTGTTGTGTTGAAGTAGGTTTGAATTCAAGTCAGCAGGTTAGTGTCAGGATCAGCAGCATGCATGGCCAAGCACAGACGTGCTGACATTGTAGCTTAGACGAGGAAGAAGAAGGCCTGAGATTAATTGTGGGCCCCCAGCAAGACTTCTTGCAGCTTCTTCTCATGGTTTTGCTTTTTCACGGAAGTCTGATCAAAGATTATGCAGCAGCACTATATCAGAGCTGGCCTTGAAGATGGGCAGCTAAAATCCACTTGGGAGAGAAGGCACTGCAGAATCTCTGCACCTTCTTCTGGGTCCTGGTTGCAATGACTGCAGACACTAATGAGGATTCAGTTGTACTTAATATAATCCGAACAAAACATTTACATGTAATTTGCTTTATGTATAATATGTACTGTTATTGGTTTCAGGTTTAGTTATTTTCAAACTTTCATAAAAAAGGTCAGCACTTTGTCTCACAGAAGGTGCTTTAGTTTATTATTCTTCAGAGGCAAAAAAATCCTTTCCTTTCAAAGTAGTAGTTATTTTAACCTCCAATTTCAAACTGCTCCTTTTGGAGCAATGAGTGCTAAGAATTTTGTGAAGACTCAAAATATGCTTATTGCTCAGTAATAAATGCAACTGGTTTTCCTAAGGCTTTTGGATAGCTAGGGAAAATTTTACAATCAAGTTATTACAGTAATATGTATTCAGATTTTTTAGAGAAATGAAATTTGTTAAAAATTTACTCATATCAAAGTCTGTCAAAAAAGAAAAATTATTCTAGTGGGCTGCTATACTGATCAAACTAGAGGAGATTTTCCAACAGGACTTAAGATGGGGACAGTGTCTTTTGTATCCTGTTCTCTCCTTACATATATGCCTTTTTTCCTCTTCTCTTTATAGAAAGCTTTTAATTCCACTCAGATCAGACTAGTAAAAAAATATTTAACAACATCTTACTGGTTAGGTTGCTATTCTCAACTTTACCATACCAAGTAGATTTATTTGTTGTGTAAATGTATTTAGGTGTGCAACTGGACTTCATCATCATGAATCAGTTCTCTCATGTGAGAACTGAGATTCTTTGGTTATTCTGATTTCAGTGTCATGATCTTTAAAATTTGCTTCCATGCCTGATATAGTTCAATTTCTGAACCTTCATGCATTTTAGCCATACTGTTACCATGCGGTTCCTGCTGTAAACTGGTAGAGCCTATCTGTATATCAGACCAGATACAGACTATAATACCTCTCCCATCCTCACTGCATAACATCCATACTTCTGTACTGTTTTTTCATTGTTTATTGTTGGTTTAGGGTGTTTTCTTCTCCCTTGCTTAACTTTGAGCAATACTTAATCCTTTATCTCTTGGGCCCTAAGACAAATGTTTTTCTGGAATAACCCTTCTTTTTTTTTGCCCTTTATATACTTTCAAATTCAGTTCACCAAAAAAAAACATAAAAGGAATTCAGTTATTTCAAAGAGACTTTCAGGCTTAGCTACAGATACTGCTAGGTACTTAGGTTTCACAGAGCTTGCGCCTTTGACCGGAAAATTTCAAGAATTTGTGTGTCCAAATCCTAGTGATCTTTATAGAATCATAAAGTCATTTAGGCTGGAAAACACCTTTGAGATCATCAAGTCCAACTGTCAACCCAGGACTGCCAAGTGCACCACTAAACCATGTCCCTAAGCACTGCATCTACACATCTTTTAAATACCTTCAGGCATGGTGACTCAATTACTTCCGTGGGCAACCTGTTCCAATGTTTGATAACCTTTTTCATGAAGTATTTTTTCCTAATATCCACTCTAAACCTCCCCTGGCACAACTTGTGGCTATATCCTCTTGTCCCATCACTTTTTACCTGGGAGACTGACACCCATCTCGCTACAGCCTCCTTTCAGGTAGCTATAGATAGCAATAAGGTCTCCCCTGAGCCTCCTTTCCTCCAGGTTAAAGCAGCCCAGTGCCTTCAGCCACTCCTTGTAAGACCTCTTCTCCAGACCCTTCAACAGCTTCATTACCCTTCTCTGGACATGCTCCAGCACCAGTTCTCTTTAGTAACAGACAGAATTTGTAATCTTTTTCTCAATATTTTGCTTTTGTGATGCACATCCTTACTTAGAAAACTACTTCTGTATACTCTTCAGCACAACTGATACCTTGTGTGATAATTTGGCCTGATGTTTTCTTTCTCTGAACTGTTCTGCATGGCTCAGCTCTCACTACCCAAATATATATGTGTAATCTTCAAAGTTCTTTCAGTGAGCACTCACTGAAGAAATGTAATAGCTGATATACACAAAACCACATGATAGTATAAATCAGAGCATTTGTTCTGACATTTATGTGGGGAAATACAGTTTTATATTAACATTAGGAAGATCCATATAAGAAATATTTCTTTGTCAGTAAAAGACTTCCAGCACTACCTCAGAAAATTCAGTTACCTTCCTTCCCCAAAGTGATGTTAATTCACAAAAAAAGATTTGGTTTTAACTATGTTATATATTTGCATTTTCTGTTGTTCATTATCAACTAACAATACCAATATAAATCATCTTTGTAAATCTAAAACTCTTGATTGTATTGTGTTGCATTCTTGATCATGTTCAGTTTCCCTTGTAAGCTCAGGTGTTTACAAGCCTCAGACTTGAAAATGTTTTGAATACTCCTTCTTTGTCTTGATTCTTTGTCCACTTCTACCCTTCCCACCCACTCCCCACCCCACACCCCACCCTTTAATCGATGCATTTATAGCTTTAAGTCATACTTGTGTAATACATTTTTGTCATTCTTGAAGAGGAGAATTTGGAAATGGTGCCAAAGGATCAATGATAATAAATCACAAATATTGCTTTTATGCCTGTGCTTGTAATTCGCAGACATGAGGGTTGTAATCACCCAATACATTGGTAAACCTGGAGATTACTTGGACTGTAATCTTGGTGCTCCTATATTTGAAGGTGCATTTAAAAGAACATTGAAACAAGGCTTAGGAATGTCTTCAGGTGAGTAAAAGTACTATAAGGCAAAGTAATTATGTATCCGTCAAAAATAGGCTGGGAGAAGTTTTGTTGCTTTTCATTATTTTCACTGTCATTCAAAGCGCCAAATTTTCTGTGAAATTTGGAGATTGCATTCTTGAACAAACAACAGAGAACTCTAAAGTCACAAGTCAAATAAGTAGGAAAATCAATTCATTTAACTGAGGAAAATTGTGTGAACAATCCTAATAGCATTTTTTCTTGCAGCCTGCCATCAACATATTGTATACTGACATAAAAAGATTACAGTATTTCTAAAATTAAAAATGGATCTCTCTATATATATATTTCCCAAGACATTGCTATATTGTACAGCATTTGATCAATTCTCACTTTCTTTTATAACTATTGATGGAACAACAAATTATTCAGAAATAACTGATCAATATTAGAATCAGTTCCTGGACTTCTTATGTTATCCATGGGTATGTTGTTACTTTCTAATTTTTGATTGTATTTTCTTATTTACTGTTTCAAGACTTAGGCATATTTATCTATCAAACCCACCAGGAAATTCTTTATACACTATTGTTCTTTAAAACTCTACATAACCTTGTATAAATACATGCACCGTAACAGCATCGGTATTGCATCCTTTCTGTTCTCATCCATTTATTCTGGACAAATTGTAGGGCAATTTCTTACTGTGTGTTTTCAGCCACGTATTTTAAAAATAAAATGCAATATTCCAAATCATCTTCATTAGAAGATGGGAAATAAAGAATTCTGTCTTCCAAAAACATGTCTTTTCATTCTCTTAATCAGTTGGTGTGAAGATAAGTATTTGTTTCTATTCCATGTAAGTTAATGGTACAAGGCTGTAGGGATAAATACAAAGGTTGTTTAAAAGCATAATACCAGTGTTACATTTCACTGGAAAAGTGTGTTATGGTATTTATTTACATAGTGCATACAGTAGTTCATCTGTACACCACTTTTTAAAATAGGGCAAGTGTGTTTATGGGATATAAGATCACCAGCTGTTTACTGTGAAACCATGCGACAAGTGCATTAAACAGATTTTTGGAAATGTGCATCTACAACGGAAGCTCTTTCATTATATTGTCTATTTTTAAGTAGACTATGGCTTAGCATAGCACTCTCCATATTAAAGTTTTTAGAACAGGAGCATGCCATTATATATATTAATCCATTTGTGTTTAAAGTAGGATTTTTCTGGAATATAATTAATTGTTGGCACAAGAGATCTGTGAATTAATATTTTTGTAGTCCACTTCCAGTTTTAGACTTAATACTTTATGATCTAAAAAAATCTGTATTTGATGAAAAGAAGGTATAAAGGCTAGACCAGCTTAAATTTTCTGCAGCCTTGCCTTCCTAAGGTTAACTTCCCAAATTTTTGTTACTTGTTTTTTGTTATTCTGGCTCCCTCCCACCTCATCTCAAGATATATCATGTCCCAAAGCTTGTACAGCTCACACCAGTTCCAGTTCTCAAATTAACAAATAAATGTTCCTTCCCTTTCTGTTTAACACTGTGATGCTTTAAAATCTGGCCTGTGCAAATTAGGAGCAGTGGTCCGAGTTGTGCAGGTGTCAATCCGAGAAACAAGAAAGATGGAGTGGTTTAGGTGTACTGGCTTTCATGTAGAAAACAAAGCCCTGTCCGCTATGTTAGAAGAAAGCTAAGGTTAAAAATATAGTCAGAGAGTGGAGCTCAAAAGTGCTGGAATTAAAGTTACCTGAAAAGCTCTTTTAATTAATTCCATTAATGAAAATCTGAATGTTAGGGTTCAACTTTACTTCTACTGAAGCAGAAATTCTCTCACGTGCAGCCTTGCCACTCTGTGATACAGCACAGACATTTGCTTCTCAAGCAGTGGGGGAAATAATGAGGAGCCCATGAACACTGGTGGGTTGTAACCAAATGCAGGCCAGCCGTTTGGAAGTACTCTGCATGGATGAATTATCCAGCTGTTTACTGACTGCAGGGATGTATGGAGTTCTCAGTGGTATTTGGAGTTATGAGGAGTTATTAGATATACACGTTTAGTAGTTGCAAAGCATCTAAAATCGACTTCTAAATCCCAGTTTCTGAAAATCTACCTTTGCAGTTGAAAATCTGCTTACCCATATGGATCAGATGGTAGGACATACACATGAAGAGTTAAGGAACAAATCAGTCTTTGCAGAAGTCAGAATTTCCCAGGATTTATATTTTCCTTAATTCAGATAAATAGATTGTATCTAAGCTCCATGGTCGGAAAATGTCACTTGTCCTATAGCTTGTGTATGTGAACTGTGAGGAATGTCTCAGTACTAAAATGTATTCTCTGCAACGTGATCAACTGCTGATGTATATCGAGACAAATTCTTACTGAACTTAAGAAAACTTGTCTGTTTAAGGGCAAGAAGCACTTGGAGAAAGTGGCAAAAACTACAGTTATAAAATGGAAATCTAGCATGAGTTCCTCAGAGCTGGTTGGAGAATTTTGACCCAGGGCTGTGATACACTGTAGGTATACACTTACATGTATGTCTATACAAAGTACAGAAATAAAAATTTGTAGTGTAGAGATTTTTCTTTACAGGGGGCTGTACATTTCTGGTATATTTTTTGAACAGTTACCCTGCCCAGAGTGTCCGGTTTAGCTTCTGTCTCCTGGCAGTATATTAGACACCAAATTAAAACTACCTTACTTGGTAAAACACCTCTGCAGCAGTGCTAGTAGTTTTTCAGTTCTGGCTCATTGGGTTTGGTGGATGAAACAGTAATAGTTATTTGTCTTCTCAATCCAGTTTTCCAAGAAAAAGGTTAAAACTGTCTGTTTAGCATAATCTTTATTTTTTTAATAAAAAAAAATAAAATTGTTTCAGCTATAAATGTTCCAGAATTACAACATCTCAGTTCTGTCTCAGTAAAAGTAGATGTCACATCAGGTAACCAGACGTGACCTGCATTAAGTCCATGCCTTAAAGCAAATAACCAAGCAGAATTTCACGTAAATTAGCTTAACTCTAAGATAATGTTCCAGTTTAAACCGATGTTTAATGTATTATGTGGAGAGGCAACTGAACAGGAAAAAAATCTGTTTAGATTCATCTTGTCCAGGAAAGTCTATCAAGAGGTCCCAACCATGCTTAAGAAAGCAGTATGACAGGTTAATTCTGATGTTAACAAATGCGTCATTACAAACTTGGTGAAAGTTCCTTGTCAACATGCAGTTATAGATATTACAGTTTAAAAAATACAGAAGGTGGAAATACTGAAGCTACTGATAAAATTCTGACACGAGAACTATGTCAGTACACCTCATATTTGATGCCACAGTAGCAATGAAATGTAATTTTAGTATCTGCTTAAGGCTGAGAAGGATCTTTTCTTATTTAAGTTAAATACCAGAGCAATTTTTTTTAACAAAAATAATCTTACATACACTTGAACCACTCTGAAAAAAAAGAATTGTTTCATATATGTTCTTATCTGGTCTCTTAAACGACAGCTGTTCTCACAACAGCCAAATAAAGTGCACATTATGTTGTCATGTCATGTGTTTTTAAAGTGAATAGTAGCAATCATCTTCAAGGATGTGCTAGTATAATTATATTTCTATTTTTAATTCATGTTTTAATACATGATCCAATTTACATTTGTCTATGGATACATAAATTTACATTCTATACAGAAATGTCACCAGGGCTAACAATAGTGCTGTAGGAACTGTACTGTATACATGCTGATCGGATTATAACTCTATGTAAAAACCTAAATGTTTTAGTTGAAATATGCCTTATACAATATGGAATCCAAACAAATGGAAGAAAACCTTGTTCTGTTTTCAATAGATATGTAAAATCTAAGAGTCTCTAAAATGCTTGTGTGGAATTCTTACAGATTCTGCATCTGTATGTTCTGTAACAAGAACCCTCAGCAAAGTGCAAACAGATTTTTCCTTATATTCTGAAGAAGAGAGGTAGTCATACAGTCTGTGTAGTTTCTATGCAATTCTCAGACAAAACTGCAGTTTGAACATGAAAGCATTACACAAAATCAAACCCACTTAATGAATAATACAAAAAGTAAATAAATTGAACAAATGTTGGCAGTGGGTTGGAATCTCAGAATGATGTACCCTCAGTTGTTTCTTCAACTGTGGACCTATTACACATTATGAAATTAGATAATTTTAAACTGATCTGCTTTTTGCTACCTTCAAATTGCTAATCTCTGAAAAAGTAAACCAGATTTGTGACAGTTCTTAATATAGCAATTAATAATAACTATCTTGTTGCTAATTCTAACATTTAGTAGGAAAATCATGATGAAAGCTCCTTTAGACATTCATAGTAACTTCAATATATTAAAAAACCTAATGTATTTTCCCTCATCTGTTTTTCTCCAGTTAACTAACTAGAGGCCTTCTACTCTGTGTTATTATAGAAAGTAAATTGTACCCACATTTGTTGCCATTGTGTGTAGGTGTGGGTGTTTTCCAAGGTACTTTACAGCTGCAGTGATGAATATTCTGCAATACAGAGCCTTCATTTTTGCACACTGTAGATTCAGGCCCTGATTAAGTAATTTACCACATAACAAAGTTAATGTTGTGGATGTTAACTCATCTAGGATTTCCTTACAAGGTCCCACTTGGAAAAAAACCCAAACCAAACAAGAGCAACAACTAGCTTGTTTCCATCGTTAATGCCTCTAAGAGCCATTGCAACTTTGACTAACCTCATCATCAAAATTTTCAGAAATGTTTAAAAGCTCTCCCTAACAGATTTGTCAGGATAATGTTGCCATTCCACAGCCAAAGCCTTGGAGGATCAGAAGACAGACACCCAAAGAACGTGCAGACCTAACTGCTATTGCCTTTCAGTGCTGTTATACTGTGGTGACCGGGGAAAAAACGTGGCTTAGGGTGTGCTTAATCAGAACAATAGTTTCATCAGGTTCAGGAACAACTAAGTTTTTTACTGAAGTCTATGCACCACACTGATAGATGATAGTGTTTTCTGTTTAATGTTTTACAGGTCGCTACCTGGGTACCTCATATTGTATGAAATAAGCAATAGTCGGGTCATGGAGAAAGAAGCTGCATGGTTACCTTGTCCTTGCTGCTGGTCATGCGGATCTCACTGGAGGGAAGGTAAGGTTGCTCTTTGCTGGTAAGAACAGCATGCTCAGTGGAAGAAGCTTCTGGAGTGCAGGTGGAGAAACACTAAAAGTGGTGATGGCTGAAAAAAGCTGGAGTATGATACATAGCCCAGGCCTCAGACACAGTGAAAGACTTCTAAGAGTAGGTAAGGAAATGTATGGAGTTTGTTGCAACCTAGGTAGCCACTGAACTGCTTAACTGAGCAAAGAGCCTGAATTTCAGAAGCTTAATAGGCAGAGAAAGAACTGTAGAAGTCTGTTCTTTTGCTTTATTAGTTACTTAGCTAAAGACAAAAGCTTAAAACTGAAGCACACTAAAACCACCACAGTATTCTGTTTCTAAACTTCTAAATTCAAAGAAGAAACAAAACTCAGAAGTAGCATTTTTTTTGTTATAGCTAATGCTCAGAAAAGATTTATATTGAAGGACAGCACTTATGATCATTAACATTTGCATGCCGGTAATGTAGCAAATGTGATTAATTCAAAGAAAATGCATTTAGAAGTGAGATAAGTGTTTAAGAAAGCCAATTAGAACAACATTGAATGTAGATTCAGCTTTGTGATGTGCAAGAAGAAACTCTTTGTTTACCACTCAGCCAAAGACAGACTTGACCAGAAACAGACATCCTTCTCCAAATGCTGTTAAAGGTAACAATGGGTTATTTTACTGACATTTGAGTGAAGGGTTTGGTATCTGATTTGGAGAGTAAGCCACAGTTGGAAAACATTCTTTATCCTATGTAAGAGTATGCCCTGGTGGACACTTGTGCCTATCAAAATGTTAGGTTTTTTTCCTTTTAAAGTAAAAATTCGGTTTCTCTGTAGATGAAAGGTGTTTTTTTTCAGACTAAGCAAACTTCACCAGAAAATAATAGTTAAACAGCAATAGGTAGGTGGACCTAAAACAGTTAGATAAAACTTCTGTTAGCTGCTATGGAGGATGTCATAGACATGACCTGCGTTATTATTTGGTGGACTGAAATGGGTTCAGAATTGCAAATGTTTTCTTCTGACAAAGCTAATAGAGTAACATGAGTTTTTGCAATATAGAAAATACCTTGCAGCTTTGAATTTTGAAGGCTATGCTACGTCAATGCTTCCTCTAAATTCCTAGTTAATATACCCAAACTGAAATAGGTGCCAGACTGGTGAATCAACATACACTAATTAAAGCCTACTTAAACTTCTCTTTCAGTATTCATCTTCATACAGATTCACTTGTTTCATTTTTGAAAAAAAGTAGTTCTGCAACAGTTTATAATCCAGAATATTTATGCAAGCAACATTGACCAACTGAACAAAAAAAGGTATATCTATGTTAGGAAAAGTTAACTTGGACCAAAATTTATAGTATACTGTCAGTTTATCAGGTCAGACCATGTGGCAAGGCTGATAGGAAATTGGACCAAAAGAAATAAAATAGAAGAATAAAAGCAGTAGGTGATTAATAGAATTGCAAACCACAACAGACAAATAAGTAAAGGCATACAACAAAGTCTTCACACTTATCTGATAAGATACTATCACTACAAGTATTACATTCTTTGTCTGAGTCAGGGATAGGATTGATTTACATATTCAGAGCCTCCTGCACTGAAAATAAGAACCACAGTAACTGTAAATCTGTGCTTTACAGTAAGTTTCATGATGAGCTGACAAGGGGGTCTCTAAATAGTACAGCATAAAGGGAAGGAGATGATGAAAAACTGCAATACAGATGACTTTTTGGAGAGAGCAGAAAAATCATAGTAATCCATATTAGAGAGCATAATACAGATGCTACAGAGGATTTGAAAACACTGGGGAAATTTAATTCAACTACTTTTTGCTTCAGTAGACAAATAATAGTGATTCAATATATTAATTCCTTTGACATATTAGGATGTTTAAGGCTTAGGAACTGCCATTTAATATCTCTAGATGCTACCGTAAGTATTGCTTGGGTAGCCTATTCATGTCTACCACCATGTTTAATGGCTGGATCCCAGAGATCACCAAGATGGTAACAGGTATTGATCAGACCTCATACACTTACAGTATAGCATCCCTGGTATAGGACCATTTCATCTTAGTTAGAGTCCTTAGGGGCTCTTAGAATACAGATAACAAAAAATCTGTAACTACAGAAACATGGTGAAATATCTTTGTGTTGGAATTGCAGGTATTATAAACATCAGAGTAAAATCATTAAGTGTTAAAGAAGCAAAGCATGTTAAATTACCAAGACTTGTTAAAAAATACTTAGAAGCAAACATGTTAAATCATACAGATTTTTAACTGGACAAGATTGTCAGACAGTTTTAAATTATGCAACATTTTCAGAAATAGAATAGTGAGATGTTTACACAAACATTTTGGCAGACAACCCTTGGCTTTTTTAATTACCTTCAGAGACATTTTCTATTATGCTTATTAAAATTTTAATCTACCTTTGCTACCTCAGCATATTGTCTTGATTATTTTAATTATTTAAGATTACATGATGTATATGTACAGTCCACAGTGTTACATTATACCTATGATTAGTTTTTCTTTATGTTATTTTAAAAGAAGACACAAGAGATTACTTATTTAAAACTTTCAGATCCTTCTACCAGACTGTCATGCTCAGCCTTATAAAATGTTTTCTACCAAAAAAATGCAGAAGCCTTATTGGTGATTTCTAATTATCATTGTGATTCACGTTTGAGTACTGGCTTCTCTTGGGTAGAAGCCATCTTAGTTCATTAGATTAATGCTTAGGTGTGTTTTATGATCTGGTTCTAGTTCTCTGCCAGACAGAAGACAATTCCTTTCATAGGAAGGAAAAAGAAATCTTTCTGAGATTTTTCACTGTGGTGTACATCAACAAAGAGATTCTATTACTTGAACTGTGCTCAGACAGTTTTCTTAAATCATCAGTAGAGCTCTGTCTAATTTTCTCTAACTTGCCTTAGGATTTTCTGAACTATAACATTGAATGGAGCATCATAAATATTAAAAGATAGTGTTCATAAACATTTAGCCATCTCCAAGTGTAGTTTCACTTCAAAACAGATTGTTAATTCATTATTCACATTTTGTTTGAATTTACACTAAAAAAATCAAGTTACTTTAAATGATGACTAAAACAGGCTTTTGCTGTAACTAAAGCACAGTCATGGAAAAACTTTACTTTGGGCATCACAAAAATGTATATGGGTTAAATTTCTTAAATTCTTAAGTAATTTATGAAGTCCAAAGACAAAAGAATGCAGTGTGACTGAAGTAACTGCTCATGCAGCTGAATTTGAATTGAATTCTAAATATTCTCAGTGAAAATTGAGTCAACTGAATTAGAAGTTATGTCTACAAAAAAATCATCACACAATCAACAAAATACTTCAGTAAAGGTCTAGAATGTATCTACATGCATAATACTAAAAGGATACCATTGCTGAATATGTATTTTTCATTAAAATTTAGTATAAATGTGCCTGTGAGCAGCTTGAGTGGAGATATTCCTGTGAAGTCATTAGCCGATAGGGACTAGAAGTGGTTATTTTTGACCAGCTAAAAGTGGATATTCTGCATTGAAGTCAATTTGGTGAATACGTGTAGACATATTTTGTATTATTTTCCATTGTCTTAGTTACAGGCTGAAAGAGAAGAGCAAAAGGGTAGATAAACATGCCAATAAAAGGGTACAAGTAAGCTATTATGCACCCCTTTGACTGTTTACACTGAATAAAATAGGAATTAGTATTCCAGGCTTGTGACTCTACCTCTTGGCTCTTAGACTTTTAAATGCAGTTGCTAATAATCTCCATGCATTCATGCATGCTGACAGATATGCCACAACACTTTAATCAGCATTGGCTACAAGGCTAATAAAGGTTAGCAATAAAATAAAATTCTGTAGAGGCTCCCTCTTTACAGGCAATATCAAGCCCTATGAACTTTTAATGCCTACTCTGTCTGTTTAGATAGTCATGGCTCAAAGCCTGTATTAAAAATAGCAAGGAATGCTTATTGTGAAGTGTTTGAAAATATTGCAAATTACACTGTAGTATTGCCTTACTCCAAACTAATCTTATCCCTTACTGACCTTTGCAGAAACACTTCTCTTTCATTTGGCAGCTTCATTTCCCTTCTTTCCTTCTTTCTTATTCCCCCGTCCTTCTACCTTTAGTTTATTTAGTCATCAGGAATTGGTGTGATGGGGCTGCTGCTTTTTTAACTATGTAGCTGATAGGCTGCTTCTGTTCACCAAGAAGCAAATACCCATTTCTCATTCCATTTCCATTGCAACTTCATTTTCATCTTAATATTGTGTTCCTCAGGAGCTGCACAATACATTTCTTTGAGGAAAGCAATGAATGTATTTACTTTACCTCTGTACAGGGTACTGTGGATTTTCCTGTCCTTTTTTCTATGTATATTTTATAAAAATGCTAAATTCATCAGGAAGCTAAAAATAAATGCAATGAGCCAGGAAATAAATGGGTACACATATACATGCATTTGCAATAAAGATATTTCATTAGCATTATTTATTTAAAATAGATAGAATACAATACAGAAATTAGTCAGCCCAGTGGAAAGCTAAAACCTTACAATGAAGGATGGGTATATCTTGTATTCTTTAAGATAATGAAGCTTCTATTAGGTCTAATTCTACCCTGGTAGTTGATGTAAGTTTCTAGACTTCATAGTGGAAATTGGATCTTTTTACAGTCATGAAGAAAAAAGCGAACCTGGAGTAGTCTTGACAGAATGAGTGCATTTAACTTTGGAACTGCTATTTCATTTCAAACCACATAAAATGAAATATCCAGACATTGATCTGTACCATCCTGTTGTTTCATCTCAGAGTCTCCACTGATGGGACCAAGAGATATTGGATTCTTGTTTCTAGCCTCCCATCCTAATCCAGCAGTCAATGGGCTTGCCAGACTCCCATAAATCTGTGACAAAAGCAGTCTGGCATTGACATGCCCATTGCAGTTATTGTTATTTAGGTAGGTTGTGAGTTTATAGATCATCTGCTTCATTCAACTGTAATGACATTATAATTGTATTCTGAATGTAATTTATTCCGGTTGTGTTAGAGCTGTTGGCAGGATGCACAGTTTTAACTCCTCAAAAGAAACTTTATAATCCTGTAGGATAATATTCTGTCATGCTCTAGGCATCTCCAGTTTCCATGGGTGAGTTATCCATATTGTGAAAGTACTGGCTATATTGACTACCAGTGTGTTTTGGAAAGTCCTCCTTTGCCAGTAGCAGACTGTACTTGGTGATGTGCTTTAAGGAGCAGAGGTTCGTAGACGGTCTCCGTCAACATCCACAGCCTGACTGGATCAAACTCCATCATGAATGATAACATTTAAGATGCATAGGATGCAGAGCGCTCCTGGAGGACAAATGAGTCTGTAATAAAATAAGTGCCCACCTGCAGTACTGCATTCAGCTCTGGAGGCCCAGCATAAGAAGGGCATGGACCTGTTGGAGTGAACCCAGAGGAGGCCACAAAGGTGATAAGAGGGCTGGAGCAGCTCTCCCGTGAAGATGGGCTGAGAGGGTTGGGGTTGTTCAGCCTGAGGAAGAGGAGGTTCCAGGGAAAGCTTATAGTAACCGTTAGCACCAAAAGGGGGCCTTCAGGAAAGCTGGAGAAAGACTTTTTACAAGGGCCTGTAGTGGTAGGACAAGGAGGAGTGGTTCTAAGATGAAAAAGCGTAGATTTAGATTAGATATTGGGAAGAAATTATGTGCTGTGAAGATGCTGAGGCACTGGAACAAGTTGTCCAGAGAAGTTGTGGATGCCCCATTCCTGAGAACGTTCAAGGTCAGGTTGGATGGGGCTTTGAGGGACCTTGTCTAGTAGAAGGTGTCCCTGTCCATGCCAGGGGAGTTGGAACTAGATGATCTTTAAGGTCCCTTCCAACCCATTCTATGATTCTATGATTATGCAAAGAACAAAGCAAGGACATTTCTTCTTTTCCTAGACCTTTCTTTGATAGGACTGAGGTAATGTTTTATAGCTTACTGTAAAATGCCACTCAAAGTCAGCTGTAGAAAGGACTTTATGCCTACTTGAAAAGTCTGCTAAATCATCTCATGTATTTTCTTCCTGATGAAATCCATCTTCCCTTGTGGGGACACAAAATAATTTGTGCTGGAGGATTGCTTCATTGAAGCCTTCTTCAGGCTTTTACCCTTGGTGTTTCAGTTGAAGTATTCTCAGTATTCCATATATTATAAATGCTTACAGGTGTTTCTAGAAGGACTATTTGCAGACACAAGGTTATATCATTTTTTCCCTTCTGTTTTCAAAATGCTTTATTTTTTTTTTCTAATATCTTTTACACTTTGTTCATAAAAGAAAACCGCATACCATCAGTTATCCTTACAGAGAAATCCTTATGTTTTGCAATAATATGCCAAATTTGCTGTACTAATTTTGCAATCCTGCCAATGTTTAAGACTTCACTATTCATCACAAAGTCAAATCTGTTTTTTCGCTGCTTGATTTCTTCACTAGTACTACAATTAACATGTCCTTAGTCCTGTTCTTGCATGTCTTCCTTCTTATCAACATCTGTCAAGCCTATAGTTTTGTGGTACGACAGTTCTGCAAACATTTACAGTGAAGTATTTTAAGCAGATCTAGGTGACAACTCTGGATATAGAAACAGTAATTCTTCTTTACTGCAGCACTTTCCATTGTTCTTATTTGACTTCAACACAGTTCTTTCCACTGAGGAATCTGTACCATTTGTTTGACATCAGCACCTCCAACTGGAACTCCTGCTTTACCATCTACTAGTGCAACACTGATGTGCTGTGCAAGAGTTACACTTGGTAGTCTTTTGAAGTGATCTCTAGGGTTTACAATGTAGATACAAAACTAGAGGATATCAATGACGTCATGTAATACTTGTTTAATAACTAGTATTTTTCCATGGTTGTCTTATAAAAAGCTAACATTTTCATCATCTGGTAACCAATGAATTTGTATTCAGGACTCAATGGTGTAATTCTCAACAAACTTTAACACTGAAATTTGGTCACAGTTAAATCACAACTGCACCTTATTTCTGAGAAGCATGATGCTGCACTGTGGAGATATGGACTGGCACCTGTATTCATTTTTTTACATTTATGACATGTCTGTGTCACATCAATACCACATAACTACTGATGTGAATTCATGCAATGAGTCGACCTGGAACCCTTTGCAATTGTTCACTATTTCCAACTGGCTGTGCACACTTAAACATGTCAATAAATCTCTTTGTGCCTCAAGTGCCCTGTGGAGTGGGGATTATGTCTGGTTTCTTAAACACTCCTGTCTCTTACGTTTCGAGGCCTACATTTGCTTATGGTCTCCAGGCACTACCAAAATATGACTACACAGCAACAACAAAATAGATAACAGTTATGTCTGCAATATAACTTTGCCAATCTGTTAGCTGCAAGAAAACTTACTTGTAGTGTATATGTAGTAACTGCATGGTTGCTCAGACACTTTACAATAAATGCATTGCATATTTATGAAAGTTAATATAGTTTAAATATCACAGATGATCCTACTTATTTAAGAGATTATCCACCAACATTAACAAGTGTTAAAGTCCTTGGCTGTTACATAAAAAAATCTTTAGTAATATGTTTCTTGGGTTTTCTTCCCTCTGTTCATTGTTTGAAAATTATATAATAACACCTCTTTTTTTACAACCATTTTTACTTTTTCTATCATTTTACACCTGCTTTCAGCTTTTCTTTCCCTTTTTAATGCACAGCAGTAGCCACACATTAACTACATTAGCAAGTAGAGTGATGCAACATGACCATGTCTGTGAAGCCAAATAGTTGGGGCTAAGAGCTTGATCCACACTATGTGATTTTCAGGCAGGCTTATTTCAGCAGTTTTTATTTGGTCTGATGGACTGAATATTCATTAGTGGTTGCATCTGACGCGGTCAAGGAGTACAACTGAAAGGAATCAAGTTTGTCCTCTACATGACTGTTCCCATGGTCCATGGTAATTGAAAACCCCTGGGATATAGGCTTCAAAAGTGCATCATGATTAAAACTAAGGTACTAATACCCTTGCACAAAGTAGCAAACATATGGGATTGTACTGTCTGGTTGCTAGGCAGATTTGTAATGCATTTAAGTTTAAATTTTGTGTGCATCTACAGTTACTGCATAACCTTTTCATGCTGATGCATAAACATCTAATGCCAATTCTCCAGCCAGGCTGAAGAGCCACTGGCTCTGGAGTAGCAAAAGACCACACATGCCCAGTAGAAGAGAAGGAGCAGGTCCCTAGACTGTTTTTCTTTCCACTGTTACACTGCTGCAGACACTGCCACAGAGATCTTTAAAGAACTGTCTGACAAGTCCATCCGCTCATTGATCATTTCAGCCTGGCAGGGAGGGTAATCAGTCACTAACAGGATGGATTTTGTCAGGCTGATGTTAGCAGGGCAGGGTCTCAGAGCCAGCGTATCTTGCAGATAAGCTTTAAAAAGGCAGAAGAAAACATAGCAGTAATCATGTTAGCCTGTCAGATACCCAGCTCTCACACAAAACAACAAGATCCAAGATGGTCAAAGCTGAGTGACCCAAAAAACTCCTCCTGAAATTGTTGTTCATAGCCTGACAGTTACGGACAAGCCCTGCTTTAATGGAATAAAGCCACTGCAGAGGGGAGAGTAATGTGAAAAGAAAATTACTGTGTGAAGAATTTATATTTGATTCTGACGCTTGCTTCTTCAATGTAATTATCAACATGTTTTTTAAAAGTGCACTGAAATTTCATTCAGATTAAGATGAAATATAAGAACAGAAATAAGAGTAATGCATTGAAAGATTCTGTGTTGATAATCAGTTTTAGGCAGTAACCTTAATCAAGGTTAATGTCATTTCAGTGCCTCATCTCAGATCCTCATTTTGTGTGTTAGGCAAGCCTGGCTTTTTTGCTTTTTTTTTTTCAAGTAATCTGTTTTATTCATGATATATGCTGCAGACTAATTATTCAGGCTTATCACATGTTTAAATAGCATCTGTAGTGGAACTTGATAAAATGTTTATTAATAAATATAACATACCCAAGATCTAAAAATATTTTTACATTATTTTATTTCAAAGTAACAATATTTTATGTGGACCTTCATACTAAATTTTCAGTAATTTAATTAACTGCATATTTTACTCTAGCTATAGAAAAATCTATGGGAAGTAATTCTATGGCTAGGAATCACAACAGATAGGGGGTTTTTTGTGGTTTTTTTTTTAATCTCTGCAAGATCCCATTACTCTGTGCATGTGTACATTACACTGTATTAATTCTAGCTCATTAGATGTGTTTTATTACAGCATGGTTTCCAATCTAAGCCTCCTGATTCGGCAGCATAATACGTCCTACTTAGTTTATTTGACTGCACTATTGATGTGCTCTGCTGACATTATGTAGTCCTATATAAATACTTTTAGCTGGCCACTGATACTCCCCCAGATTTAGATGCAACCCAAATACCCGTGGTTTGAGCCTTGTGTAAGAAGAGGGTATATATAAAAGTTCTCAAGTATTTCAGTCATTGAAAATCAGGGTCTGAATTTGCAGTCTCTTTTTCTGGCAAAAAAAACATTCAAAATGCTGATCTGCCAAACTTTGTTAGATGAGTCATCCCAACTATGTAAGTGACCTTACTGAATGTGTCACATGGCTTAGTGATTTAAGAAAAGATTAAAAGATTTGGTCATTGGTAGAGGGTAAAAAACTGCTGCATTTAATTGAAAATGCAGGAAACACTGGAAAGAGAAAGTTGTAGCTTCTGTATCTAAAGCAGACTTAAGAAAATTGATTCGTTATTCACTGTATCTTCTAGGAGTAAAATAAGTTAAGGATTTAATTTATTCATTTTCTCTATGTAGTATGCATTTTGGAAACAACACCATCAAGTGCGTGGAATAGCAGAGTTAGGTCACTTTTAGTTCCATTTTCAGAGTAAGACAAATTAAAATTAACAGTTTTGTTTGATTTATTGTAGGCAAAAATTTGATTCTCAGCCTGAACAGGTAACTAATGCATTTTGTGTACAAATACAATTAGCATTAACCTTGCATCTCACACTGTTTGAATTGTATAGGTAGTTATTCTGTTCTATTTTAGATACAAACGTGTAAGTATTGACCAAGTACTACCACACGTTTGACTAGGCCAGACCAGTGAGTTACACATATACTATCATCAGCAGCACAGAATAAAGGCACCTTCCATCTCCTTCTACTAAATCCTTTTTTGACTAGCTATTAATATTGATTAACCTTTTTTGGAGCTGCATGTTTTGTTGAATGGAAGTTACCCCACAAAGCTGAAATAGGATATATTCCTAGGCAAATACATTGGGAATGAGATTCTTTGGAGCCTTAAGCAAGGGTAAGAGTGACGTCTGAGGCAAAAAATATACAGATGGTCATAATCTCCTATATCCATCTGATTTATTCTTTTTTAATCACAGTAAATTCTGATTATTGCTTTGACTTTGCTCTGTCTTTGCTACTGTTTTCTACAGCATATCAAAAACTTTTGTCTATTCTAAAAAATATTAAGCAATGGTCTAAGCTGCTCATCTGCTAAAAGCTACCCATATTTATCCACCTCTGTTGTTTACTGCCATTAATAGCAATTGCATTTCACAATCTGACCTTGAAACGACAGTTTATGTGCATAAATTCTTCTACCCTCTAACACACATATAAACACATAGTATTCATGAACACAAACATTAAATCAAAAATCTCTGATTTAATACTGGAAGAATGCAAGTGTGAATGAAGATTACTTAAACACATTGGAAATGTTCATGTAAAATATATTTTTTCATTTCAATTTTTGCAAAATAGTATCTGCATCCTTTCACTTCCCCCCACCCCCACCCCTCATAGCACAAAAAATAGCAAGTGCAACTTGGGCTTAGACATTGTGTGGTTGTAGTGCTGTTCCATAACAAGAATAAACAGTAGGAATTCTGTTTTCTAATAAAATCAAATATGCAGTTGCTCACTCAAATAAAGAATTATTTGATGTACCTGTAGGAAGTATCTGGAGACCATTTGATACAAAACTGTTGTGCCTCCCACTTTGTGGTTAATTCTAGGAATACATTCTATGAAAGCTCTGTGTTCAATTGAGAACTTGTTTTCTGTTTCCCTCCTCTCTGAGCTTGAAGAGAATTATAGTATTGAAGATGGAGAAAGGATGCTTTGTCCATCCTACAGGCGGCTGTGTTATTTGGAATGAGTCAATGTTGCCCAGGGACATTATTCATTAAAATACCTAGGAATCTTTCAAGATAAAAGGCACTATAGATTAACTTATGTTAGAATTCCCTACCACATCTAAGTTCACATTTTCTGAGGAGTGTTGAGAATGTTTCTCATTACTGTAAGCACATTAGATCTTCTAGCTTTATATTCAGGCACCGATGTAAAAGAAACATAGCTTATAAGTACTTAGATCCTCTTTTACCAGCTTTCTCTCTAGGGGGACATGCATTTTCCTTACCATAATGAGGCCCATAAAGAATAAAAATGATGTAGCCTAGTATAGATAGGGAGTCACATTACAGTAACTTTTCATCAGAATTAGAGTAGTTAGAGACTACTATATTATAAGCAGTGGCAGGTAACTCTGCTACTGTTAAAAGCCAGCTGTCAACATCTCTGTTATAAAGCACATTTTTCAGGGGTTTATAACTCCTCTGGAAATTCCACTTGAGGTGAAGCTTGGTTTAGAAAGACTAAGTAAGGGAGTGATCTTTTGAAAATGAAATAGAGAGGCAAGTAAAAGAAACCTGAAATTTATGCATTTTCTGGTGAACCACCGTTTTCCTGTATTGTCTTCTTTATCTTAGTATGGTTGCTTTAGTTTTAGGATAAAGGACCTGCAAATAGAGTTTTCAAAAACATTTCAGTGCTGATACTGAAGTTGTCAGTGTATAGTTAGACTCCAGCCTCAGCTCCAATGAGCAGGTTTATGAAGCACCCTTAAACGGTTACAGAATTGTCTGACTCCCCCCGGGGACAGTCTATTAACAAAAAAAAACCCAAACCAAACCAAATCAAACCAAAACAAAACAGGAAAAAAACAACAAAACAGTACAGAACTAACATGAAATGATGGAGGTCTTTCTGAACCAGCCAACTTCTCCTGGCTCGTCTCAGCTTCAACCTTTTTCTTCATGTAGAGCTCCACTACACACTGAGATCCTGTGGGGTGTAAAATGCAGCACAGAGCATTTATAAGACACTCAATCCATCAGTGCCAAACAGAAGTGAAATCTGTGCAGGGAATAGCCATTAAATAGACTGTAGAAAATAATAATGGCAATTCTGTAAGTGCCCTTTTTAACTCTGAAGAAAGTGTCTTACCTTGGCATTAGAGGACAGAGAAGGTGTTGCTTTTCCAACAGGACACGAAGCTACTAGCCACTTGTAGGCAATGGAGTTTTCACTGAACAATTCCTCTAAGACCCTGACTGTTAGCCTTAGTGTCAGCCAAATTTCATGTCAAGTGATTATTAGCACTAACAATCAGTGAGTGAGCAGTGCAAAAACAAATCTGAGTTTTCATTTAAATTTCAAAGGAAATTTATGAGTGTTTGTTATTATCTTTTTGAATAAATCTCTAAAAGCATCCTTGCACTCAAAATTTGTGATAGTGCCTGTTAAATGTCAAACTTTAAAGTTTTGTAACAGTTATATTCTATTTGCAGTGTATCTTCTGGTGTAATTTGCTGCTTTGCTAAAAAAAAAAAAAAAAAAAAGATCAATTATCTCAAACCAGTGAAAAATAGTAGGCTTGAAATTAGGTTAAGATTGCTATGTAATTATTTCTTATCCACCATCTTTAGTAGTTACCTACTTACCTAGAATTTCTCTGGCATTTATTTTACGTGATGATTTCTGTCATGCAAACAGTTGTTACGTTCTAGTCCGGAGGAGACAGTGTGGTGGTGGTGAATGAATGTCTTCAGTTGCCCAAGGGCATTGTAACCCCATTTTACATGCTTAACTAGTCATCAGTACGATCATATGAGAAATATACAAATAAGGAAATGAAGGGGAAAAGTCTACATATTTTATTCACATGTAAAATGAAAAGAATGGGAAAGTGTGGTGGGTTGACCTTCACTGGACACCAGGTGCACGCCAAGACACTTTATCACTCCCTTCCTTAGCAGAATAGCAGGGGGAGAAAATAAGATGAAAAAAAAAACCACCCCCAAAACAAACCTTATGGGTCAAGACAGGCAGTTTAATGAAGCAATAGCAAAAGTTGCACATGCGGA
Organism: Microhierax caerulescens; assembly: GCA_035590215.1. Taxonomy (NCBI): domain Eukaryota; kingdom Metazoa; phylum Chordata; class Aves; order Falconiformes; family Falconidae; genus Microhierax; species Microhierax caerulescens. The sequence continues at coordinate 14,528,806 of JAVJGJ010000033.1, forward strand.
AGCAAAGGAAAACAAAACATACTTTTCTCTACTTCCCATCGGCAGGTGATGTTCAGCCACTCTCTGGGAAGCAGGGCTTCAATACATGCAATGGTTGCTACAGAAGACAAACAATAAATAAAGAATGCCTTAACTTCCTCCTCCTTTCTCTTTGCTTTTACATCTCAGCAGATGTTGTACGGTATGGAATATCCCCTTGGTCTTTCTGGGTTGGCTGTCCTGGTTATGTCTCCTCCTGAGATCATGCCCGCCCCCAGCCTGCAGGTGAGGGGGTTTGGCGAGCCGGCCTTGGTGCCGTGCAGGCACTGCTCAGCAGCAGCCAAAACGCTGGTGTGTTCTCACCCCCCTCCTAGCTACCACTAGGAGCACAGCACTGTGAGGGCTGCGGGGGGGCTTGGCCAGACCCAATACTAAAAGATGTCTCCAAGATTTTCATTTTTCTTGTGCTGTTGAACATTTCTCATCCCTTGCTTTTGCATTTTGGATTTCTGTATTTCAAACATTAGCACTTAGTTATTACCAGTGGTGCAGGTGAGCACAGAATGCGTGAGATCCATTGAAGCAGGCGGCTGGTGCCTCTGCAGAATAGGCTGAAATTCCTAATTGAATCCTGTGTCTATACATCTGACTACTGAAAATCAGATCTTCCAGTGAAGGATGATACAACTACCTGAAAGGAGTCTGTAGCAAGGTGGGGGTCGGTCTCTTCTCCCAAATAACAACTGAGAGGACAAGAGAAAATGGCAAGTTGCACCAGGGGAGGTGTAGATTGGATATTAGGAAAAAATACCTCACTGAAAGGGTTGTCAAGCATTGGAACAGGCTGCCCAGGGAAGTACCATTCCTGGAAGTATTTGAAAGACATGTAGATGGGTGCTTAGGGAGATGGTTTAGCAGTGGGCTTGGCAGCATTTCGTTTCTAGTTGGACTCAATGAAGTTATAGGTCTTTTTCAACCTAAACAATTCTATAATTCTGTGATTCTATGATGCAATTCCCACTCCAGAGAATAGTGAGGTGTCATAGAAGATTGCTGCTTGGCATTTTCTGTGATAATCTTCCACCTTATGGAAACTTGATGATGTTACTGTAGCCTAGTTTCCCACCAATCTCTGATGACAGCATCCTCTGCCTGAGAGATTTGATTCTGGGTCCATCCATTTCTCTCAGTCTGCAAAACCCATGGATTCAACATGTTCCTTTTGCAGACTGCTGTTTCTTTCCATTCCTGCAACTGAATTTGTATCTTTCCACTGCAGAAGCAGATCGTTTTTCTGTATTTTATATTTAAATTATAGTTAAAATTAATGTAAGGTAAAAAAGAACATGCAGCAACAAGACGAACAATAATTTTAGTTGTGTTGGTTTACCCATATTTTATATCATTGTTTGCCAGTCATTGATTGCACCTGGAGTCAAGAAACAGATAAATCATTATCTCAAATTTTTCCTCTCTTTATTTTTATGATTCTCTTTTCATTCCAGGACAGTAAGTGGGAATAATTTATTGCCCAATATCTTTGCTGGATATTCAAATAGTTACTCACAGTATGCCTGACAGAACAAATATTTCATTACTATTACAATTTTTTTATTACATCTCCCCCCATCCCCACCCCCCCGGTGTGTGTGTGTGTGTGCGTGCGTGCATGTGTGTGCGTGCGTGCTCATGGTAGGTAGTGTAGGGAGACATGAAAGGACAAAGATTTTTTTTTTCTGTTTTCTACACCCATCTTGACTTTGACACAAAGAATTAACAATGTGAAACACAAGGGCATACTATTTTCTCTGAGAGTTAGAGAGCCGAAGATATTTTATTATTATCAAAATCACATTTCATTGCTTCCTTGCTGTTATGACAACACAAGATAATTGTTGCTTTTATTCAAGGGCCAGAATGTATTTATAATCTCTCCCCTAGATTTCCTCCATAAACTAAAAATCTTCTTTTCTGAAACAGCCACTTAGGAATCTAGATTATTGCTGATAGCTTGCCATCTGAACCAGAATAAAAATCGAAATTGCTGTTAACACAGGAATTTCAGCCTCCATTTTTATAAGCATTTTTCATCGTTCAAGTTCTGAAAAATAAAAACAGCGTTGTATGGGTGGAAAAAAAAGCTTTTGCTAAAACTTTTCTCACAAAGAGAGAAGTTTTTGAACACAATTTTAATCAAATCAGAATCAACAATAATTCTTTTTAGGACTTTGTGGTTTGAGTGGTATATCAAACCATGTAAAGCAATAGTAATCTCTGATATGAATAATAACAATAACTTTAGGGAGGAGAATTTACATTCTTCTGAGAAATGTGTATAAACCCAAGTAGTAAAATCTACAGAAAAATTAACAAAACAGTTTGTTCTAGCATGTCAGATAATCTGCATGAATGAAATGCCTGCTTTCAAAGCTAATTGCATCTATAAACAAAAAAAAAAACACCTTTTATTTTATATATATATATATATATATATATATATATATATATAAGAAATATATTCCTGGTTGAATGCTGTGAGCAGATATATGTCTATGAAAATATGTTTAAATATTTACTCAGTCTTGAATTCTAGGTTGAAACCTTCTGGTTTTATGTTGGAAGACTGAGAAACTGCCAGAACAAAAGGATTGAAATAAGTTTTATTTTCCTATTTCTGCAACTCCTGAATGGAGTAATGTTATCAGCAGAGATAATAACACCTTTAAATGACTTGGAATTTATTTGGTTCACAAAATCATATGAGAAGATTGACAGCATCTTAAACAGCAGCAGTCAGTGAAGATACGGCTTGAGTATTGACAGAAGTGATTTTTCAAATAATGAAGAAGGTTACGTGATTAGTTTCCTGAAGCATACATTGCCTGCCATGTGCACTTACTGTATATTGTCACCCTTCTGAGTCACAGAAGAGCTTCATTTTTTTTCAGAAGCAGGATCAATAGGATTAGGGGATTTACACTTAAAGCTTGCCTGTGGCTTCTTGTTAAGCATGTCGTGTGCTTTATAGCTGCCTTTGAGTGGCTTTTCGCAGTGTTCCATGGCATTAATCACCTAAATAATATTCCTACATTCTGATATTTTGGCTATTCTTTTTTCTATTAGTACACTACAAAATAATGTATTAAAAAAACAAAAAAAAAAGTCAGAAGTCCGACTCTGAAATTCATGTTCAGAATTTTAAATACTAGCCTGCTCCTCAGAAATTGAGTACCCTTCGACTTTCATAGCAACTGGTGATGTTCACAATTTTATTTTTTCTCACTAAAAAAAACTTGTTTGACTGTAGCTGTTCTGTGACAGACCTGTTGCCTTTGTGTGTCAAACAGTAGACACAGAGAAGTCTGCACAGGCAGGTGGATAATGTAGTCTGGCAGACACATCAAGACAGATATGCAGAGGACAGCTTAGCTGGCTCCTTGCAGGTCAGCTAACAGCCCATCAGAACTCCTTGGGTAATCTGATGATTGTGCAAGCCCAGATGTATTTTGCAAGGCATGATTTGCATGAAATGGTAAAGTTTACTGGTGTGCTACAGTTTAATGGGCTTCCATTGAAGTGTGAAGTTTAGACATTTTCTCTCTAGTCTTTATTGTCACTGGTCTAATGGATTGGCATAAAGTTTCAACAAAACGAAGTAATTACTAAAGAAGCTGAGAAATCAAGTCCTTTGCAGAGCTATACACAAAGCACATAAAATGCCAACTTGGAATGAACACAGGTAGCATTTCATTGCCCCAGTTCAACAGCAAGCAAAGAATACTGCTGTTTATCTTACCTACTTTGATCCAATTTATAGCTTCTCTATCTGCCCCCTTTTTGTAGACAGAGGCTGTTGAGTCATACAGTTAGATATCTGAGAGCAGTTACTACACATACGGGGGGGGTGTAAGAGGAGAGAGGGTCATCTCAACCTGCAGCAATACACATTGGTAGGCCCCCGACCCCATAGATATTAAAAGGGGAAAAAAAAAAAAAAAGAAGTAATTTTGTTATTGGTATAGTATATTTGTAAAAAGTTTCCTACTGAGGAGTTCAGAGAAAAGATGTAGCATACCTGTAGCTTTGCAATTGAGTAGTTCATTAGAGAGATAATTAGATGAAGTGCTTGATCAGTGATGGGTAAAATATGTCGGAACTTACCTGAGCAGCGCTTCAAGAATAGGCTTACCCTTTTCCTAGAATGGAACAGAAATAGACTCCAAAAGCAGAAAAAAAGCTGCTTCTCAGGAGAATTTGGCTTAAGAAATTCAATATTAAAGTCATTTCACTCAAGTTTATTGTTTTGAAGCTGAATTAGTAGACATGAATTAAGCATTGTCATACTATCTAGTGAAAGGAAAAAGCACATACTTGTATGTAAAGGAGTCCAGGAGGATGAGGACTGCATAGGGCAGTTTTGATGAAACTCAGTTTGGATTTGAATGTTTTGTACTTGAAAACAGACAGGTAATACTGGCTGAATTTGCAATAGAAATGGACATTGGTGCTAGCTCAGTGAAAATAAATGTATTGAAAAAGCTGGGCATGAGAAAAATCATGGTTATACATACATTGTCAGATATTTTGTAAAGGACAAAAGGACGTAAGAATGAATGAGAAGAGTGAGGTATCTGTCTACTAAAGGATAAAATTTTCTCTGATGTTCCTAGTCTAGCAAACTGAAATGACTTTTGCAATGATACTATTCAACTGCAAAAATGATCAGCTTAAAGAGAGTAAGAAACATTTTTCCTAAAACTGTCATACAGACTTTTAACCAGAAACCTCGAGGTGCTGTGGAGTTACCTTTGTAAGGACACACTTGATTTTGGAAATACAAGACCATATCAGAAAAAAATAAAATAATTATATTCACAGTTAAGTTCAGATATTCATCCAGGGAATTACACATAATAGACAACAGATACTAATTACTTTTATTATTTGTCCCATGTTAGTTACCTGATTCCCAAACTGAATGAATAACTTCAGTTGTGCTGATGATACAACAGCAGCAGGGATGGTCAAATTAAAGTTTGGTACCATGAGAAAATTAGTACTGATTAGAAAGTGTAAACAGGCAGAGGTACTGATTATAATCAGATTTTTTTAAAAGAGATTGTCATGTCTGATTGGGAATTATTTTTTTTTTAAATGAAATTCAGCATAAATATTAGAGACAAAGCATGATTGATGGAGTAAATGTATGGCTTATGCTAAGTGAAACCAGGTATCTCCTGTTCTTGTAAAGGTCCCTCAGTGGTTTAGTGTGGTGATTCTTCCAGTTCCACTTCCCATCCTTCTGTTGTGTTTTGGTTTTGTTTGGGTTTTGTTTGGTTGTTGTTTTTTTTTCAAGATAGCATGTTCTTCAGGAAGGAATGTTGTAAGTTTGATTTAAAACTTGCTGTTATACAGCAAGTGACCTTTGTATAATTATCAAGTGTTACTGCTATTATTATTGCAGTCTCTGAATTAAGTGAATTTCTTTCGGGACAGTTATAACGTGACTTTTCTTAACAAATATTGGGCAAATTGTGACACATGCACACATACATGTATTCCCTCCTATTTGATACGATGCTCCATGCCTTCACAGTTTACAGGATAAGACCTATCAATTCAGTAACTAGAAGGTTATTATATAGATGTAATAAAAATGAGATTAATACTCAGTACTTCCAGCTGTGTGATATTGCAGGCTAACACCTGCATCTGTGAATACACCCATTGATGAGACTGCAATGTATATGAGTAAAAGAGCTTGCCTTTCTACTTCACAGAGTAGAAGAGTTCTTGTAAATAGCTGTCTTCCAAGGGAAAAAAAAAAAAAAAAAAAAAAAAGAAGATAATTTTTTAAATTACAAAATTAGTAAGGAAACAGTCTAAATAGAAGCATTGTTTGAAGTTCAAACTGTCGCAGTACATGTTCATTTTTGCCTGTATTAAAATTTGCCTGGTTTTTTGTTTGGTTGGTTGTTGGGGTTTTGGTTTTGTTTTTTTTTTGGGAGGTTGGAGCTTGGTTTTGGTTATTAAATTTTAAACAGACTAGGAAAAAAGAAAGAACAGTCAAAGTTCTTGTTTCCAGGGTGAAAATTAGAGTTGTTTGTGTAGAACATCTGAGCTGTGATAAAAATGGTTTGAAAGGTTTTGAAGGGAAGCATGTATTATTTTGAAATATGAGGAACTCTGAGAAAAAAGGAATTATGTAGGTAATTCTATGCACTTTTCTCTCTCTTCACTTGAGATGAGTTAATATTACTAGTATCAGTATATTTTAATAATAAGGGGAAAAGGAATGATGCAGTCAGCAGTGTTCTGGTTGTAAGTTTTCTTTGATGTTTTAGTGACACTTTTTCTGCCACCTTCAAAATGAATGTTTCGAGTAGAATTATAGAATAATTACATTTGGAAGGAACATCTGTAGGTTTTCTGGTCCAGCTCTGAGTTCAAGGCAAGTGAACCCAGATAAGTAATAAAAGACCCAAAGGGTAGTTGGCTTCCTGTTACAATACATTTTAACTGCCTTTTCCTTTCTCTTATTTTTTATCGATTTTTAGCTTTAAATTTTTTACATTTACATTATGTGGAGAGAACACTTATATTATCTATAGAGGTAAGAAAAATATGCCCAGTCTGGTCACAGTCACTGTTACACAAGATTATCAACTTTACAATCCATTTTTCAACAGGCCACTGAGTCAAGATAGCTTTGACTATTGGGCTGGCAGATTAATATGACTGCTGTGTTACCTGTCATAAATTGTTCATCATAAACACAGGATTGTTATTTGTAGTTGATAGCACAAAGTCAGTAGTGCACTGTGCAAAATCACCATTGGAACGCTACTCTATTCTTTTAGTTTCAGTGGGTGTCAGGAGATCTTCCTGTATGAGGTCAGGCATTTTGGACGAGGATGATGAACAAGCAGCAAAGAGTAAAAAATGCAATCATTTGAAAGATGCTTCACATTACCAGGCCACCATCAAGAAGGCTGGGGAATGCTAGGCAGTAGCAAGGCTTCAAGCAACTGGGAACAACCATAACACAAGGCCACATTACCACGTTAGTGTGAAGGGGAAGTAGAAGTCATTTCTAACAGCAGTGCCTCAGAACAAGGTGCAGGGGCTTCGTTACCTAAAGAAAAATGCATATCCTATTATAAGGAAAATAAGGTGTCAGAACTACCTTGTCTTTTTAATCTAGATCTCCTCGCACAATCACTTTGACTTTCAAGAATCGATGGAAGTTTACATTACTATAGAAATTCACGATGCAAATTTTGTTCCAAGGTCCAGATACAAGTAAGAGGAGCTATAAAATTTCACTTTAGAAATTGTGAGGAAAAATAAGGAGAACATTCCTTTTTATATATAAAAGGACCAGTTTAAAAAAAAAAAAAATTAGATATAAAAAGAAGAAAGATTTATCAGGTGCTATAGTTAGAAAACCTATGGAGGGTTTTTATTTGATTACGGATCATCTGGATATATTTTTCAAAGGCAAATAACTGCAACACATTTTGTAAATTCTTCTTTAGAAAAACATTGAGTAGGAAATCCCCAGCTGCAATTTACAAAGGCATTTAATGAATCACCTTATATATACACAGTGAAAATATTCAAAAGACTAATCTATCTAAATCAATCTTAAAGTACAAATGCCTAATCAGCAAGATCACTAAGTTACAATTTATGAGCAACTCCAAGATGCAGAACTTTATTGGATCTCAGTGGCAGAGGGCAAATATGAATGACAAGACATTGGGAATTAGAGATATAAATGCATGTGCACAGAAGATCAGGTTCCTAACCTGTTTTCAAATGTATTGGCTGATATACATTATAAATAATTTCAAAGAAGAAATGCACAGTAAGGCAAAGAATTATGCTGAGGAAACAAATACAAGGTAGGATGGTCAATACGAAGGGCAGGACAGTAATAGCAACATACTGGAAAGGAGGTTATGCCACAGGCATGCTAGTTATTGATGAATTAATGTTGAAAGATTTGATGTTTTAGTTGAAAGAGACCTGGAAGAGTTCAGGTGACAGTGCAAAGAGTAACCTAAATAGAAAAGCCTGCAAAACTTCTCTGGAAATGTAAAAAGACAAACCTTCCTGTGAATTTAATGGACATTTTTTTTTACTTCCATAATTGCTAATATAGCTCATAAACCAGAAAATAATTTTTTGTTTTGAACTATTATATCCATCTATGATGAGGAAAGATTTTGAAAGGTGTGATTCAAAACCAATGATCCTATTTTCTTTATACTTGAAAACCCATTCTCTGAGTTATGTTTGTTGCACTACAGTATAAATAACAAAACCATTTCAGAAAAGAAAAATGAATCTCATCTGAGTATAGATTTTTTCCACTGTTAATATTTAATTAGTTTATTAACAATTTTTTACAGAAATAAACATTATTATACTTCTGTGAGAAGTACTATTTATGTTATTGTGGAAAGGATGCTAAAAGTAAAAAAAAAAGTATAAGAAATAGACCAAAGGAAAAAATGAAAAATTCTTCTCAAAAGTAAGGCAAAAAGTAATAGCAGCAGCCTTCTTTATACTTACATATTTTTCATGATTTTGAGTCACTAATAACAAAATGTGGAAATATGGTTCAAATACCTACTTAAAGCCAAACCTTTGCAGTATTCCATGTCATTTTCTTAGTAAAAGCAAACATAAAAGAACAATGCAAGGTTAATATTGATTTGTCATTCATTGTTCTCAGATTAAATTTTTTTGTGTTTTCTTGGATAGTCCCCTTTCTGATGCAGCTTTTTCCTTTTTTATCTTATTGGAAGATTTTATTCCCATAATGTACTGACAGATGTTCTGTTACCTGGGAGTTTCTAGATCTTTTCTGTTTAACATTTAAGCATGAACACCCAACACCCCAGAATGCTTTTTTTGTATTTTATCTCTCCAAAATATATATAATGTGATATATGTTTTCTGTAGCTGTTACCTTTTCTCCCCACTAATTCTCCTACAGTCTTATTTTTTTTATGCTTATGTCCATGTAAACTACCATAAAACGTTAGATAAAAGATGGTTTTCCTGTAATTAAAAAATATTATGTTTTTTCTTAAAAGAATAGTCTCTCCATCCATTTAATTGCATTAATCATGATGTAGAAATTCTTCCTACAAGATAGTGTGACATCTGCAAGTAATGTGGGAAGTGCAGCTGTGCATAAACCCATCAAACCTTTAGAAATGTTGTCCTTTGTTACAATTCTGACAATTTCAGAAGGTACATATCTAGATATACACATACACAAATTATTTTCAGAAAGAAGCATTTCTGTCATAAAATTCTTACAATACACCTGAGTTTCAGAGCAGCAGTAAAAGAGTAGAAATTTAATTTACTTGTCCTAATGACTTCAGGATGTTCTAAAGTCTAAGGCACCATTATATATCTCAAAAAACAATTTGTATTCCTAAGAGAGCATCCTGAAAGAATGGAAGGAATGGAAAGCGGCCTATTTAAACAATATATTTTCTCTGAAGCCTGGTCTTGAAGTTCTACATGTTTTTCTTCATATCTTCATTATCAAACAGCTGGTTAACATATCAGTAGAGTGGGCAACAATTACCCATAGCCATTTCACTGTTTCAAATGTTTACGTTACTAAAGGCTCCATACATAAATGAATAACATGTTCAAGTACAAGGTGTCGGTACACAACTAAGTTAAGAGCCATTTCATCCACTTCCACATAACCTGTTTTAAAATCTAGGACTTGTTAGCTTTGTCCCCAGTCATTTTACTGAAGCTTTTTATCTGAATCTTATTACTAATATTTCTCCAGTGCTATTCTCTGTCATCCTAACTACATTTTCACTCCATAGTCATCGCTTCTTTCACCACTCCTGGGACAAATCTTAAACACTGAGGATGTAGTACTGTGAAAGTTTTGTTCACATTCTCAGTAAAAGTTGTGCTCAACAGCAAACAAACAAACAAAAAGTAAAAACTCTTTAATTAAGTACTTTTCTTACAAGTTATAACTCCAGACTTTTAAGGACTTACAGTTCTAGGTGAGGATGTGAGTCTTAGAACTTTTAAAATTATAATTATATTAGCAGTCCTGAAAATAATTTGTTTGCTAGGACACTTTTATATTTGATTTAAAGTGTTTTTTGTGAAATTGAGTACTACTTAACATATGCAAACAAACAAGCAATATCTGCTAACCTTTCATTTTATGTTTTAATTATATTTGAGCAACAACAAATAACAGGATTTTTACTTCACACAAAAAATCATTTCATTAATCATGATGTAGAAATTCCTCCTACAAGATAGCGTGACATCTGCAAGTAACGTGGGAAGTGCAGCTGTGCATAAACCCATCAAGCCTTTAGAAATGTTGTCCTTTGTTACAATTCTGACAATTTCAGGATGTACATACCTAGATATACACACACAGAAATTGTTTTCAGAAAGAAGCATTTCTGTCATAAAATTCTTGCAATACACCTGAGTTTCAGAGCAGCAGTAAAAGAGTAGAAATAAATCACTGTGCTAACCTTTTGCTGAGACAATTAGCAGGATTGGCATGACTCATTAAATAATGTAAGATAATTATTTTTTATTAGAGGCAGGGGATTTTCATACAAACCAAGAATAACGTCACAGCTGAAAAGATGGACTCAGAGTACCTCTGACTAGTACAGAAGTTCTAGTGTATGCAATGATTTTTAGATACTATTTTTTACAAGTATGTATAAAAGAAAAAGTGTACATACATCTATTGATAGCCTTTTAGTTTTGCAGCCTTCTCCTTTCACTGCAGGGAAAAATGTCATCTTCTATTTCATTTCAAATTAGAGATGGCAGTTTTCTGCCACTGTTTGTTTCTTGCAGGACGTTACGAATACCAGCTTCACAGTCCTCCTCTAGCATTGGCCTGCCAACATCCCAGCATTGGTAAAGAAGATGTGGCTACGCTCATATTTCCACTTCCATATTGACCACATAACCCTGCACAATGTACAGATTGGTTGTGAATATACATATACCTAATATCCTTCTCAGAAGCACAGCCAGAGGGGAGAAAACAGTCCACAATATTTCTTCATTTTACAAAGCTACACATACACACACACAGAGTAAAAATCACAGGCTTCATAGCTTCAGTGACCCATAGGCAAAATTCCCACCAGCTTTGAGGAGCTACAGGATTTCACCCAAGAAGTGTAGATATACCAACCTGTATTTTATTTTTACTTGCATGTTTTGACTCATTAATTACTAGTGTAACACATCGACATCAAAGGTGAAACACCAGAAAGCACCTTTTGCTCTGACATCAGAGACCCAGAAATTTTGTTCAATGTGTAACAAATAGCAACACAAATTTAATCTCCTTCCAGTTCTCACGTACAGTTCTGGAAGAAGCATACAAAATGCCTTTGAGCATATCCACACTTTCAAGCTGAGCTTGCTGTGGTGAAATGCGCAGCATGAAGAATTTTAGCTGGAGACAGACTCCATTAATGCTACCTACTTGTTTGAAATAATATGCTGTTAGTGTTAACCTCAAGTGCTGCACCCAGCCATTTTTGTGTTTTTACCAGAGAAAATGTGATTATCATAGTAATTATGACATTAAACCTTTAAAATGAATGTACCATTTCAACTTGTATCATCATCTAAAAGCTAAAAGGGTGTTTTCTTTGAGCCACAGTAGTCTCACCATGTAAGCAGTCTGGGATAGAACTTTATGGTCCAGGGCTTTTTTTTCCCCCATAGTTACTTTAATATTAAAGCAAAAAGTATCAGTGGACATGGTCTCCTCACTTCCACCCACACTTCCAGCAAAAGCTCAAAATAACAAACAAATTAGATTTGCATTTTAAAATAATACTTTAAAAACCCCTACTGGAACCCAACACACCTATAGAATGTTTCATGGAGAAGGGAGAAGATGCTATTATCTCCAAATGTATTTGAGTAGCTAATGAGTAGTTATCTGTAAAATTAGAAAACACATTTTATTTGAAATTATTTAACTTCACATATTTAAATAGCATCAAAAGTAGAACTTGTCATGTCCATTTTTTACTGTCAGTATTTAATACCTGAATATTTGTGTACTGATCAAAGCTACAGACAACACTCTTCTGTAGGGAATTAGTGCAGTTTCACTAACAGCATCAAACATTTGTCTATACCATGTGTTAGACAAATAAAAAAAAAATGCTGCTGTATTTCTCTTTCTTCCCTAAGGGTAGCCAATTTAAAGATTTATTCTCCACCACCCACTCATTGTCTCGTATTCATACTGAAGAGAACACTTACCTCTTCTTCCTCCTGTGTTCAACCTAATCAGTATGAATACACTCATACCATAAGCTCTCAAAAAGCAGTATAGGATAGAATAGCTGTTATATCTTAGTTAAGAGAACAGCAAGCCTTAAGAAGCCTTAAGCATCCAAATACTAATATCAAGCATTATTTAGAGGTAGAAGTTGTAAAAAGTACTTTTTTTTTTTTTTTTTTTTTTAAATGTCTTAATTGAGGGAAGTG
>JAVJGJ010000033.1:14541346-14560051 GCA_035590215.1 Microhierax caerulescens
CAGGAAAAAAACAACCAACCAAACAAAAAAAAACAACCTGAAAACTTTGTAACTAATAATAAACACCTTTTCAAGGAAATGGAATCTATGGGGTTTATGAACAGTTTCCACATAATAATTGCTCCTGCAAATGCTACATAGTCACATTATTAACAGTTGCCTATTTTCTTCTCGAGTTTATGGTGAGCATACCCATTAGCTACATATATAAGCCACACTGTATTGAGCATATCACATACAAGTCAGAGAAAAATATTGAACTTGTGCCTCGGTACGTAATTAATTATATATTATGGTGAGTTGACCTTGGCAGACTGCCAGATGCCCACCCAGATGCTTTTACCTCCCCACCTATGCAAGACAGAAAAGCTTGCAGGTGAAGCTGAAGACAGAGAGATTGCTTACAGTTACCTTCACAGGCAACACAAGATAATGTTTTATTTGTTTCTAATTGAATTAGGTTTGGATGATGAGAAACAGGCAAAACTAAAGACACCTCCCTCATCCTGTTCCTCAGCCCAGTTTCTGCCGTTCGCTCTCAACTGCTCAGATCCCCATCAAGTGCCACAGGGGGGGTGGCAAACAAGGGCTGCAAATCACTCTGTACCAGCTACTCTCAGCCACTTCTTCCTTCTCACAGTTTTCCCCTGCTCCAGCACGTGTCCTCCTATGCACTGCAGTCCTTCAGGATAAACCTGCTCCACCATGGGCTCCCCAGGAACAGGCACAGGACCCCACAGAGGTGGGGTGGGGGTACGTGCTCTGGCAAACCTCCCCACATGTGGACCACAAGGAAACACTGTGATACAATAACCCTCTTGCAGGCTGCCCAGGACTCTCTACTCCAGCACTCAAATTCCCCATCCAAACTGGTCCCCCCCACTCCCCAAGCACTCTTCCACATTTCTTGAATACATTTTCCCAGCCACAGCACTGGCTTTGCTAATTGGCTCAGCTGTGACAGGTCCATTACAGAACCTGCTGGAACCCACAGTGTCCAGCTCAGGGCAAACCTGACTTCTTTTGACAGGAGCCTCCCTGCAGCTCCCCACTACCAAAATCTTGCCCGGTAAACCCAGTGCATATAAGTATTAATTGGTTATATGCTTCAGCTGAAGCCAGACTCACAGATGGGGTGGATTAACGTAGCTGCACTCAAATCCATAAAGCTGTGCTAGGAGGGGGCTACAGGGGGTTTGTCCTTGTTCCAGGTAGGGTGTAAGAGGATGTTGGGAGGCCTCATTACTGCCTTAGCAGAACAGGTAAGTTCCAAATAATCTTTGCTTTTAAAGCAATAATACACTTGAGGTGGTTTTGGGGGGGGGGTGTTTTGTTTTTTTCTTAAAAAGGTAGGGCAGTATTATTTCTACTGGAAATGTTAGGGTTTTTTAAATGTCTTTGGGAAGCTGAGAGTTCCTCTGGTATATCAAATCTAGCTATCTGGAGTTTAGAGGTTCTTGCATGTTATAACTTGTGTGATAAAGAGGAAAAAAAATTGTCTTTGTCTTGTGTAGTTGTAGTGGTTGCAATCTCTGTTGATGCTGTTTTTTCCTGGTGTAAAAATGATTAATTGTGAGAAGTAGGGCTCGGTTTAGAGGTGATACTTTCTGTAGTTGTATATTTTAAGTTCAAAAGTGTTTGTGACTGACATTGTATTGTGGTGTTTCCTTAAACCATGTTCTGCCAGTATCATTTTCACATGAGTAATGATTTCAATGTGATATCTAAAGGAAAGACTAGTAGCTTGGCTTTGTTAATAAGTAGGTTAAGGCACAGGGAAACTTTGTTATGCAATTTCTCACTCAAGGAGTGGCATGGGCTGCCATGTAACATGATGGTTGTAGTGCATGCTTGTCTGCTTTCAGATGAGAATATGTTAATAACTTGTTGGGACTAAAATTATCTTTACTACATTCCTTTATTTAAGTGGTTTTTATTTTGTGTAATAATGCTGTTCTTCACAAAACATTTGCCTTGCTATTCCTTTTCTTTTACAAAATTTCTCATCAGTGCTGTTAACTGCCTCGTGACATCACTGTGTTACTTGTGAACTTTCGCACACTCCTATAGATGGCACGGCTCATAAAGCTTAATGAGAGTAAGTTCATTAAATTGATCCTAGCAATTAACAGACTTGAGGCTTGCTTCTCAGTTCTCAAAGTTGTAATAGTCTTGGCAACTGGCTTCCAGCAGAAGCAAGACCTGAGTCCAAAAGGCCCATATAAGTCAAAAGCAAATTAATCTTGCTTACAATTTGATTATTGAATTTAAATCTGTTGCTGATACCTGTTGACTTGCAAACAGGTTTACACTTAAGAAAATATCACTAGTAAGAGAAGAGTTCATTAAAGTAACTTTACTTCCTATATATCTATGTCCAAAATATGAATACAGTAAATTTCCTGAAGTTGAGTCTGCCTGATTCATCAGAATAGAGCTTTGGCTCTACAGGAAGACTGAATTGGAGAAGCTGCCTAAACAGCTGGTTCTAAAAATCCAAACCCAAGTGCTGAATGTCTTTTTAAAAAATTTTGATCTTAATTTAACATTTTAGTATTACATAAGAATGTCAGCGAGAATAAGATTGATTTTTTTTTTTTTTTTAAAGTCCTGTAAAGAAGAGGTGAGGGATCTGTTATACTAGCATGCTAATCTTAATGACAGAGACTGATTGGAAAGACTTTGAATGTGCTTCTATTTTTTTTTTTTAATCCAATTGACTTTAGTGAAGTTACTTGACTTGTTTATAGTCCTTTATCTGAAAGTATAGTTGGGACTGTTGAGGTTTTACTGAGGATTTATTGATGCATTATTATTATTATACTTAAAAAGGCTTTCTCCCTGAGATAAATTTAATTATTTGTTAGCATTAACTATGTGCTTATACAGGAAAAAACTGAAAAGCCTCTTTTTCTTGCTAAAATTAAAAGAAAAAAGTGCTATTTCAAACAATTATTTTACATTTTTTAAATATGTAAGGTTTAGCCATGAACTGTTTTAAGTTTTCAAAGTTTTTATTAGAAGCAGTAAATAAAAGGTGAATTCATGCCAAGGGAGAAGTGTGCTGTATGTTCTCTGTGCATGTGAGGAGAACCAAAGCCTTCACACAACGCTAAGCTGCTCTTAGTACACTTACCTGTGGAGGCTGTAGTTCACGAAAGTATTTGCCATTAAGACACCAATCCCATTTAGACATCTGAGCTTAGCTTGGGGGAAAGGGAATTCCAATTAATTTATAACAGTTGCTGCCTGATCTGGAATTATCAGGGTCGAGTTAGGAGCCTCGCTTTCTTTACCATGTGGAGGGTGAGCTGGCTGCGTCTCGAGGGTGATCTATACACAGCACTCCATTAGCTAGATAGCACTCCATTAGACCTGATAGCTAGCTAGAGATGGCAGCAAATCTTGACTCGTATCACTTCTGGGGCTTAGACTAGACTTGTACCAGATCTGTAGCTTTCTCCTAAAAGTAAATGCCTGAAAACACCTGAAAGAGCTGAGCAATGCCATTCTCTTTCTTAAATGGCAAGCTGCATATGCCATGTACACACTTTTAGGCCTAAACTAGCCGAGACATATCATGACCTTTTTCTCTTAGCCACTCTTTGGCTAAGCTCTCCACACTAGTGATCTCATATGTAATGCCATACTCCTTGTAATATCATATTGGTTAGGCTGCTTGCTGCTAAAACATTATTCTTGCTGCTAAATATTAATTTCTTACACTGAAGATGTCCAAATGTATGTTTTCTAAACTGTAGGCCCCATATGCATTCAGCTGGGGTACCCTGGACAGCTGTTCCTGAAAGTCTGTGACTATGTAGTAATTATAAGTCCATGGAAGAAGCAAGCAGCAGGGAACATGAGGGTTAGCCATGGCTGCGCTGGTGAAGGAGTTCATGATGCAGAGGTATAGGATGCCCTTTCCAGGGCATCAAGCAGGATGAGCAGTTTGTTGTGATGCAAGCAGTTTGTATGGACACAGGGTATTATTATTTTAACTTTACATTGTTAAATAGAATTCAGCTTAAAACAACTTCTCCAAAGTTTAGGTTTCTAAATGTAAGCTGTCCGATCAATAGCTTGGTGCCAAAATGAGAAAATTATTTTAACTGGAGAGTAAGCAAGGGCAAGAAGATTTGACTCTTTATAGAAGAGAAGTTATGATTATTGCATATGATTACTTTTAATTTTGCTGATGGGTGACTGATTAGGATGCGTGGTTCTAAGGCAGGCTGTTTTTCTGTTTAAATACAAATGGGAGGAAACGCTCCAAGGCAGAGACTGAAAGCATCGTATATCAAGCTAAAAAAAAAAAAAAATGTTCTCAGATAAAACATTATTTCCTGAGATCACTGAATATTTATATATATTAATGCAACAAAAATAACTAAAGCATTTAACCAAAGTGCTTCCTTTTTCTCAAACAAAGTTTGAGCCTCACTTGCTCTTGCTGTCTGGGTCTGTGAACTTGGAATATGGTGAAAACTGTTGTATTATAAGATTTTATGCTTCCATCTGGTTTAAAAGTGTTGTTTTGTTTTTTTTATTTCACCAGTTGAGAAGCACCATACCTTTTCAATTTCCTTGATTAGCTGCAGTTAGGAAGTTCTGAATGTGTGTCGATTTGTAATCTTACATAATTGACTTTGGGCAAAATGTTTATTTTTAGTGTTTGAGTAACTGAGATCAAAATTATTCTTCCATTGTTAGCACTCATCCAGGTGCTTTCTTTCATTTAAAATAATGAAGTGGTTCCAAAGCCCCCAGAAAACTGTTTCATGTAAATGTGTGCTGCATTTCTGATTTTTTGCTTTTAAAGAAACAGGAGCAACACTGAAATTCAGAGAATGTGGAATCCATGTTCAATTTTTGTAGTTAAGAATCACCTTGGTGGTTTTGAGTCAGTTCTTAGGCATAATTTAGAGATTAGAAGGAAACTTATAAATTTGTAATTTCTAAGACTCACAAAATTGCTATTTTTTTTTTAATTTAATAAGTGCTGAAGAAAAACAGGGAACAGTAAAGAAATTATATCTACATATCAAAAGCTAGATCATGAATACATTTTTGTAAATGCAAAATCAGGAAATTGCTGAAGGGACAATGGAAAGCATAGTACATAATATTGCTTGGTGAAATATGTTATCATATTTGGGGAGTAAAGGGAAGAAATAAAAAAATGGCAGTATCCTTAAAAAAACTGAAGCACCTACCCTGACTAGTTATATTATTTTTTGAAAGGATGGCTGTGGATTAAGATACTAAGTGTTGTAAGTGAAGTCTCTGTAATCTCATTCTTAGTGCTCTGCATGAACAACCTTGATTACAGTCAAGAGAATGAAGTGAAATTAGCTATGCACAATGGGAATACAAATTGGTGCTGACAGCAGTAAGACCAGATAAAAGTATAAACTTGAGGGGTTTAATTGGAATACAAGAATTCATTTGCCAGCATAGGGGCATATAGAATTTTGTTGTGATCACTGCAGAAATAAAAACTACTACAAGAGGCTAGTATTTAGGAAAACAGAACAATGTTGTATCTGCTCTAAAAAATGAAACCTCTCTGTTTCCCTTTCTTTGTGAATATGAAGTTTTGATAGAATTGATATATTAACTGATAAAAATGATAATTTTCTGTCAAGTGGAAGTGTGAAATTAACATCAGCCTTTTAATCTGAATGGTCTGCTAAGACTAAGTAATTAAAATCACAGTTAGAATAAGTCATTTGCTGTATAATGAGCTCTGTGACCAATAACAGTAAGGTTTTCTGTGAAGTCATTTTTCTTGAGTGAAAGGTGGGAGACTTTAAATCCACTTCTTTCCACTTACAGATCTGTTAATTTCTATGCATGTTGTTTATCCTTGCGAAGTTCATAGTTTATGCAAGTTCACAAACAATATTCCAGCTCTCAATGAAGTGGCAGATATAGTTTGGGGAATAAAAATTGCGGCTCTAAAATTTTCTCCTGTAATCCTTTAGTCATAATTCTAGAGAGAGCATATGATTATTCTGAGAACTTTCAATTTTGTATAAAATGTTCCTTTAGTTTTATGCATTTTTAATTGCTGCTTATAGAAACTGACAAAATGAGCATGCACTTTCTTCTTTTCAGTTTGTGAATATTTTCAATCTTTATGTTTGGATTTCTTTTATCCACTTAGAAGTGATTGAGTTCATAGTTTTGATTTCCATCCTCTTCCAGCATACTAGTTTGGGCAGGTTTTGAATCTCTAAACAACTTTCTGTAGATAGTGCATGGGACTCAGGGTAATTTACCCTGCGACTCAGTCTTGACATAAGAATGCTCATGTGATTTCCTGACCTTTATCTCACACCTCAATGTGGTATCTTTTTTTCCCCTTATTTTGCTTCGTGTCTCTATGGAGTGTATATTTTTTGGCGAGGTGAGAAAGGTTCTATAGTGCTAAAATACACTTAGCCAGCAGTATGTTCTCTTTTTCCAATAATTCTTAGTATATTTATTTCTATTGTTTAAGGCAAAAAAGTCATATAGGGAAAGTATCATTTATTTCTTGCATAACAGCTTGGACAAAGTAAGTGGAAAAGAAACTGAGATATAGCCAAGTATTATGTTACTCCTTCCTCTTGTTGACTGACTTGTATTTGCTTTGGGAAAAGATGTTTCCCTCCGGAGTCTAATGCCTTTCTCCAATTTTGAATTGTTTGAGGAAAATAGGTGGGTTTTTCTGCTTTTGCCTTGTTACACAAGCACACAGGTAATAATTTAGTTAATCAATGTATGCTATCCTTTATAAAGAGCTTAGATTATATTTTTAGGTGCATTTGAGATGTTAAAACTTGCACATTTCCAAAGATAAATGTGTTTAAAAAAACCAACCAAACAAACAAAAAAAACCCCCACAAAAACCAAAACAGAACTTACCACAACTGTAGGGGAGATTAAGTAAGCTTAATTAGTTCTTAATTTCAGTGTTGACCCCTGAAAGTGTATTGTGTAGATCTAAGCTCTAAGCTTTCAGAGATATTATTTTCAAAATCAGTGTTCACATAGTTGAAAGATTTGATCTTCAGTATTTGGTAGCAATACCGTTATTTCAGAATAAACTTCATAAGGTGCTTGTATGTAAACTTCAGTTAAAAAGATTACAGTGTGACATGTGCATAGAATATGTCAATTCTACATTTTGAAACACAGAAAAATACATTTATTTCAAGTGATTATTGATTAGTGATTACCTGTTGACTTACAGGAACAATAAAACTAGTCATCTGTGGAATTCAGTACAAATTCATGCATCACGCAGTGCTGTGGTACGTACACTAAAGAGTTATTGCTTTTGTAGTTTTTAGCCTGCTCATTTGAATGTTCTCTGCTAGATAACAGATTCCTTCATCTCTTAATGCAGAAAGAAAGCACTAATGAATGGTAATAATCATGCAACACTTGGGGATAAATTGAGAAAGTAGCACCTGCAACAGCTACTCCCTAATCAATGGGATCTGCTTCAGACCCTAAATGTGACAACTGCTTTGTTCTAGATTGCATTTCCAGCAGGACAGAGTACTCCAACTCTGCTCATAGTTCCCAGTCTCTGAAGAATGCATGTTCTAGCCTGTTAGTGTCTGAGAGTGGATGTGATTTATGCAGCCAGCAGTTGGTTTCAGCTCCACAGAACAACTCTTTTAGAGCAAGTCAGATTATTTACGTGTTGTTGTGGTAGCATTGCTTATATCTCTGCCTGGTGACTTCTACTTCAATTTATGTCACTGCAGAAAGCATCTGGTTGTTCTTTCAGTTCCCTGACAGTTCAGGTTTTTGTTTCACACTCTACTTGCACTGTTCTCACATTTCTGCCTTCTCTTGCTGACTGTTGTTATAAATCAATGTTTGGTCTGTTTGTCTTCCGCTCTATCTCAAGGCTCCCCTAGATACATGTTGCCAGTCCAAAACAGTTCCTTCATACTAACCAAAATTGTTACTGCTTGCATGCTAAGCTAGAGAAAAAAAAAATGGAGGAATTAAGTCTAAACTGTATTCAACAGGTTAGTACAGAAATTTCTTACATTCTTTACAGCACTTTAGTGCCACCCTGCAATGTGTGGAAACTCAGTCACTGGTAGTTCTCGCAGTGGAAACAGTAACCACAATGTTTCTGCCAGAAGAATGGTTGCTTTATATAAATGTTTTGTATCTGGAAACAGGAAGTTCACTGCAAAAGAATTAATGATACACTGTTCAGAATGACCATTTATTGGAGAATACAGACGTGTCCAACTCTCATGCTACATGTGAAGCTGATGATCTGGATGAATTGCAGATTTTTAGTAATGGTGAAGTGGTTTGTGCGTGATTTTTTTTTTTTTTTTTTTTTTTTTTTTTTTTTTTTTTTTTTTTTACTTCAAGGCATAATGTTGCTGGTATATGAGCCTTACAATCTCTTATGAAATTAATGAAACGGTGAATTAAACTTGCAAACAAGTGAATTTCCTGACTTGCCAAAACATGAGCTCTAGGCAAAACAAGCTTATTTACTGACAGGTAAAATAGATGCTTTCATCCGGAGTTTTGAGCCTCCTTTTGTCAGTACAGCTGTTATAAATTCAGCAAGCTGTTTCAAGTCTGCATCAGAAAGAGGTAGGGAGAATTCACCACAATTTTGATAAAATCATATTAAAAATTTATGGAAGTAAAACACTGTTCTGCCTGATCCAGTAGGAGACAAGTTTGGGAAATAAAAAAGCATTAGTAGGTGCAAAAGCCTCTGGTGCACTATTTTATTTAATTTTAAATAACTTGTCTATTTTGTAATGATTTTATCACTTGCCTCTTGAATCTAGTAATCCTCAGAGGAATAATCTTACCTCCTACACTGCTGATGTAGGAAAGTGCTGTGTTTGATGATCAACAATAGTATACTCCAGAAAGCGCTTTAAGCCAGTAGTGCTTGAAGGAAACACAATTTGTATTGGTAGCAAATTGATACTTTTTTATATTTCAGGGACATACATATTTCTGCTAGATTAATACAGCACTTACTTTGCTTATCTGCACGACTTCCAGAGATCATATCTGTATTTTTGCACCATCATTATGATCTCAAAAGTCTATTCAGAACAGGTAGCTCCAATATTGGGGGGGGGGGCAGTGTGTAACGTTCAGTTTTGTATGTTGGAAGTAACCATGACCTGGAAAATAAAATAATTCAGGACTAATGTTATACCTTTGTTAAATTAGCTAATACAGTCGGGATTAGCAAGAAAAGTTAAATATCCCTTACAGCAAGAATTTAGCTATTTCAGTGGGATACCTCATAGATGATTGCTTTAAGCAAGAACTACAGAGCAGGAATGCTAAGTAACCCTAATTTGCAGCATAGTAACTCAATTAAAATGAGAAAAAAATACAACAGTATGGAAATGAAATGGTGTGATGAACAAGTGCAAATTATATCTCCAGTTTCAAGCGTTTTGATAATTGCAATTTCTTGACTAAGTCTGTATACTTACAACAATGTGTCAGGCAATTTGCAGGAGGAGAGAGAGAAGGTTAAGTTCAGTGAAAGTCCAAAACTGGTCTTGCATCAGTCCAACAAAACCAAATCAACTTCCCTAGAAGTCTGGGGCCACTGAAACACGAAAGTCTGAATTGAGAACTGCTCATTAGATAAGCAATATTTTGAGAACTAGGTACCATGCTGTGAGATACGCCACAAGCAGATACCCTGAACAGGAGCTGGAGGGGCAGGGACGTGACAAGGGAGGAGTGCTGAGCATGGAGCTGTGCAGGCCACTTCTCGGATTCCTGGATTGCAGGGAGGTGAGGAGGCATTTTGGTCATACAACATGGTGGGGTTAAGGGTCTCTTGCTCTGTCCTGTTCTCCATTCCCAACAGTTTCAATATTGTCATAACAAGACTCTTCTTCCCAGGTATTGCTCGTGCTGTCTAGGCAACAGGAGACTTTCAAACTTAAAAACCACCCCCACCCCCAAAAACCAACAGTGGGGAGAGGGAATGCATAGCTCCTTCCACTGCAAAATGGCATATAAGGAAGGGTGTGTGCATGTGGTTTATGATTTTATATTTTTTCAATGGCTTAAGCTCTATGTCCCACTTTAAATATTAATGATCTCTATGCAAATGCTTGGTATGGAACTGTAGTTCCTAAAATGTAAGTGGCAGCCTAAAGGAACAGATTTCATAAAGCACTGGGAAATTGCTCTGCATTATGTTCAGAGAGGTACTGTGTAATGGAAGCAGTACTTTAGAAATCATGTGCTTTCATCTCAAGAAGTGTTAGGAAATCTTTATTGTCTAAATATTTAATGCTCGAGAATTCCATATGTACTTTTCTGGATCTTGTCATAAATATTGTCTCTAATCTGCCATAGAAATTTTGCAACTTGAACTACAGTAAATGAATAGTTTTGTCTGAATTCTGTAAGTGAATTGGATTAGAAATGGTTATATTCCAGCTTTGTCTGATGTTGAGAAAAAGGGCGGCTTCTTACTGAGATAGCTGTCTAACTGTATAGTCCTTTTGAGATAAGGCATCAATAACTTTGTCCTAATCTTAGCTGAGCTTAATCAAACACCTCACTTATCAGACTTAGCTGCTCTCAGGTAAAAGGCTCCTTATCTTGCATTCACAGGATTTTATAGGAAGTTAGTTAACATCAAAAAGCACAGATTTTGAGCATGACAAAGTTCACCTCTACCCTGCAGAATAGGAGCAATCACACTGTTCACATCCATGAAAAGTAGTTAAATCTGAAATCTCGAGAGGTTCCAGTCACAACTGGTAAAATCTTCTTTGTTAACAATGGTAATGGCTGAAAGTTTTGTTCTTTGGAGTTGAACATTAATGTTTCTCAACAGAATAGTACCAGGTTGCATGTGCACACCAGATCAAATTTGCCTTCCTTAAAAAAAAAGTCACATCTAAAGGACAGTGAAAAAAAACCCATGAGTTTATACTGCTAGAAGGATTATTTTCAGAATAGTATACCAATAGGTGACTAAAAGGCCTGCATTGCCAAGTCAAGCTATACACAGCAAGCCAATTGTTGGTTTTGTTTTATATATTTTAACTCTGAATTTTTACTTATTGTACATGCCAGCCTATGAAGCATAGAAGGGTGTCTTAGTATCTGATTCTGCTAATTTTGTTTAGAACAGTGTTGGGTTTTTTACAAGTACATACCCAGAGAAGATCCAGAGGAAGGATTTTGTTGGCTAAATGGTAAAGGAGATACAAGAGGACTGATGTAATCCAGAAAGGGAATTGACTTGGCACTGATGTAAAGTAATAAAGATGATATGAAAGTCTAAGGAAAATGTTTCATTTTAAAAGATAAAAAGCATTATGAAGATTTCAAAGACCTAGAGTGTTACTGAACTGTATCTGGTGAAAGAGGAATGTGAAATATTAAGCATTTGAAGTGTTTTGTTCATATGGGAATTCATTTGAAATTGTTGTTGATTTTATTATGCGGTTCATGTTAATGGATATTTGACTGTAAGGTTGATTATTAATGAAGGACAAATGAAATCTATGCTTAATGTTATGCCATAGCATGTCACCTTGAAACTTTAATTGTAAAAATTCAGTAGGGCAAGACTTGATCAGTATTTCAATTGAAAGCCATGAGATGCGTGATGTAGTGCTGGTGATGGGCCCCAGGACACCTTAATGACAATTCATGCTACCTTTACCGTGAGGGATTGTACTGCTGCAGCCTTTCATGGTCTTATTTTAAGATGGAACACAAAACAAAACCTAAAAAACTACCCCAGTCTTGTTAGTCTTACTGGCTGAAATACATTTTTATTAGACTATTTTGTGAACATTATGTGATGGTCTTGTTTTATCCCATGGCTTTCAATTACACATTTGCTTCAGAATTGAAGTTCCCCTTGTGAAATGTTTGCCAATGGTACAGAAATATTCACTGGGACAGATCAGGACTTTTGCCACATGTGGATGTTGAGGGTGGAGCTCTTTGATATTTTACTTTCGTTTTTCTGATAGAAAATACTGGTTTGTCAGAAGTCCTTTCACTGAATATAAAATGTTATTAGTAGGATTTTTTTTTTTTTTGGGGGGGGGGGGTATGGGGGATAACAACTAAAGAGAAGCCGCCTTTATTCCTTTTCCTCATCCCAAAACACAGCCCTCAGTAGCTCTTGTCATAACCTATCACTCTGTGTTGCACCCTTGCTTTCACAAGCATTCATACAAAATGGGACCCCAGGAGACTCCAGAATGGCAGCCTAGCTGTGTCTGTGATTGCAAGTGATGTAGACTGGAAGCAGCGCTGTAGAACAAAATAGTTGTTTTAGAGGACCTGTCATCCACCATATGTGCTTTTCTGTTGTTTTTTTTTTTTTTATTAGCTGTCATCTAGCTCTAGGGAAATAAACACACGTTTGCAGTTGGAATGGCACACTGCCACACTGTGGTTATTCGGGAGATAGATCTTAAGCAAGAAACATCTGCCGACCCCCAAAACCATAGTACGGAGCTTGGGTCCTTGTTAAACTCGGTCAGATGAGACTGGTTTACATAAGGCTGATGCCTATCAAGAGTATCAGCGTAACTGTGTCCTCTACTTTTCTTTTACGTTTCGTTCAGTCCAACCCTTGTTTTTGGGAGGCTTTCATATTCTTGTAACTTGCTTTAAACAGGGGATTATCGCAAGAACCAGTGTAAATTCAGTAGTCTAGTTTGTTCTTGTTTTCATTTTTTTCCAAAGCAAAATAAATTTCAATATCTAGTTATTTTACTTAGGCTTCAGATGGAATACGTGTATTGAATATAATCTAATACTCATTAAGCATTTCTTAAAGTACATTGTTCAAAAACTTACCTGCCATTAGGGTCTCTGATGGGTTTCTTTAGGGGATCCCTGTAGTGCTGTTCCTTTTCAGAACTCCCTTTCTGATCTTACCTGTCTTTCCACTCAATGTGCTTGTGAAATTAAAACCCTGCACGTCATCCATGAAATAAACTGGAGCAGGGAGACAAACCACTGTTTTAAAGCTTCTCTAAGTACCTGTTGCCGAAGCCAGAGTAGTCAGCCCATGCCTGTTAAATGTCACATGGTTTGTGAGCAATGCCAGTGCCACCTCAAGGCAGTGCTCCAGCATGGGCATTGCTGTCTCTGACACAGCTCCATGCCCTGCTCAGCCTTGTTATCTGTGTCTGGCATGGTGGGGTCAGCCATGGGGACCATGGCATGTGTCACCTGAGTGTGGCTGTCCTTTGAACCAGGGCTGTGTCTTTGTCATATGAGGAAACTTTTGCACATGGCTAGTAGATGGGGAAGCCTAATCATATCTGATCTAAAATTAAAGGACTGGACCAAACTTTAGTGAGGGCACTGTAAATGGTTTTCTACCTTTTCCAGTCTGGGAGCAGTTCTCTTGCATGTTCTAACTGCTGAGTTATTTCATCAACAAGAAAAGTAATACTCAAGCAATTATCAGTCTATTTAAACTTCTGTGTCTGAAACCTGATTTCTTCAGCTGTGACTAGCGAGCAGTGGAAAGCAAGTGCAGATCATTACGTTGTTACATTATTTAGCTCTGTCTTTCAGGGTCTAGGGATGCTAATCACACAAATTTCAACTCTTTTGAATACTGGCAATTTGCAGATGCCTAAAGGCATAGAGAATAACAGAAACATAGCCAGGGTTATATAGTGGCTACAACAGAGCTAGAAAGAGAATTAGGAGCTATTCGCTCCTCCACTCCTAAGCATTAGATGAGATTCTTTAATGGTGTCATGTCTCAATATTTGTTATAGGAGTTGAGGAGATCAATTTAAATGCTAAAATTCATTGAAAATTTAAAAAAACTTTAATGAACAAATGAATGTTCCTTTGTGACATGGGATACTAGTGGAATTTTTAGAATTGAGATGTATAGCCCTAACACAGCTTAAGCAATGTAAGTGTAGTCAAGATTATAGAAGTCTTTAGTTATAATTACAGTTCAGTGTTTTAAACTGTTGTCTTTTTTCCATTCTTCCTACCAGCAGCACATATGCGGCTTAGCACTTTAACCATACGCATTGTTCATATTATATCACATTAATAGAGGTCAGTGCACCTGAGGTAGAATGAGCTATTGCACAGCTTTTTTTCCCCTCTCTGCTCCAGCGTTTGTCATAACGAAGGCTCCACAGGTCATTGTGTTGGTATCTCTGGGCTTTCTTCTGCCAGATGGTTGGGTTGCAAGTGTGAGGTCTCAATCTCATTCATTTTTTTTTTTTAAATTTTTTTCCCTTCCTTTGGTATATCTTTAATTCTGAGGAGTTTGTTAAATCTGAGTGCAGCATGTATAATTTTCTCATTAAATCAATGGACAAGGTCATTATATGTTAAAAGGAGGAAATAACTAGTTCACACATGTTATCTTCACAAAAATGAGCTGAGCAATTCTGTACTGACCTTTCAGTATCATTCAAAATTAAATTCCATATGCACTCTGCTGCTATATCCCATTCCGATTCTGCTATGATGTTACAATGGCTTTATATGAAAAAAACTGTAACTATTTCTTTGTAACTATTCCATTGTATTTGCTTATTACTTTTTTCTTTGTCTATATTAAACTTCTTAATTTAATGCATATGTTTTCACTGTATTGATCATGGGAACTTGAGGTAGCTTCTAATTGCAATAAAACCTGCTATGAACTTTACATGTACTACTGTCTCCAGAAATACAGCCTTGATATGCTTAGGAGTAACAAGTGGAAGGACTTGCTTTGTTAAATAGTATAGAAAAGACATAAATATAGATTTATAATCATGAAACAAATGGGTCTGTCTCAGTGGCAGGAAGCAAATTCTGCAGAGTGTAATTCAGAGCACAAAAGAGCATTGCTACAAAGGTTGCTGTAAAGATATAAAACAGTAACAGATGAGACCCTAGAGTACATCAGTTTCCTAGAGAATATGAGTGATTTGAAAATGAAGACATTAGATGACAACATTAAGGGCTACAGTGTTCATACCTGTGAATATGCTTAATTGTTTTATTGCAATGCTTTATATGTGGTGCGTGACAAATAGCAACTTGTAAGATGCTTCCTTTATTAGGGTTTTACCTGAAGCCTTAAGATGGAGGCATTTCTCTTTGTTAGTAGCAATGTGCCATCTATGAGCTAATAATTTATGAAAATGCATGGATACTATGCAAAGAAAGTCAGGTACTTTGAGGAAAGCTTTGTCTTGTTCTGTTTTCAGAAGTTAGTGCAGCTGGCTTTTAATATTTACTGTGGTCATGGAATACAGCAGAGCAAATGTAAATATTTGGAGGATGGGGTGGAGATGACTGCCACTAAAATCTTTCTGTGGGTAAAAATGAAGCATTGAGGCCAGAGACTGTGGTGAATAAGTGGGTATTATTTTTTTGAAGTCACAGCTCTGTCTTGACTGAGACCTGATCTGATGAAGGCATTAGAGCTGGATAAGGTGTTTCATCTAAATGCTGGTTGCCTTTGAAAGTGTCAAATAAAAGATTTGTACGGGAGGAGGATAAAACTTTGCCATGGTTGAGGACAAAATATTTAACAGCAACAGCAGGACACTGGGAAGCCAAGGGTGCTTCTGCTGAGATGTAGTAGTGCCATGTTCAGTCGGTTCAGCTCTAGAAAAGATAAATGTCCCGATCTTCCTATTTTATTAACCTAGGGTATCTCCATGTCTTTCTGGTTTTGACCAGAGATCTTTTCCAGTGTCGCTGAAGTTGGTCTATTTTCAGCCTTTTGTCTATTGTGACTAAAAATAATTTAGTTGAGCTAGTCAAGGATTTGGCTGTTCCAAATATAGACAGATAGGGTGACTTGCCAAACTAGAAAGAGCACAATGGAATGGTTTTGATTTGAAGTTCAGTTCATCCCTTTGCTTTTAAGATAAGAAATTCCTGAACTGAGAAGGCAGATACAACTTCCACTTTAAGAAGGGACACTAGGAAAGGTCAAAACAATTTAGAAGAGATTTGTCTCTTCAAATAAGGCAAGTAGTTATGTTGTTTTAAAAAAGGAAATGAAATCTTCATTGTGGAGGACTTATTCATGTAAAACAGATTAAAATATGCATTCATAATATGTAAATATAAAGTCAATTAACATGAATCTTTTTTACAGTAGAAGTGATTGTAACCTGCCAGTGTCCTCTGGGACGACTTTGAAACTGAAATGCTTCTTCTCTATAGTCCCAGTTAGCAAAAATCAATAAACAGTAAACACAGAGTGGTTTGTTGCCAAGTGAACGATGTCTGAATAGGACAGTTTAATTTTCAACAGATGAGCAGAATTCACCAGGAACAGATAGGCCTGGGAGTCTACAAAGCCCTGCACACATTCCAGAAGGCAACAGAAAAATTCAGAAAGAGGATTAAAATACGTGTTTGGACTGACTCCTCTATTTTGCCTCAGATTTAGTCAGTTACACTCATGTGAAGTCAATATGAAGAGGGTATAAAAACACTGAGGCTTTTATTTCCACTTTCAGTTTGATCTTTTCTTTGATCCTTGAAAGGTTCCATCAGAGCAGGACAGTTTGAATCTGTCAGGAGGCCTGTTGGTAAAGAGGGTCGTGGTGTGTCAATTTAGCAAAAGCAACATCTTTCCCCTGCAAGTGATTCTGCTAGGAGACTGCGAAAGGGATGAGGGGGAAGGAGGCCACATTCTTACTAGCTCTTACCGTTGCCACAATTCTCTGAAGCTGATGCTGTCAAGAATATTCTAGTTAAAATAAAGAAAACATTTATATGTTATACAAGTGGATGTCTGACTTTTCCTATGAAGAGTTGGAGTAATTAATTTATTTGATTATGCCAATTATGCCAGGTAATATAGCCATTTAAGTGGCCGTGCTTTGACATTTCTAGAATTCAGCATTTTTTAATTAGTCTTAGATAAAAACTTATAACAAGGTATTTGATCAATTTTTACGTGAGATCTGCTTATATACAATTCTGTTGTATAGAATGAATTATTCTATTCATAATCTGTAACTTTCATTTTGTGTATGGTCCTAGAAATATTTATCACTGCATCCTCAATTGCGTTAATCCAAGTTGCAAGTAGTTTGCATGTTTCTGGCAGTACTGAGTTTGGCTCAACTGAGTACAAAACTCTTAATTTTAAGTAGATTGCTGAGGGTTTTGTGCATTTGCTATGTTCAGCATTTGAAAGCAGTTTCTGCTGAAAGACTGTCTACTTAAAATTCAAGCACTTTGCAACTAAGGAACTCCAAAAAGAGGTAATGAACCATAAATTATTGCTGTTAGATATTTAATACTCAATCAGTATGTGCTCTCTCATGCATATCCCACTGGCATTGCATTTATTCTGACAGTGTGTTACTGGTTCAATTACTTTGCTCATTTACAATAAAAGATTAATGAAAAGAGGTATATTTTAGTTCACAGAGATTAATTGCATCCCTTACTTTCCCTACTCTAGAAATATTCAACCCGTAATCCTGATAGCTTTTTCGTCAACAAGTACATGGAAAATTAATAGACTTTCTTCTGCTGGAATCCTCAGTAGGCTTGCAGATACAAACATCCAGGGAAAAGCTGACTGAAAGTTGGCTTTCTGGTATGGAGGAATTAATTTACCTTCTCTCCCTCGCTCTTTCTCTTTCCTTCTCCCTTTAATCCACTCTAATGACACGTTGAATTAGTCAGAATAAACCCGCTTGTGCAGTAAGAGTTTGAAACCAAAATGTTCTTTCTAAAGTTGTCCAACTAATACGTGTGGTATATTTCCCTACTGAGGTGAGGCCAAAAGCAGCTGGTCATTGTGAGGGTGGACAGACATTTCAGGCACTTACTAGGATGTTACTGCCTTATAAAATTTAACAGCCTTTATATTTGTAATGTACTTGCTAAGGTTACTAATAACTTAGTTTTAATCTTGTTATGAATGTAGTTGATACTTGTTTAAAATTTCAGAGGTTCTCACATAATTTAAAACTGAATAACCTCTCTGGAATTTTACACGTTGGAGTAAAACCTCACAACTAAAGATGACTGGGAGGAGGATCAGCAATACAGGTATTCATATCTGTGGTGTTGACATGTTGGGAAAGAAAATGCCCTGCTTTATTTTATAGGAGTTCTGGCTACATTAATGAGAAAATTAGTTTGAGGAAAAGGCAGTAGTGACAATAACATGACAAAACTCTCAGTGTCAGTTATTTACAAAAATACAAAGTTAAAAAGCTGACATGCAAGCTGCGGAACCTTAAGGCAGATCCTCAGCACTTCATGTCTGCAGGTGGAGTTTGGCTTAGCCTCTGAAGCAGCAGCCAGCCTGATGTTAGTGGAATGCAAGTATAGCAGGGCAGACTTCAAAAAGGGGTTGCTTTGACTTCAGTTTAGAAAAGCATCCAGAAATTCAGAACTAATCACAAATTTAGAAACCTCTTCAGCTTACAAAACCAGAAAGGAAATCTGATTAAAATAATCTTTCTTACAATGTTTTGGCAGTTCTGGCTCTGTTTACTACTGGAAAGAGTAGAAAAAAAAGATAGAACATGTCAATATTTTTGACCTTTGACCATCTCTGAAAACATCTTTATTTGTTTTAAGCATAAAACTAGATGTACGCTTTAGGTATGTCCAGCAGATGCACTTACTTTACCTAACTTGTTTGCCTTTCTACGGTCATATAGTAAAGGCTCCTAGAACTAGCTT
>JAVJGJ010000033.1:14567363-14591380 GCA_035590215.1 Microhierax caerulescens
AAAAAAAAATCGTAATATCCAATCTAAATCCCCTTGTGCAACTTGAGGCTGTTTCCTCTTAAAAAAAAGGGGGGGGTGAGGGGGTGAATGGATAATGATGGGAGGAGTAAACAAGAGGGTCTTGATAGAGGAGAGTTGGGTCGTTGTTGTAGAATGGGTGACATGCTTCTGACAAAAGGCATCAACAGGACATAGCTGTCAGATTCAGACCTGGAGAGAAGCAGAGAAAAATTATATCAAAGTTAATGGTGTTATTGACAAACTTATCAAATGTATTTTGGAGTAAGGCTTGGTGTGAATACAACTGAAATGACCAGTTGGCGCCTTTTGTAATCCCTGAACCTGTTGGTTTTATCCTTTTCCAGACTCTCTAGTGATTTGTCTTCTATGAGTCGTTTTTCTTTGCAATCTCTATCTCGCTATAGGGTTCTCCATTCAAAGCAGAAAATGAAGGAGTGGAAAAAGGAAACAGAACCATTTCACAAGAAATTTATTGCAGATAGCAATTTAGGAGACTCATTATCCCAGTATGAGGAAAATACAGTAGGATCCGAAGAAAGCCAACACAATACAAATGCAGTGAATATATTCAGTGATTGAATAGACAATATAATAATTTTTCAGTTCAAGTTAATAAAGATCATAATTCATTTAGCTGTAATAGAATGTATTAAGTAAATATTAATGCTAATTAATATCCTACTATTGAAAAAGCAGGAAATAAACCACATGCAATTAGTTCAAACCAGCAGAAATTATTAAGTTCCTGGATAATTGGCAATGGTATAACTGAGATATTGGCAGAAGTCTTAGTGGCAAGAGGGTTAAAAATGCATGTAAGAATTTTCCAAGTAAGTCTAGTTACAAAAAGTATACAGTGCTGAGGTGGTAGAGAGGGGCAGTTGTAAGCTTCCAGTATTATTATTTTTTTTCAGATTGGAGCAAATGAACTAGAAAGGCAGTTTCAGCATTGTCAGTGCTATTAACACTGTATTCTTGATTGCAGCATTTTAATGTATGCAGTTTCTTGATAGATTCCCTCCTTGTATCCCAACTAAACACTTTTTTTGAAATGCAAAGACAGTCTTGTAGATGGAGTCAACAGAGCTGGTCAGAACCAGTAAAAGGACAGCAATTTTGAACATATTCTGACTGGCTATAAAAATCAATAAGACTTCAGACACTGCATTTAGATATATGCTCAACTCTGTGGTGTATCTCAGCTTTTGACTCAATAGGAGGCATTTGTGCTGTGGATGTGCAAGTTCTGCAGTACGCTCTGGTGTCTTGAAATGAATCCTATTTGTCAGCCAGCTTCGACAATCTGACCTTTGCTCTGCCCATCATTGCAGGAACAGTAATTTTAATTTAGAAACAGAAAGTGATAAGTAGTGCATCAATTTACTCTTAAAGCACAAATTTCCAATTTCTATCCACGTTATAACTATTATGAGCTGATATGGAGAACTCCATCTGCCTGACCAGTAGCGCACACACCAGAATGCTTTTCCTGCTGAGTTAACAGAGTTAAACCTGTCTGCTGACTCATAGTGAATTAACAAGTAATAAAAATACTTCTCACTATTACTGGGTTCAAAAGATGTCTACCACATACAATCCACACAACTTCAGCCTGTAAGGGATACCTTCTTAATGAAACTGTGAAGGGAAGCACGGGAACTGTGCAGCACCCATGTGCCATTAAAGCCATCATAGATGACCTTTCCACAGGCTAAAGATCACTCTGGCTTGGCCTTTTTTGCATAATACAGTGCAGTATATCTAGTGCAAGTATAATGTTTACTAACAGAATTTACTCATTCTGGTAGTAAAAGGGAAATATTGACAAAGGCAGTCTCTCACTTGTCCAGTCTGGGCAGAACTTGAGTACTCGTAACAGATTCACTAGTACCAGATCAAATAGGATGAGTGTACAGTATGTGGCACAGAGTGCTGAATGTTACTGCACTTATAATAGTTCCAACAAATAGCTTGTACTATTTTTGAAAGCTATATACAAAGGATATTGTATCTCGAATCAATGTGGATTACGGTAGTTATTTGCAACAGGCTGTGTATCACTCGACACATTAATACTTGAATGTAATACCAGGCCACCCTTCCTTTGGGGGGGAGGGGACGACTGATGTACTAGTGGGATGTGGTGGGGCTTAGGTAGAGCAGAACATGTTCAAGGCTGAAGAAGGAAGTTCTTGGGCTCGTGCTCTCACCAGAAGCATTTGCTTGACAAGAGGATACTCAAATGTTTGGGTACTTTCTTTCTTTTCACCCCAACTCAGCCTTGGCACTAGCTGTCTTCTGTGCAACTTTGATGTCTTTGCCAGCTTTTAAATTTACTTTCTTACATTACAGGTCTCTATTCAGCAAAGAAAAATATCTTCTTCTGTAGGTTTCATCACTAGTAACTCCTCTACCACAACTGCATGCATGGGATTACGGCTCTAAACCCTTTCTGGGCACTTATCCTGACTAATAGCGCAAAAATGTGGGGAGTTACTGCTTCCTGAGGGGTACCAACTAGAAATCTAATTTCAGGTTTCTGGTGAACAGTGGGCATAAAAGCTGTTACTGTTTATTCAGGGATTTCACCATACTCTCTAAAGGTTATATCTATGTAACTGTTTTCTTAAACTTTGTTTTTGATTGACCTTTTCCAGTCTGTGAATGGCCTGGAGAGTATACAATAAAGGTTTGTGACACACAAAGCAAACTAGAAATACAGTTCGATGTCACATAAAGCCAACAAGGTAGACAAAAAGTGTATGCTCTTAGGAAGTTAAATATAAAAAAAATACATGAGCTTAATGCTTTCTCTTAATGTCTTGATGAAAATGTGTTCTTATAATTAGTTAACTATTTGCCAGAGTCACTTTACCATCCAAAGGTCTTGTAAACATTTACTAAATTGAATTATTGAAATACACTTATAGACTTCCTGCAATAGATTTGTACTTGTACTACCAATGCATTCAAGAAAAATAGTCCTCCTTGTGCCTTTTCATCCATTCATTATAAGATGGTGTCTGTAGAAAGTTTTCCAGTGCTAATGCTGTGGTTTATGTGTGTGCATATACATATTTATAAAATCATTAAAATGGCTTTTTATGTAAATGCTACTCTTTGTGGCTGAGATTTTTTAGAAGTCTTCTACTTCAACAGCATGGAGAAAAGTTAAGTCCATGTTATGGTGCACCAGACTTGGTTCTTTTCCTTACAACACTGCATCTGTTAAGCAACTGAGGAAAACTGTTACCAAATCAGGTGTTCCAGTGTGTGAGGTGGCGTTCTGTATCTGACACAATGTTGGGAAACTTACTGTTGTTGCTGTACCGTTGTAAAATTAAGCATCTAATTTTAATTGAGTTTCCATGTAATGACAACTTCAACAGTAATTACTAACTTTAATTAAAATACTTTCCAGCTAATCTTTGGACATTATCCCTTTTAATTATAAAAGGCGTCTGTTGTATTAATAGCCTTGGAGTCTGCCTTATTTGCCTTAAAATGTAGGTGCATGTACAATTAAACTTTTGCCATGTTTCACTGTGTTCTGGGTAAGACCAGTGACCATTATGCGTTACAAGGCTTAGAGCTGTGATAATGAAGCAAATTTGTGCTGAAAACCTGTACTTCAAGGGAGTATTAGAGCTCATTAATTTCATTAGCTGAATGTATCTTTTTCATCATAGTTTTAAAGAAATCTTGCAACACCGTGTAAGAGTACTGTGGCACTGCAGAATGGACCAATTTGTTTAATAACTGTGACTTCATAGCAAATAAACATTTTCACATGATTAGTCTAATAGTATGCCAAGACAGGATTTTCTTTCAAAGTTCAACATTTTCTCTTTTGCATATTTCTTAACTGCATTCTGTTGTGACACATTACATTCCACATCATTAGGAACTAGTAGAGTGTCAAGACATCACACTGCTTGGTACAGAACAGCAAAGCTAGGAGTTACGCAGAACAGGCTTAAGGCATACACAAATAAGGTACAGTCTAGGATGGGAGGACAAATCAATTTGAATATCTGAAGAGGTGGGAACTGACTGCTTCCAGCTCAGCTTTTTTTTTACTCTTCTGACTCCTTCAAGATTCAGCTGTTGCCTTACCACAGTTATGAACTGGAAAAATCCAATCTTCCAGGACTGCTGCCCTGGTTGGTACATCTTTCTTCTAACTTCTTATCTCCTGGAGTTAAAAAAAAAAAAAAAAAAGAAAAGCTGTAGTTCTTTACCCATTTTTTTTTTTTTTTTAGTTGTTTCTTAGTAGCTGGGAAGGATAAACAGTGTGGAGGAGAAAAGAAAGAAAGAATGACTTTTTTTCAGGGGGAGTTGGGGGTTGGTGGAGGCTTGAAGATGCACAGCTTTAGAACAGAAGGCATATTGAATGGGTCAGAGGAGTTTATAATTGAAGAGGGGAGAGGGGCAGTTCAGAGAGGAATTTCAGGAGTGAAGTAGACTGAGCAAGGATGGCCTTGAGGTGTCTGTCTCAGTTCTGTGTAAGGTGGTACAAGGAGGACCCAAAGCTCTTGGAGGCAAGGATCCTTCTTTCCATTTGTTTGGGTGTGCAGAGGGCATGTCAGTTGCTCCTGTCGGGGTCAGCTTTAAGTACCTCCCTTACCATTATTTTGGGAGACTTCCTGCTAGGTATCCAAACAAACAAAATTCTTCTCTTTTAATGGACATATTTCCTTACTGATACAATAGAAATCATGGAATACTAGGTTGGAAAGGACCTTAAGGATCATGTAGTCCAACCTGTCATAGCAAAAGAGAATATTGGTTTGCATTTGTAAGGCCCCTGTATTCTGTTCCATATGGTTGGCTCTGCCCAACTACCACATTGCAATCTATCAGTTACAGTTGCTGACACCTCTTAAAGGCTGTCTCCGTATTTAGATGGGTGGTATGTCAGGCTTTAGTTACCTTTTCAAGTAGGATGGGGCCAGGCTCTCTTCAGCGGTGCCCAGTGACAGGACAAGGGGCAATGGGCACAAACTGCACCACGGGAAGTTCCAGCTGAACATGAGGAAGAACTTCTTTACCCTGAGGGTGACAGAGCCCTGGCACAGGCTGTGTGGGGTCTCCTTCTCTGGAGACATTCAAAACCCACCTGGATGTGACTCTGTGCATCCTGCTGTAGGTGACCCTGCTTTAGCAGGGGGTGGGCTGGATGATCTCCAGAGGTGCCTTCCAACCCCAACTGTCCTGTGATTCTGTGTATCATGGCAACAATGGAAGGTAGTTCCCTAAAAGATGAGGTTGTGGTGTCTGCTCTGAAAGGAGCAGATTATACAGTCTCAGCCAGTTAAGCATTTCCGTGACTTTGGAATTATTCCAAATAATTTATTAAAAAAAAATATAACATGCTATTGGTGATATTAAGTGATGTTAGTAATGACTGAAAACAGTCAAATATCCCTTCTTTGACAATGCACTATTATATAAATATTTCTCCCTTTTTTCTTTTCTTTTAATGCAAGTGAGATGCGTTGTGTCCTAAATTTAAAGAATATCTATAACCCAGATACATAGCTATAAGTACTTAAAAATTGCCATCTTCATATCTTCTAATCTTAATTACTTATCTACATGAGGAGATACAAAGAAACCTCACCTGCTAATGTCACAACAGATTTGTCTGAAAGCAATGCATCTTATAATGCTAGCATGGTCCGAAGAACTAGTGCTTTGCTTTTATTTGAAAAACTACCCACCAAATGAGTTACTGAAAACATACACCCTACAAATAAGCATAATTCTACTTTTAGATAAGTCCTATATTTGTTTCTGTATTTAAGTAATTAAAAAAATCATTACAATCGTAAATTATCATAGAATTTGTTTAGCTAATATTAGCCCTAAGCCTCATTCCATAGACCTTGTTCAGTCAGAGTGAGAATCTCCTTTACAGTCTGGATTATGGCTTGGTTTCTGACTGATCATCCTCCCTGCTAGGTCTCTGGTACTGTGTTTCCAGAGGTGTCCCTTTTGTTTCTGCATAATCATTATTCTTTCTTAACAGACAGAAGAGGTAATAAAGGAGTACAGGGGAGCCTGGATGTTGCAACTGTTTTTAAAGCAAGATAAAAGTTTGCTTTCAATTAGGAAAAATAAGTTTGAAGCATAATTCCAAACTTAAACAAAAATATTTTTTTCTTTCAAATAATGGCAATATATTTTCTCATACAGAAATGTAAAACTGTTTTCTCTTCTGTCCCAGGGGAACAAGTGAAAGAGTTAAGGTGGTGAAACTGCAGCATATATTTTTTCCTTAGTGTTGATTGTTCCCAAACTCTCTTCTTTTGTTCTACATGCAGCGCAGCATAAGTTCCAGAGAAGGCAGAGATCTTGACACATGTAAGAAGCAGCCACGATGATTAGTAAGGAAAGGGCTTCCTACACAGCTAGAATGATAACTGCCGGTGTTTACTCAGACTACTCTGAAACTGTTTCCCTCCCTAATAGCGATCATGTGACATGAAGTGTTCTGCCTAAATCTAGTCTCCTGGACAAGAGGAGTCTGTGTTTCAATACCTTTTCATTGAGCTGAACTGGTTACCAGTTCCTCTTGGAATGCTGGTTTTGGTTGGTTTTTTCCCCTCTTCCCCCAAAAGCTATAGCTGGCTGATTTGCCTGCTCTAAGTCAAAACGTAGCACCTTCTATGATGTACACAATCAAGATAAATCCTCAACTGGAAAGCAGCTGTTTAACTAGCATCACAGTGCCTTAAAGAGTTGTTGAGTCTTTTAATTTTCCAAGGTTTAGTTTATTTTAATGTCCCTGAGGACTGCTTTCTTTACGAAGATTAGTAAAGTTAGTGATATTGAAGTCCTTTGCAATTACTGTGATACAACTTCAGTTAAGACAAGTTAAAAGGAGAACTGAGGTAGAAACGAGTGATAACCTGTTTAGTAGTTGGTTTTATGAATGTAATTTAGTTGAAGGGTACCTATGAGATGCCTTGAGGTAGTAAGTTCAGATGTTTACCTAAAATGAAATCAGTCACCTGAATTTTCTGATGCGCACAATATTTTAGTGTTGTGAAATTGCGGGGCAGGTTGTCTGTTTCAGTTAACTTGATTTGACCTCACTGCAGTTGGAAAATTTATTAGTTATGTTGCTTTCAAAGTGACTTTTCAGTTCCCATTGTTTTTCAACGAAATACTTACCAAAGCCCTGATCTGTTTTAGATAGGAGCTCACCTGGCAGAACAGATGTGCGTGACCTCCTCCCCCATGTTTGTTTAACTTTGTTTTTGCAACAGTGTAAGACTGCTTTGATTAGGCTTCCAGTTCCAGTTTTTGTTACCAGTAGACTGTAAGAGAGGAAAATGGTGAAAATACAAAGCAGAATATACTGTTTGGATTTTTTTTACATGTGTGAACCTTTTCCTAGCTGTAAAATGAAAAGGCAGGACTTCAGAATACTGCAGCCATTTGTAAAGTACCGTTGCCTATACATACTCTGATGGGGGACCAAATACAAGCCACTGAAGAAAGAAAAAAAAGAGGGTTTTGACAATCTTAATGCAAGGTGTTGATAACATCCCTACCCATAATTATACTGTTTCTCCTATAATGCTGACAGCAAGATATCATGCAACTATGATTTTACTAACTTGCTAATTGCTTTGTCTCTAATGTTATTTATTAGGTCTTGTTCTTGATCTTCTCAGTATTATCTACTGAAACAATTTCAAATGCAATTTCATAAAGAGAATTTTCAAATTTCAAATTCTCAGGACTGAAATAAAGTGGACAGGTTAATTCTATTAATACTTAATGATTGCACACTACTTCCATTTCTTTACATTTATGTTTATTAAATAACATGCACTATATAGAGAGAATAACATCACTGGTTTCTGAATGTCTCACTTGCACTTTCTGCCTTGAAGCCTGACTTGTTGTCGTGAGGCTATGTTTTGGTTTGGTTTTTTTTTGTGGGTTGTTTTTTTTAACCATTGTCTAACCTGAGATAACAGATTAAGCAGTGATACATGTGTAAAGTGAAAGGGCTCATGCCACTTCAAGCATTCTTAAGTTTTTGGCTGTTTCTAATATATGGCTGCTTTCTGTGAGAATCACCTTGCTTTTAGTGTGTCCTGAGGTTTTGGAGTTATAACAATCATATATATTAATATATATATATATATTATAAACATCCATCATGTAGTAAAAGTTATTACATTAGACTGACTTAGCTTAGGAGTCATTAGTTGTTTCAAAAAATGTAAGGGACACTTTTTTGTTTACGAGCCAAGTTAAGCCAAGGAGTGCAACAGCGTGGTGTCAGCTTTGGCTCTGCTTGGCTCTGCTGCTGACAGAGCAGCTGGCCTTCCTGAGCTGGGGAGGAGGAGATGGAGGAGTCCTCAAAGGCAGGCAGGAGTGCAGCAAAAGGGAGATCAATGGCTCTCTATAATTCACTGAGTTCTATGAGGATAGCACAGTTACACTCACATATATAAGGACATGGGAAGTGTTAAGTAATTTGTAGTTCAACAGTAGTTCAATTTTTAGAAATGCTGATTTTTTTTTAAAAAAATAGTAATAGCAGCTACTCAGAGGTAGCATCATTGTCAACCTTTTCATTTGCAATCTGAGAAGTCTAAATTACTTTTTCAAGGGCACTATTAGATGAATGTCATGCAATTTAGTGTTCTCTGTCAAATATTAGATGTCAAGGCAGTTTATATTGAAGGCAATGTAGTTAATTAACAAAAACTTTAACTTTGTAGTAGTTTGACACCCAATAAACAGTAGTAAATATATTGTGATTTGACATCTTATGCTTTCTGTTAGTTCTGTACATTTATTTCTTCAAACCTAACAAATACAGAGAAAGGCAAAAAGGTGATTCAAGGCTAATCATCAGAGTACTAGCAAGTGTATATTAAACAGCTTGTATGACCCTTCTTTTGCACACAAGTTTATTACTGAATTGGACATCAATCCTGTCACTAGAAAGCTGCTTAGAGCCTAGATGCAGAATCCCATGCTCCTGTGAATATATTTGATCACTTTATGTGAATTAGGTGCAATCAGTATTGGAGCAGAGCTCATAATAAGGACTGTTTGTTGAACAGCTATCCTGAAAAAGTGTGCAATTGGTACTGTTTTTTGGTTTTTTTTTTGCCCCCTGTGCATATCTTTTTTTCTAAATTCTGTCTTGGTCTTGGAGCCTTTGCAAAGGTAAAGGTACTTTCTTGTGTCTCTAAAAAAAAAAAAAATATTTGCCTTTGACTTGCAATTATACAGGGTTTTGAATAAACCGCACCAATACCTTCCTAAATTAGAAATATTTTACCACATATATTTTAGAATGAAAAAAAATGTATTTTTTTCATAAGTAATCTTCATGTTGCCATTAAAAAAAGCAAACCTGTATAATTATTACTGAAGGTCACCCTGATACCACATAATGCCCAATTATCATATAACTGATGCTATATGCTGTATTCTGCAGCAGGTGTTGGTGGGGTGGAGGCCTAAAGCAGAAAAAGCAAACACTGGACATTGGAGGGATAGGTTCTAAAGTGTCAAGGGGGCGCTGGATGCTTAAAGCTAGATAGGTTCTTAGAAGAAGAAAAAAAACAAAAAAAAACAAAAAAACCCCAAACAGAAGCTAAGAGCCCTTGGTTAAGAAAAGCAGCGTGAAGAGATTTCAAGGTTACCCTGAGACCAAATATCTCTCAAGCATCCTGTGACAACACTGTATTATGCATTTCCTTTGAATTACCTACCTGATCAGAAGTGATCAGATCACTTCTTTCTTCCAAGGTCCAGCAAGGCATCTAAAATAATTTACACTCGACTGTTCTGAGTTGTATAAATATTTGATGACATGAAGTCCTGTGGGCACTGCAATAATTATACAAATTGTAATGCTAATCCTTGGTATCAATAATGCCTTTGGAGAAAATAGCATTATATACTTCACTCCCAGAGAATAATAGCAATATTAACGCAGCACTGACACTTGGCAGAGCTGCTTCCCCAGCCTATGTTCACTTGGCAATTGGAATTGCAAAGAAGCATAGAGAGCACACATTTCTGGCTGCAGTTCTGCTTCACAGTGGCAGAAAGAATTTGGCATTTAATGATATGCAAAGTGTTGTTCCTGTTTGATTGTAGTATACTATACATGCCTTGGAGCATGACTTAAAAGTAATTTAACAACTGGAATAACAGGCATTTGGGAAGAAACTAATTTCATATGAAGGCAGATCACAGACGCTAGGCTTGTTGCCTTGTCATGCTATATGAAGTTGGATATCAAGCTAGCAAGATGATGTGGGGGGTAACATTGCTCAGTTCAGACTGGATGAGATCCACTTGACAAAATAACATAATTAGTGAAGTGAACATTGTAGTTAACCTGCTTTACAGACCCATATCAAAGACCAAATGATTTTATTTTTTTTTCTCTCCTTAACCTTTCTCTGCTTATCAGTTTGGACTCTTGCACACTGGTTCTGCACTATTCCATATCTACACGTTGCTGCCTGCTTCCTCTATTTTATTAACTTGGAGAAGGAAACATATCAGTTGAAGTGAAAAGTGATTTTGGTTTCAGAGTCTACTTCCTTCTCAGCTATTTTGCTGGTAGACTTGTCAAACTGAATAATCATCAATAACAGTTGTCCATATGTACTGGAAACATAACTGAAGTTGCTAGTGTGTTCAAGTAGTTCACAGTAAACCTGGAAAGACAGGAGGAAAAAACAGTATTATCAGCCTCTGTTACTATCTCCCAATTTGTCATTCCTTTTACCAGAGCTAAAGGCTTACAATTCAGCTTCCATCTCTTTTGGTCTGAATTGAGGATAGAGGCTGGAGGAGAGCTGGGTTTTTAGAATGGTCAGATTTTTTCAGTCTTTCTTAATGTAGTCTGACTTACGGCAGTAAAAGAATGAGGAGAAAATTGGAAGTGGTATGGCGTGTTGCAGGAGGGCGTGGATGGAAGTCAGGGGGTTGAGAGTCTTAAAGCTCTATGATCAATGTTATCAGAGTGGCTAAGAGTTCTGTACTTAAGTAATTACCTAACTGAATAAAATCTATGGTTGTTTTTGACACCCTCAGCACTAATTAGGGAATTAAGGCAGAACCCCAAATTTCCCTTTAGCATATGTAAATCTTAGTTCTTAATCTTTCATAGTCCACAAGATCGCTATAAGAACTTTGAGGTTTTTTGAAGTATAACTCTGAGGTTGAAATTATTTTAAAAATAGAAATTATTTGTACTTCATTAGCAGCTTTTATTCAAGAAATTAAAGTGCTTTACCAACCGTAACAAAGTAAGCCACATAACAAAGTTGGGAAGTAAGAAAGGGATATAACTAATTCCCTTGCTGTAAGAAAAATGATGTAGCAAAAATTGCAAAGTCAAACCTTCTGGGGAAAGACAAACCAATATTTTTCCACTATATATATTTCCATTTCTTTCTCTGTGTTCATGTATCTTCTGATGTAGCTCTAAATTACTCCATACAATACCTTTGTGAGATACATATGTATCCTTAATGAATGCATTAGATAACCATATAAAAAAAAAGGTAGAAATAATCTGGAAAAATCAATATAACCCAGCATTCAATTAGTGGAGTCTTAGAGTTCCTTGATATGTTATATGTTTAAACATGGGCTATACAGCATAAATGTTGTATAATTACTTCTGTATGTGGAGATAATTTTACTCTTGCACAGGAAAAAAATTATCAAGTGTCTATTCAACTCTCCCTTTAAATGAAATCTCAGGAAGTTACATACCATTTGTGTCCCAGAATGGCTAACATTTATCTCTCAGTATGGTGATTCTATGTTAGGATATCTTGCTGGAAAAAACAAACAAACAAACTTTTTAAATCAAGAAATGGAGAATTAAGCTGTAAGTGATACCTTCTTGCTGTTGCTGTGAAACTTCTCAGACTCCAACATGTCTGACAATGCAATCTGACAAATGCAGTAGGAGATGGGTGTTATATCCTATTCTGAATTTTGTTAGTTGCCATTTTTAGTGAATACTAATCAAGTTCTATGTGACACCTCTCCCAAAACATTAGAATTCAATGGTATAATGAAATTCATAGTAGAACATGCCAATGCTCATTTGAGACCTGTTTATCATATTCCCTTCAGTTAAATAAAAAAGATCATTTAGGAAATGGTTTAGGTGAAATTACAGATTAGTGTTCTACTTATTCATGCTTAAAATTGAGTTCTATTTCAGCTGTGCTGGCTAATATATCTGATATTTTAGGGGCTTTTTTCCACATCAGTTCTTAAAGTTCATTGTGTACCAGTAAGTGATCCTTTTCCTGCATTTTGGCAACTAATCTCTGATCAAAGGAATATAAAATCCTAAACATCAAAGGTGCTTCTTAAGGGTTTACAAATCTCTGCTTTCTTCTGTATCACAGAATATGAGTGCTAGTTTTGAGGACACTGCATTTTATCTCTGGGGGGAAAATGATGTCTCCAGAAACTTAAACAATATCAGATCAACTGGTAATTTTCATGTTTGTATATTATATTAGCTTTTCTATTTCTTCAGCAGAGCCATCTGGACTATAGGCTGCAATAAAGAGTGCATTGAATATAATTATAGTAATTCAGGGGGAAAAAAGTGTGATTTCTCAAAATTAACATTGTTAAAAAGTCTAGTATGACTTTCAATTACAGAAAAAAAAACATTAGAAATCACTAGACTAAAAGCATATCAAAACAAGCGCAGCAGAGAAGTAAAGGAACAAAGAAAGTGTATAAACATCAGTGTTGAATGCTGGTAATCTCCCCTATTACTGGTAGCAACCAAACATGTTAGCACCCATGTTTTTGTAACAAAATTTTGCTGGATATCTATTTATTGTTCTGTTGTTTTTTTTTTTTTAACTTAGCGTGCAGGTCTTTTATATGTTTGTTATTGATCCTTTGTTCAAGATCTTTACCACTATGGGAAAATCTGAACACACACAAGTACTGGTATGTTTATCAAAATTGTAGGCATGAAG
Organism: Microhierax caerulescens; assembly: GCA_035590215.1. Lineage (NCBI taxonomy): Eukaryota > Metazoa > Chordata > Aves > Falconiformes > Falconidae > Microhierax > Microhierax caerulescens. Next base: position 14,580,404 of record JAVJGJ010000033.1, read on the forward strand.
GAGCATGGCAACAATGTGCAACTGGGTGCAGGGTAGGAAGCAGTGGGATCCTCAAGACTGATACTGTCCTACTAATGAAAGAGTACTTGTCAGGAGAAAGCAGCTTGTCTAAATCTTAGGGTTAGTTGCGTGGTATATATGTGCTACCTTTATTATTAGAATCTCCAACAGGTGCTCAATAGTGTTCTCGGTCAGCTGTGCTCTTTGAAGACATTCAGTGTAAATCCCCTAAAATCCCATGCTTTCTGTTAAAACGTATTGTGATGATTGCTAGTGTGCTTTGCTATGGCACTGCATCTCTGCAAGTGTGTATGATCAAAAATCTACCACCCATGTAACAAAAATACATATAAAACCATTGAGGAGGAACACTTATTTCACAGGTCAGGTGAGATCTCAAAGTCTGTAAGACTCTCTGATCTCATGTCCCTTCCATTTTTACAAAGTTCAGGTGTGGTCTCTAGGTTGTTTGTTTTGGGGTTTATTTATTTATTCTACTGCTCTTTTGAGCTTTTTCCTTGTATGCTTTCCCCTGGACACAACCCAGCATGTACTGTTCTGCTCTGCACCGTTCCTGTTAGTAACTACTGCTGGTTCTTTTTGTGATCATTCTTCCTTTCTCACCCTATCCATAGGATTTCTATTTCTTTCCTGCAAGAGATTCTTCCTAGTGTTGTGGTTATTGTGGTGTTAGTTTATTCTGAATTTGCCAATTTCATCGTTTGCGTTTTAGTTTTCTTCCCCCTGCTCTCCTGCTACAGTAATATGTGACAGATCCCTTTACACAGGCACAGGAAAAAAGGAAATTTACTCCTGGTGGTTTTAAGTAGTTTGGTGTCAGTGTGTTTCCAGTTCATAGGTCATTGTATGTTTTGTATTGCCTCTACACGCAGTAGTAAGCTCTGTTCAGGAGAACACTGGCTTAAACTAAAATTGTGACAGATCATCACTCCATGCTCACGGAAGAGTAAATAATAAAGGAGGTAGTAATGATCAGTGGCTGGAAAGAGGATCTACAGCCAAAACATACTGAGTAGGGTCCTATGACAGACTGCAATTTGCTTGTATGAAGCATTGACAAAGATTATATACTATGTTTCTGAATGAAACCATAGGTTGACCCATCTGTACCAAGTACAGATTTTTAGGAACTCTGTAAAGTCCCCATAATTATCCAATGCAATGGCACAGAATTCTGCATGAAGCAGCTATGTGGCTCTTCACTTCTGATTGCTATAGTCCTTGAAAGTGGTGTTAAAACCCCCATTGATCTGTATGGGAACTCAGCTGGACTACCTCCAAATGCTTTTGAAAGTCCTGCTGGTTTTCCCTACACTTTGATTTATTCAGTCTATTCTAAAGGGCAATTTCTATCTCTAATGGATGCCATCAGTATTTTCAAATGAGGCACCTTTTTAAAATGTAGAAATAGATTTGAGAATAATTCCTGGTAAAGTAAATGTTGAGTGTTAGCTTTTTGTTGTTGCTGTGCAGAAAAATACAGTTTTGCTTGGGGTTGATAAGAGATTGAAACGTGTGGTTAATAATGAAAGCTGAAGTGGGAGTTACTTTAATAATGGGATGTCATGTGTAAGCCTATAAAATAAACAGTAATTATCACATTTGAGAAACTACTGTTAGAATTCATATTGCTTTTGACAGCTTCATCTGTACATCAAGCCTTTCTGGATTATGCGCTTTCTTGTTCTTAATGAGCAAACAAATGAAACAGAAATTCTTACCCTGATAGAAGGTGTTGATTTCAGCAAAACCTAAACAAAAATAGATAAGAGTCAGTACAGCAGACTGCAGGATTATTTCTTGCTAATGCATTTTGCTGTTGCAAAACAAGATGAAAAACATAACTATAGTTTTATTATTTTTTTCTTCCACTTTCTATATGGTAAGTGTTGAAGGAAGTGGATTTTAAATATTACATAGCCCAAACCAGAGATTTTTTTTTTATGAGCAGTTGTGAATCAGAAAAAAACTCTATAGTTTTTGCAAAGAAATGGTAATGTCTCATGTCTGTGAATCAAATTTTGCTATATCAGATTTGGAGAAGATGGTAAGTATTTGTGGTTTTACTCTTTTGCTTTGTATATACACAGGAAAATTCCAGCAGAATCTGTCTTTTGAGGAAAGGTTTCTTACTAATTCTAATCTTTCTAAACTTACTAATGTAAGTTAGTATATTATTAAAATTACATATTTTTTAATAGTCATAGGACATATATCCAAGAAAATAATTTACAGCAGTTCACAATCTCTTTTATAACTTTTATTTAAATATTTGTATTTCTTTGTTCAGCATTTATAATGTTCTTTGCATTCTTTAGGAAGTTTGAAAGTGTAACACTTCCCAACAATGTAAAACATTCTTTATTTTAACAAAAAGAACGTAATCGGTACCTACCTCATAAGAACACACTCTGAAGTGTATTTATTTTGGTACTAAATAACATGTACTTGGTTATAAAGATATAGCTAACTTCAATAGCTATTTAAAGATATGTAACTTCTACACATCAGTTCTAAATTTAGTCTTCTGAGCCTTAGAGAACCAGAGCTGATGTGTGTTAAGAAATGGGAAAATAAAAGTTAAATCAAGGGAAGTAAGGAGCAGTAAATGAGTTACCTCAGTCTCATTATGCTGTCCCTTGAAAGAGTTTTGTCATGTGTTTTCTTCTATTCTCTTATATGAGGCATTAAGTTCCTGCGATTTGAACTAGTTTGTGAAATGGAGGTGCTATATGTAAAGAGGGTGTATGGCATACGCGATATGCATGGATTAGCAAATCTGCATCGGTATGTCAGGTGCAGTTCAGGAAATGTGTTTTCAGTGGAAAGTATTTCAGTGTTCTGACTTCATTCGCAGCGCTGTTAATGGCAGAGCTATTGATTTTGACATTAGCAGGATTACAGATTCCTTTAGTTTTAGCCAAATTCAGCCTCCTGTCTGTAAGCGGGCTCTGATGCCTAGTTAAAAAGGAGGCGTACCTGTCCAACACGGCAAATAAGGTGCCTGTTCTTAACAAAAAGCACTTGAGGGAGTGGTGCTGAACAGCAGGAACGCTGCCAGTGGAACTGCCCTGCCTCTGCCCAGCGGTTCGGCTCCCCGCCGGCCCGCAACCAGGGGCAGCAGAAGCAGCACGGTTTCATTCCAACGTGCTCATCACCCCGCTTCAGCACAAACCCCATTAAATTAGACACAGCAACACGCGGGCAATCGCAAGGTAGGTACTGCCTGCAGCCGCGTGTGGCTGAAACACTGCGTGTCACCCTCTAGTTGGGAGGCCTCTGTGAGCCCCTGGCCTCGGCAGCGCTGAGGTAGCCTCCGGGCTGGAAAAGACTGTTTGCAGTCCCCTGACAATCTCAATGCAGCCCCGAGCTTTGCTGCAGCAGAGATCCTTTTTGGATAAGGATAATATTTGAGCTAAACTTCTGATGTGACAGTGGAAAGCGGGAGGCGCTTTACTGAAGCAGCCAGGGCAGAGCGCCAGCAGGCCCAGCTGCAGTGCCACTCAGCTGTAAGCCATGTGCAGCACCTCAGGTACTTGTTTCTCACTGTGGTACTGGCTGTCGGACCCCACACAGTCGGTGTGAGGTGTAGTTGGGTGTTCGTACCCGTGCTGAGGAGGGAGAGGACCAGGGCCAAGCAGTCCAGATGGCATGAGGGCCCGTAAAACCCCAGTTACAAAGTGCTGGCGCAGCATTTGAGTGGTAGGTTTCTCTAGAGAAGAGCCATATCTGAGATCTACAATCCACCAGACAGAAGCTAGGGAGTTTATGTTCAGTTGTGATTTGCTATTAGGAGAGTCATCGGGTGCCCGAGCACGGAGGTGACTTGGGGTTTCCTGTTGGCGCTGCTGCAGCTGTCCTGCTCTGGAATGTGATCTGTAGCTTCCTGGGTGTTACACCCAGTGAAGAGTTTCAGCCTACTGGATGGTGCCTCTATAAACGGTTCTTTTCATTGTTATGGAGGTTGCCTTTGTGACAAAGAAGCAGAAGAAAAGCACAGTGAAGCTCATGCAGGTTATACACAAGGAATACATAGCTGTAGGAGATTGATGCGCTGTGGAAGCCTGGGAGGGGCAATAATGCGTGACCAAAAATCTCTTTAAATATACTGAATTAATGGATCTTTTTGTGGTTTGTGTCATCCCTCTGCTCCTATTCCAAGCTTTTTAACATTACAGAGAGATAAATACAATAGGCAGAAATGAGAAGGAAATAAAGGGGACAACTGAACCATAGTTTTGAAAGGATAAAATGAGACAGCAGAATGAATGAATGCTAGGCTACCATTCCTAGTACGATAGATGCTGTGCTGTCTTGTGTCCAAATTCAACTCTACTAGGTTTAGGAAATCTTAAATGCAGAAATCTCACCTAATTGTGGGGTGGGAGGACCCTATAATTTAGGTTCATTTTCTGCTAGTTTATTGTTGCACTTAAGTCTTTGTATTTTAGTTATGGAATAAAATCCCTGCAAAATGTTCTACAAAAATAGTTACAATAAGCTAGTAGTGGCAAAAGACAGCACAGCACTAAATCCTAATAATTAATAATAACTTGGCTAGTCTACTCCATCATGTTATGTTTCCAAGCCTGTGCTCTGATGATAGATACCTTTTATATGTTGGCTTCTGTTCTGGCTCCAGTCTAGAGCCAACTGGATCACAAAATGGGAAATCTCTGGTATGGGCAACAGCAAATGTTGCAATAAGGGTTAGGATATGCTCACATTTAAGCTATGAACTACACGGATGCATCTGAATTCTGAATTTGAGTGTAAATGTACTATAAACAGCAAATACACACACAAATACAACTGCATCAAAGTATGAATTTCTTCAAACAGGATAAACTGTCATCCTTAATGTATGAGTACTTAATGAGTGATCTTACTCCAAAACTCAACAAAGAACAATTTTGGTGTCTCCCATGTTACTGTGCTGTTCAGTGTCTCAGAACTGCTTTCTCTGCAGAGATCCACCTTCTGATAGAGACAGTGATAGCCCTAACTGCAGTGAGACATGCTTGCTTTCCACATGTCTTTTTTTTCAGCTGCTCCTAAACAATAAAAACATATTTCTGTCTTGTTTGCATTTATTTTTAGTTAATGGAGTGAGTACTGTTTGCTCCACTCCTTATAAAAGCAAGGATCGTGCCATATATGGCGGTGCTAGAGTTCTGCTGTAAATTTTAGCAGAACTCAGAAACACATAGGAGTTGCTAGATTTTGCTTTTAAAAATTAACATTCATAGGTGTAAGTCTTATTTACCAATATCCTGCTGTGATGAGAATAACATTAATATACTACATAGCTGCAACTAAGCTAGATTTCCATTTTGTAATTATATTTTTTTTCCACCTGAATTTTTCTGTCCCTCACTGAGAAAATGCTTTGTATTATACAATGGAGTTTAAAAAGCCACAAACTGATCTGGATTTCTGGTGCATAATTTCTAGTCATTTTCATGTATATTAATGTTAAATCATGTTCTTGATTTCCATAAATGACCCGCATAACATGCCAAACCTCTTCCACATTTTAAACAGCCCTAGGTTTTGATGATCAAAATTGATAGGTATGAGATGAACAAAAGAACACTGATGACACATAATGTAAGCCTTGATCATAAGTTGTACACTTGTCAGATGGTCTGCCAAAATTGGATTATTTTCTAAAAGTTTGAAACGTGGCTGAGATGCATGCTGGACATTATGCAAAGCCTTTGATTTATAACATTGATGCTGTTAGGCAACTGATAATCATAGGTTTTAATTTTCTATAGAATTTGGTGTAAGTGTACAATGCTTTATGTAATTTAATATGAAAAAAAACCCTCAGATCAGAGAATAGAATTTATATCACTGTCAGTATAGATTATCTAACCTGACATCGTTTTACACTGCTACATTACATAAAATTGGAATTTTTGTAGACCTGTAGTATTTTGTTGAGTACTTCATATTCAGACTTAAAAATGTCGAGATGCAATTTGATATCCATCTTTAGTAATTTACAAACTGCAGTACTTTGTCTAGTTAAACATCCTATCATTTTCCTCTGACTTTATAATACTCTTGCTCTTTATTCACTCTGGATTCTTGAGGTGTCTCTGGTGGATTGTGCATAAATCATAGACTTCTTGATTCTACTGTCTTTTTCTACCAGTTAATACTAAAAAATAGTACCCATTACGAATGTGACAGTTATCTAATGAAGATAGTTGTTTAGATAAGCATATATTTGCTATAGCTTTCCAGGTTCTGTTTATGTATTTTTTTGCTTTCTTTTGCAAGGGATAATGATAAAATACAAGTTGGTAAAAACCCTCCTGCAAAATTTTTTAAATGTTTTCCGCCATATTCTCATCCCAAGAAAGCTGATTTTGTCAGGAAAAAGCTTTCCAGCAACAGGCAATATTGCAAAGCTGTACAGTGTTTGACAGGACTGACTGAACCACAGCAAGCATCTGATTTCCTAGCGTCAGCTGAGCAACTTCCCTTTGATCTGTTGTTTTGCAGACAGCTAGCCATAAGGTGGTTTGGATCTGAGGCCAGGGATCTTGCTCAGTGTTAGATTGTTGTGGAGCTGAAATCCTAATGAAGTCATGAAGACACTAGCACAGGACTGATTAGACATCATAAAAACCCAAGTGGCAAAGGGTCCTTCCTGCCAAAAGAAGACACGAGGTACCCAGGGCATCCCTCTGCAGGCCCATAGGAGTGCCTGAGCAGCTGAACGAAACTGATACTCTTTGGGATTTAACAATATGTAGGTTTTACTCAGCTACATACAGGGTTCCAGAAACAATGAATTTACAAACATTATTTGTTTAGGTTTGTGTGAAAAATATTTTTCTGTGAAATATTTTAAGCTTGACTCTGCCTTAACATCGAAGCAGCTTGTTCTCTGTGTGTTTACAGAAAACTTTCCATTTCCTTCCTGAGGTTTTATTTTACAAAATACTTTTTTTTTTTTTTTTTTTAACAACATGGAAAACAGGCTAAAGATACTTACCAAAAAGTGGCAATCATAATACTTCCATGACCTTTAACTTAGAATACCAGGTCAGATTCTCAGGTAATATATCAAGTAAGCCTTTTTTCTATGAATGCTTTCTTTGGTTAGACTAACAAATTACAAGGATCTGACTAACTTCATGGTGTAGAAAGAAGAGGTTATGTCTATTTGTAAGTAAAAGCTAATGTTTTGCATTTTAACAGGGAGGGAAATGAACAGTGGCAGTAAAAACACATCTGCCAGAGCAGATCCTAGTGGCAAAAGTTACCTCTTGTTAGTGTGATGACAGTATCCAGATGTCACGCAGTTAGGAGCATTTGCTAAAATCTTTTTGAAGTAGGAACACCTGTGACCGTCAAAAGTGATAAATATTAGATAATAAAATGCTTTCCTGGTAGGTGTTCTGTGTAACCAATGTAGTCACAGATAGAGAAATCAAATTGCTTGCACCTTCCTTCAAAACCCTTCTTTCTCTCTGTTTATTCCTATTTATATATTACTTCTCCCTTGGCTGAATCTTTGAGGGCCTCTTAATTGATTTTTTTTTTTGTAGCTGTTTTTGTATATACAATACACTGTTGCATCACTTCCCATTTACTTTCCTGTTTTTCTTCATTTTAGACTGATATGCTGTAGGTCTGAAGTTTAAATGTATGGAATTTCAGATTTGGTTAACCACGAGGAATAGAGGGTGTATCTTTCTGTACAGTTGCACATTTGTTTAGTGTCTTCTGGGTGTTGCCCCATTACAAATAAGGAAATAATATGCAATGCACACATTGCCATGAGCTATGTTTTGTCATAAACATTTGATCTATCATTCTGTGGTCTGCTTTCCTCAGCTTCAGTGAATCTGAAGTAGAGTTTTGGGCTTTTGAGGAAACAGAACCTACAGCTGCTTGAGTTCTTTATTTGAAATCAGAATATTGCCTCATCCTAAGGGGGGGGGGGGGAACAAACAAAAAAACACACACAAAAAAACCCCCAAAACTCACTCCAGAAAACTGTCTTGTTTTGCAATAGATAGTAAAAGCTTGATCACTTGTTATTCCTCCTTCTGGGGAGCTGGCTGGTGCCATTCCTAGCTTGAATATGGTTTGCTTCATCTGTACAACTTTGAAGCTGCTGGCCACTCCTGTTCCCCAAAACAACAGTAGCAAAGCACTTTCCTGTTGCCACAGGGTAAGAATGCTGTCTTCTATAACTGCTCTGCTTTCAAACATGCCTTTGTGCATTTTCTATTCTAAAAGGATATTAGGATACCCTCTGAGTGTCTGTGTTTAAATGGAGATGGATGCAACTCTGCATTTTGGGGAGGGGCTGAGGGGGGATATGATTACACTTCTGGGTTTTGAATAAAAATGAAATTACACAAATCGTTGCTATATCAAAATCCATTGTTTCTATTTGATGCCTTGATAGTGACCTCTGGGGCTGCTGTTCTGCTTCTCAAGGGGATTCTATCTGCTATTTTGGCTGAACTCCAGGTTTGGATGACAATTTCAAGGTTACAGTTTGTTTGTTGGGTTTTTTTTATCCAGAGACAGGGGAGATCAATCCTAATCTATAGAGAGACTGAATCTCAAATGCCAGAGTGCCAAAGGCTTGACCCTCAGAAGTGCTGAGCACTCTATGCTTGTAGGCTACCATGTGGCACCTTACAGGGTCAGACTTAACCATTACTGTCCTCTACTTTGCTCTGAGGGCTGAATTAGTCTCACTTTGCTTTCATAGCAGAGGATTTTCTTCCAATTTATATTGATGCCACTGAACTCTAAGTAACATGGATAGTGGAATTCACTAATTTCTCTTCATTCTTGAAGGTAATATTTGAGACTTACCAGTTGTTTTTCCCTTAGATAGTTTCCCATTAGTCTTTTCTGCTATCAGTGATCCTTTGTTTTCCATGTTAGTTCAGAAATATAAGACACCAGACAACCTGAATGCCTGGATCACGCAGCATCATCGCTGTTTAGGAGCTAACCTTTGGTATTTGATAGACTTGAGACAAAGCTGAATGACAGAAGGCACTACTTGCTTGAGTCTTGTCATAGACAGCAAAGAGAATCATAGAAAAAAAAAGTTTCAATTCTTTCTATTTTAATCCTGAAGAAATCTTCTTATGGCCACTTAAGTGGAAGCATCCCTCCACCCCCCTGATGCTCTGTGACCTTTTAGTAGTACCAAGAGAAAGCTCAGTACCAGTGACAGTAGGGACATGTTAGCAGACTGTAGAACCAAAGTGAAAATATCCAAGCACAGCACTTCTCCAGGGTGACTGAAATCTGATTTTTGGAGAAGATAACATCCTAACCTTTTGATTTTCCCCTCTATTTCTTTTTCTTGCTGATAGATTGACAAGCCTAGCGAATGAAGTTTTCTATTCATAGAACAGGTTCAGTGTGAGTAACAGCACTGATTGTTTCCCATGTTCTTCAGCTGGTGTTTCTCAAGCCTGATCTCATGAGGCTGCTCCGGAGAGCAAGAGTTCAGCCAGCAGTTCAGCATCCTTTTCCACTCTGAGACTGCTAGGATGACTGCTCAATGCTAGTGTAAAAGTGCTTCTGCAGAGTAAACAGCTCTCTACTAGAAACTGCGCTGAACACTAACAGAGTTGTTCATAGCTTTCCATTCCTAGCAACCATCTGATTTCCTACCGAAGCCAAAATTTTCTTTTCTTCCAAACTTTTTGTCTTAATCACTGCTTGTACTTCAGATGCTTTACTAAAACCTTATAGCAGAATGAGTCTTCTCTTATGCAAAATTATTTTAAGTATTACTAGCATTGTGAAAGAAATAGATGAGAAAATAGCGGAATCGGTTTGCAAGTTGTTGTTTAATGTGTTTGCTATAGGCAGGTTGTAAGATGACATGCCACAAATTAATCTAAGTTTATCTTTTTTCATTTGATAAATGATTCCCCCCTTTTTTCAGTGCTGCTGTTAGTATCATCTTCATTTGTTGTATGCAAAAGATACCGCTTTCTGATAAGGGAGCTATTAGTCATACAATTACCAGAATTGTTATTTCTGAGCATTTCTAAAAGAATCTGGGGGCCTTTGCAGCAAGTATGCAAGAGAATGTGCACAACGAGGATGATTCTGCTGTCCCTGCTCTTCTTTGTGAGGATTCTCATCCACCAATTCTGAGAATGAATAGCAATAAAGAATATCCAGTAGCAAAACAGGATAATATCTAATAATTTCCTGCACGGACAAAGAAAGTTTAGGGTGGCTTTAAAGGTTATTACTATCTCAATGTTCATGATATGATACTTTGCATTAGTTTTAAATCCTCAGCTTCAAAATGTTCTTGTGGCCTCCAATCCCAGCCCACACAAAGCTGCTAAGACAGTACCTTTCTAGGTTAGAAAGAGCCATCAGTCAGCAGTGAACAATACGTATCAAAGACAACACAGTTCCAAAAGTGTCATTAATACTAATACAGAATAGAGTGCACTGCAGCTTTCAATGCCTTATCTGAAAGAAACCCACATGGTAAATTGCACTTTGCCTAGCTGAGGAGGACGAAGGGATGCATGCACTCTAAGATTTCTCAAGGATAAGCACAATTTATATCTGTTCAGATGGTGTTACTCGAGTTTCTATTTGCTTATGGATCACTCCAGTTATTCCTTTAGGAAATAAAGCTTTATACTGTCAGGCTTCAAAAATATGTATTGTTAACATTAGCTTTACTTTGCATTAAACATTTAAATTATGTATGAGACTACTCAGGGTAAGGGTGTGCAATGAACTGTGGTGTGGAGACTAAAAGTCTGTGTGAAGGCACTTTGAGAGCTTTGTGTGAAGACCACACACCTGCCCTAACACATCTGGGGTGAACAATAAAACAAATGATAAACACAGTCTCACTCTCAATGGCAGCAGTCACTAACATTTTCAGAAGAGATCTTACAGTGTACTGAACATTTGTGAACC
>JAVJGJ010000033.1:14604631-14628592 GCA_035590215.1 Microhierax caerulescens
CCTGCTGGTGTTGCCAACAGGTATCAAACTCTATACCCTCGCTTCTCCCTCCCTCTTCCTCTCTTTTAGACAGTCACAAACACACATACTCTGCTTCATGCAAACGAGTTTGTCTTTCTTTACGGAGTAAGTAGGAATAAATATTCATACAACTTTCATAAAGGCTGACACTTCTAAAGAGCCAACTTGATCATATAAATTGGCTTGCCATTTGAGGCTCTGGATATCACATCCAGATGTTTGGGGGTTTTTTGGTTTGTTTTTTTTTTTTGGAGTGGGATGTTGATTGTAAGAAATCAAATAACGTTGTTTATTGTTTCAAATCTACCATGTTAGTGCTTAATAGAGGGGAAGCTAACATCTGCTCGCTTCAGTTTCAATTAAAGAATAGAGCTCATAACGACCAAAGCTACAGCTAAAGAATTCTCTTAACTTTATTCATCCTCTCTTGGATATTTTTTCAGAGTTTCTCTGCAATCAGGGTAAAGAGAAATATACAGTACCTTTATATGAATGATGTTCCTTCTCTATGTTCAATACCAGACTGTTATGAAGAAGAGACTTTACAATAGGCTTCCTGGTAAAGATAAGTAAATAATAAATACATTCAGAAGACTGAAAAGAATATCTTAGCGTACCTGTCTTAAAGAAAATGACAAAGAAGCCAGAAGAACTTAGTATTTTACATACCTGTGAAATTATCAAATTTCACAGCTATAAAATTTGATAACATCAAAACCCAAAAGCTTTCTGCAGTGTCACCTCCCAACTGAATTGTATGAATGTTTGCGACTGAAAAACCCTAGGAAAAAACCCTAGGAAAGGAAGCGATCACTATGTGATATTCTAGGCTAAGGTTTTAATCTATTCAGCCTTATTGTTTTACCTTACTGCATACAGAATGAGCACAGCTTTCTGCTAGCTTCCTCCTAGGCTTGCTATTAACTCTCCTTTCTTGTTTTAAAACTTGCATCCTGGCTTTGATTTCCGTGCCTAGTTACAAGGAGAGGGTCTTCAGTGTCCTCAGAGACTGAAGTATTTTATGTAAGTTGGCTCTTAAGTTATAGAGGTGAGCAATCTGTTAACTGAGCAGGCTGCTGACCAAGAAACTAACTTTGGACATTTTATTCAGTATGAAAAAATTAATGAGAAGTACATGTGGCTTCTTAACACATGGAACTGATTTTAATGAGAATTTTCTCTATATGGAACATCTACTCCTTTTATACTTTTTGTTTAGGGTGAGGAAAAAAAAGTTTTCATCTCTATGGGAAAAGGTAGAATCTTCCTTTGACTAAGTTGCTCAGTGTTTTCCCAATATACTTCAGTTGTTCCCATCAGCTCCTGCTGCTGGGGTCCCAAATAGAATTGTAAAGGAGGAGGTAGTCCCCCAATCAGATTTAAATTTACTTTCTTTGTTATCTGTAATCTTCACAATTTATCCAATAATATTGCACCTTTATGAAATAAATTAATTGATCCCTGGACACTTTATTTATGTCACTGTTAATATATGCTACATAGTGTTCTCTAGAAAAAATATACTTGTACTCTTTTCTTAAGGATAAAGAACTGTTACGCAAGTAAGAACATATAATCAGCCATGGATATAGATTTAAGTCTATCACCCCTTGAAGTACTTCCTGAATTTTCTTTATTTCTTCTGGAACAGTTGCAGATTTTATCTTTTAAGATCTAAATGCCCTACAGACTTTAGCTGGGACTTTCGGCCACTTACTGAAATCAGGGTCCTGGAATCCCACCCACTTGGCCCTTGACAAACACATAATTTCATTTCCAACACTTAAGAGACTTTCAAGGGGAAAAATAGTGACCTTTAAGTTTATGAACAGGAATGAAATGTGTGTATACTTTAAGTTCTTGATGTTGTGTATCTCTGAGTGATGAATATGCATACTTTGTAACAGAAAACAACTGCTCGTGCTACATAGTACAAATAAGTTTTTTTTATAGAATATCTGCTAACCATAAGATGTGATAACTTAGCAGTATTCCTTTTCTATACTTTTTTTTTCCATTTTGATGTTATTACAGCCTGACCTTTTAGATATACTCTTAATACTGACAATTGTGTGCTATGTTACAGTTGTATCGTAAGATATTTTCAACTATGAGTTTAAAATAATACAAACTAAATTCTTTCAGTGGGAGGGAAATGCTAAGGCATTTTGAGTTTGCAACATTTTAAGCATCATCGCTATCATAAGATCACATCAATAGAATTAAATTAGATGATGGAAATTCAACATTTTTCTTACTGTTGTTGCCATAGAAAAGGTGGCTCACTTCATAGCTTTCTGAAAGTATTTGAGCAGAAGATAGACACAGAACAAGATAAAGTCTATTTTGAGGTTTCAAGTGTGTGTGCGTGTATATTTTTCCTTCCCACCCCTCCGACTCCTTAATTCTGGAATCTGTTCAGCACGTTTCTCACTTTGTCAGCCAAATAAATAACATCAACACAGTGACATTTCAACTATATTTGTAAAACTTTGTTCCTAGGAAACACTGGCTACTGATGGTATCTGAAGTGGTAGGTGCAAGGTGAAAAAGGAAAGATGATTTCTGAACTAGTTCAGTTACCAACAGATAGTTTACAGCATCTGACTCCAGGCAAGAGGCTGATTTCTACCTGTCTTATTTGTGAGAGTAACCTTTATTTATGAGCTGCAATGATAATACTCATGGAATTGATTTTCCAAGATGTTCAGCATGATGTGTCTTGTGAAAATTATTTGAAATTGAGAATGATCAGCACCTTGGCTCAGATTTTAAATTAATGATGTCAACAGTACTAGATCAGAATAAGTGAAACCTTCAGTGAGAATGCTCTACTGTACCCTGCAGTGCCCAAGTCACAGACAAGCTCAGAAAGGTGTTCTCTGTCTCGCTTAGGTCTTTGCAACGGGATGGGGGAGTTCAAACCATTATGAAATCAGTCTTGTCAGTCATCAGTTCAGTTTCAATTTTTGACTTTAGCGTACATTCAGTTGAAGTAGCTTGCTCCTGGGAAGCAATGCTCAGCCTAATTTGCAGAACTCAGGCAACCATTTAAATCTATTTCCTTTGCACTCACTGACTACCTTATTCATATACCTGTGTATGTTTTATGTTTTTATGGGGGTTTAGTATATGCAAGTCATTATACCAAAGCCCTTAAATACTAATACAACTGGACTGTGTGCATTCAGAGGTAGTGCAATACATTTTCTGAGGTTTGCAGTGGAGCAACAATTTCAATGTGAACCTTTCTTATGGATTAAATGTAACAGGTATGATCGCCTTTGAAGTAAGGTGTCATCAGAACTGAACTCTTCATGTCGCTGACCTTTAGATTGAGTTCTGTGTTCTAGTCTGTGGACTTTATTGTTTGTGCATTTCTAAAAGTTGATTAAGACAAATGAAGAAAACCCCACCAAAACAAAAACCTTACCTGCCAACTGCAGAAGTAAGTTTTATGTTGGAGGACCCCAGTTCTTTCCAAACAACTCCTTTAAGTTCATGATAAAACTGCCATCAAATTCAGCCAGCAAAATTAAAGATCCTCACTTCTAATTTAATGAGTTTCAGCAAAAAAAATGTTTGAATAGGTTTACCACAGCAGTACTGTATGTAGTTAGAAAAGTCCAGTTATTTTCACATTTTTCCTTTATAAAGATTTTTAAAATGTACATACACATTTATGGCTGGAATGTTTATCTAGTTTTCATTAAATCATTGTGACCAGTGATTTTGTGTTCTTAGTTTAATTAGAATACATGTCAAACACTCGTGAGTTTATCCTTAATTATTATGGTGTTTTGTTTTTTTTTATTATATAGGGAATACCTAATAACCTTTAAAGGAAACCAATGAAAATTAAAGCTCTGTTGTATGTTAAAAAAAAAAAAAAAAGACTGATAAAGAAGCCAGAAAGCAAGATATTTATGTCCTCCATTAATATTTAAACAATTTCCAGCAAGTACAGGATAAGCACATCCCAGCTGCTGAAACTGCCATGATAAACGATGCCCTAGGCAGAGCACGGTTAACACCTAATTCTCAGTCGCAGGCCAATCTGTTTGACTTTTTATGAGCTCTCTTCATGTTGTGCACAACTTGCCTTTTTTCCCCTCACTCCTTTAAAAGTGATATAGGTCTTCAAATTATGTAATACACCCTTATAAAAATGAGCATCGGTTTGAGAGATGAGGTTGGCATGAGCTGAAGCTATTAAATCTATATGTAATGCAGTTCTATTTTAGTCAAATGAAAATTGCTTTAATCAGTAGACTGTAGAGAATAAAACTGACTTCAGTTCATTTCTTCCTTTTACTATAGAATAAAAACAATGCAGATACAAATACTTTTTTCATGTTTAAGTTTCTAGTCCACCTTGGTTGTTCAAACAGATTTTGACTTTCTTCCCTCTCTGTTTTGAGCCTGCATCATGAGTGTCTTGACACAATGCCATGAGGTGAAGTGATGTTTTTGACACATATCAGGGGAGTATCTGACTCCTGTAAACCCAAAACCAAACTTTTTTCCTTTTGTAAGTACAAGAGGTTGAAAGGGAAGTTTGCAAATACCTTTTGTTCTGTGGTAGATCTAAAATAGATATATTGTCATTTCAATGCCTACTCTTTTGGTATCAGCTGTCATGAAAAAGAAAAAAAAAAAAACAAACCCAAGAAAATCCACACAAAAAAAAACCCTCCAACCCTAAAATATTGTAGATACTAATTTAATTGGAGAGGAAATGAAATAAAAAAAGTCATGGTACTTCAATTGCAAACTGTGGAGCACTTATTGCCTCTTTGTCTTGTATCACTATGTGTGTAGCTCAGTTGGATTCATGACTGGAATTCCTGAGCACTACACAATGCAAGAAATAATAAAGTAGAAAAAAAATAGTTTGGAAGTGCTAACAGTAGGGTTTTTTTAAATGCATTCTTGTTCTGTAAAGTAGTGAACACTTCTGGAAAGACTGGCAGCTTTTTATATACAAGTATGAGTGTTTAAAGTTGACCTATGTTGATTTTACTGAGTAACAAAAATATTCCCAATAAGAAATTCTATTGATTCCTATACAAGTTAAGCAATAAGCATGATGTCATAGGGCCAGGATATTCTTTTGTTGTTTTGTTCTGTTTTGTTTGCTTGCTTTAAGAAAAAGTATTTCCCGAAAGTTAATATTATCTAAAAAGTATACAAAAATATTTAGGTAGTCACTAACACAAAATAGACTTTGTAGATATGATAAAGTACTACGTTAAGCAATCAGACTAAGACAATTTGTTACAATATATTACTTTGATTAAAGAAGGTATACTTTGATATGATGTACATGTCATTTTCTCTTTATCCCAAAGCATTAGTCAGGTTGTGTAATGACCTATATCCTATAGCAGCTCCTTTTCTACTTCAGAATACCAGTCATGGGGTTTCCTAGTTAAAGCAAAAAGAGTAAGGCAACTAAGGAAGAGGAATTTATCTTACAAAAGCTTTTCTAACCCTTCCTTCCTTCTGCCCCTGAAACAGACCCCTAAAACTGAATAACCTGCTTCTGCTGATAATAGTTGTAGAGATAAATTAATTACCCAAGAAATACAAAAGGTCCAAATACTGAATTAACTGTTGCCTTTTTGTACCTGTGTGTGTATATCTGCATGTCTGTATATCCTCAGTGCAAATGTATGGATTCCATCAGCTAAATGTCCAATGCGAAGACTGATGAACAGCATTGTGCTTAAAACAGTCCCTTAGCATTTGACACGAGCTTAAGAACTCACTTACCTAAAGAACTTTCAGATGTCTGTAACTATAAAGAGTAGCAATGCATGACTAAGCTTACAAAATAAAGTGGTGTATCTTTGTATACTGAATTACCCTGTGTTTGTACATGTAGGACAGAATATCTAAGACGAAAAGGAAGAGGTAGTGTCTGCTCCCATTTTTGCTGAAACAAGTAATTCTTTAGATAACTGCCTTTGATTCTGCAAGCATCCATAAGCAAATTGCCACACAGAATATATAAAAATAAACTTGGACAATTGATTTGCGTATTGGCAGGATCCTCTCCTGCACATCTCTGACAGCACCAAATATACAAGTCTATGTCACCCTGCTGCTATAGCAGAGTTAGTGTAACATTTCCCATCTCATTTTCCTTCCTTTGAAGGCGCTTGGCCAAAGGAAAGGAAGTGTGGATAATGCATTTCTATGTTACAGTTAACTCCAGGTGACATAAAATCCAGGTCCCTTAAAATCACTGTTACTCGGTGAAACTTAGAGGAGCTACAAATGATAATTATGATTTGGGGCAATGCCTAGAACATGCAAGGCCCAGAATATGCTGGCTGGCTCACTGCCATTTCCAGTCCCTCTCTGGTGCGTGGTGGTGTGTGCCGCTCATGGTCAGGATAGCTGGGAGTGCCCCTCCTGACAGACACTGCTCTCCGAACAGCACATCTGCCAGCTGCCTGGCTGCAGCGCAGATGTTTCTATCCCTAAAATCTGCCGGTATTGGTGGACAGAGCTTCATCAGATTGCCACGGTTATAAACTAGGACTCTGTAAGTTTTATTTAAGTAGTTTCATTGCCCCTAATTCCCTCTTCTTTCCTCTTTTCCAGATATTATCCTCCACTCAGTTTTGTGGATTCAACTATTTGTCCAACTGTTTTCTAAAGCATATAGTCAAACCTCATATGCTCTTTGGCAGCACAGCTGTTTTCAGAACTGTCTGTTGTTGTCCTGTAGATAATGGGCTCTTAGCTGTGCAATGATCTGGGTTATAAACTTGAAGGAAGAGAGTTCTTGAAACAGGGTTTTGTTGCAATTATTTTTTTTTTAACTCACATATCACTGTTCTGCCTCACAGTGTTGCCTTGCAAATAGCACAACTGCAGGGATAGTGAGCTGCAGTGGAGAAAGCAATGGGGGTGGAGAAGTATTATTGGAAACATGCAGCTGGCATGTTGTAGGGGTGGGGAGGGGGGCAAGAACCTCTTAAATCAAAATTGCTCTTGGTGGCAGAATAGCATGAGCAATAGCCTAACCCAACTCTGTCAAAATGATTCGGTTTAAAAAACACCTTACTATTAAAAGCGTTTAAGTTAACAAGATCATTTTGACAGAACTGGGTTAGGGAGTGACTAACATACAATTATGATGGCAGATAAAAGAGGCAGTGGAGTCTAGCCAGGGCATGTAAGTGGTGCTGAGCAGTGGGCACTCCAAGCGTGATCTTAGCTACTGCCATAGCAGCATGTCTGATTGCAGCCTCAGTCCCTCTTCATCTCACAGTAAGGTGGAGAACTGCTTTATAATTTTAACTTTTTGGGGATACGTGAACAATCTTTACCCAAGTGAGTAATTCACTGAAGAATAGTAGTTATTATTTATGGCAAGTAGTACTCATTCCTTTGCAGCAGAAACAAGAGAATCCTGCCTTATCCAAGGTAATTTAAATTCATGTTCAGGTACAATATAATGGATATGTACTGGAAACAGGATAAGTATATAGCAAAGTTATGCAGGCAAGGGTGATGTGATTATTTGTTGGTTTTGGTGTCTTGATAGATCTATTCTGATGGACTTGGGTTTTGTTCTGCTTTAATGGCAAATTAAAATCCTTCCTACAGTTGTCTTATGAGTAAGAATTGTTCCTACAAGTGAGACTGGACTGCTAGAGAGTGTTAAGGCGTTATATTTTTACTATTGAAAACTTAAGGCTCTATTGTGTTGCTAAAAGAGGATGAGCGAAGGAAAGATAATTGTGCTTCCCATGGTGGAAAGGCTTTGCACCATGTTGTTACTGTTGATGGAAAAGGACTCTCTGAATCCTTGAGAAACGGGACTAGGAAGCATAAGTGGTAGTGTAGCTAATACCTAAAGCAGTAAAAGTAAACCTAAAGAACTTAAGGGACAAGAAGAACAGTGTGAATACAAACCAAAAAACAAAGAAACAAAAACAACAACAACAACAACAAAAACCCAAAAACCTCAAACACTTTAGTTACTGTGGAGACAAAAACACTAGAAAGGAAAAAAAAAAATGGCCCGAGGTAAAACAAAAATAGTAATTTGAACAATAATGGGGAATTTACTTGGATGTTAATAAAGGAAATAAAAAAAGGTACAAAATAGCTGTAAGTGTGTACAGGCTGTCAAAATGGATCCCAATTTTGCAGACCTATTGACAGGGGAAATATAATACCTGATTATTTTTCAGCTGTGGGAAACCTGTGACAATGTCAAGAGAAACTCGTTGCTTAATGGATTTCATGTAAAGGAAGTCACAAGATGTAAGTTTTTGTGATGGACACCTGCTTAGCCTTTCTATTTCATTCTCGTAATCTATATTAAAACTATTACCCTCACCTCTGTTTTGTAGGCGTAAGGATCCTTATTTCTGACAGAAGTTAAATTAAATTCATTCTTCTGGACCTGAAAGCCCACGTGGGTCAGGGGGCATTTTGAAGCTCTGAAGGACACATGCAAAGTGCACAAGCTATCTGCTTGCTGTCACACAGCAATAGTTGGGACTCTCTAGGTGATCCATAAATGAGCGCCTCTCATCAATTATTCGAGGCTGTTTGTATTGTAATGCAGATTTACTTATACTGAAGTAGTGGCAAAGGTAGAAAGTATGTATAAAGAGATCTAAAACACTTTTCTAGAACTCCATTGCCTTTATGTACCTTTTATCTCCTCATGTTGTGGCAGTTTGATAGCAAGCAGTCTTCTGAATGCATGCTGAAGAGGCCATTTAATGTACAAAAGATTCTTGAAAATTCTACCCAAAACACTGCTATAGGCAAAGATCACCAAGTTTGTTTCTGGCATCCTTTGTCTAATTTATTTAAATAAACCAGTACTTTTGGTTGGTTGGTCAGTTGGGTTTTTAACAGTTTAGGAATTGATAGAATCCACCCTAATGAAACAGTGAGGTTAAAGGGCTTAGTTGTTACATGTCATCACTACAAATGATAAAGTAAATGCAGAATTAAAGAAAAAAAATACTGCATTTTTAAGACAACAATCTGTGGTTTTCTGTGAAGAAAAACTAAAGCAGTTCTAAAATCTTTTTAACTGAGATTATTGTGTAAATCAGTGCACTGGCGTTGCAATAAAGTGGTGTACTTGACCAGATATGTATTCTGTGGCTTGAAATCTAAAGATAAATTGATTTTTTTTAAAAGCTTTTTATGATCTTTCTTCTTTTTCAAAAATAAGTTTATATATCTTAAACTTATTAAATTTATTAATTTTTAACAACTCTACTGCATTCTAGTGTTCATGTTTTAAAGCTACAAGATGATTCTAAAATAACTGTAGCAAAATTAGTTATATCAGAGATGTTAGGTGTCATAAAGCTTTCTACCACTTATATACAAAATGCCACTTACATACTAACTCATGACAGCTCTCATTTTGTATATCTACTATAACTACCTACTGCCATACCTTGCTCTGAGTTTATGCAGGCAGTTAACTCATACAAGTAACCTACATAGATTTTAGTTCCAAAAAGGGTTGCAATGTATATTACATTAATTTCTAAAGTTGATATGCTAGTTATGTTCTAGTGTTAGGTTATAATATTCTACTTCATTGTAATCACTTTGTGTTGCCTAGTGTAAGGTTATAAAACTCTACTTCATTGTAATCACTTTGTGTTGTACTTGTATAAAACTCATGCACTCTGTGGCCCAGAGTTGTACAAGTAGTGCTCCAAAATGCATGTTCCTGTTAATAGAATAATATTTTTCTAAACTATATCAGCACATACAGTAAGTAGAAAAAAAAACCCACTCAGCTTTATCTGTATTCCTCTATAGGCTGTGCATGTCCAACCAAATTTATGAATAGTCTTATGTTTTTGAAACATAAGGCAGCTATCTGAATCTCTGCTACCTGACATAATGTCACATTTTTTTTCATCTATTTGCTACATCAAATAAATTATTTCTATTTTGAATATTTCTTTCCTTGCTCAGGGATGAATGAAGAACTAAAGTTGTTTTGTCAACAACTTTGCTGGATTAGTGTTGTACCTACAGTTGTATGTATCATACACTATACAGCGAAACCTCTTAGAACAGTGAAGTTTTGTTAAAGAAAACAGCCCAGGGCCATTTGAATATGTGGACCTTCAAACCAAAAGTTATGCTTTAATCAACACCAACAAAATCTTTATAAGGGTGGAAATACACTCTTTAAGGGCTGTGTGCTTGTCCTCTTCTGGTTGCTCAGCAAAAGCTGGTTCTGGTTTAGCTGGAATAATTTTGCTGTCATTGCATTCGTGCCACTTCTTTAGACTCTGGCATAATATAAGAAGGGAAAATGCTACTGTGCCTCACCTGGTAGTCTTCCCTTATTGCCAGATCTCCCTTTTAGATATGGCTTTTTAATATCATTATAGTAGCCTGATTCAGTAGCCCTGTTGGTTTCTCCTACACATCTAATCCAGAGGATTATTATCTACCTTCCAGACATTTCTTGATTTTTGTATTGGGCAATGTGAAAATTGCAAGTCCAAATATATAATAATGCCTTCTATCAGCTCCCGACCACGTACATGGTGTTCTGCTCCCAGAAATGGAGAAGAAAATTAATTTCCAAATTTGGTAAAGAAATTTGGGGGTGGTACAGTCTCCATGCATTGAGCAAAGTAAATGTCACAATTTACTGATAGAGCAGTGAATCCCAAATGAAAGTCTGTTCCTCCAACAAATCTCAAAAGGCTCCAGCAGTCTAGGTTGAACTGTAGAGAAATTTATCGAGTTCTGCTGTTACACTCTGGTCTTATTCCCCTGCAATACATGCCGAAGTCTTGTCAGATTTTGTCTTTTCCCTGCACTGCACAATAATGCCTTGCTTTTCTGCCAGTACTTGAGAGTCTCACAGTTTTGCATTCACTGAGCTTGTGTAACTGGACTTCGTTTTTTTTTTTTTTTTCATTGAGTTAGTAATGTACATACCATGTAATTAAACCTAATATTTTTGATGTGCTTTTGACTCATTTGCCTTAAAGTATTGCTGGATAGGGAGCTACTGTGAGGATGGTCCAGTCATAGAATTGTATGCATTGGTGCTAGTGGATAGGACCTGAATTTGATTGGAGTAAGTGAAGAGAAACAGGCAGGAGGTCTGGGGGAGGAACTGAGAAGGGATGCGCTGAAATTAATTTAATGCTTGCCAAGGATTCGGAGTGGCAGTCTGAAAAACACATATACTGTTCTTCAAACAAAAATGTTTCTGTGAGCATCATATTGTTTTATCTCATATATCATCTCTTTTAGAAGGCAGTCCTGTAAATAAGAAGAACTACTTATTTAGACCTGTGAGTAAAAAGAATTATACTAATTTGTACTGGAAGGGCAGGAAAGTCAGTCGTGGCCCTCTTGGGGTCTTCTTAAGACTTCCTCGGACAAAGGTGTAACATACTGTTCTGTTTCTGACGGCCTCTATTTCTGGGTCAGAAATCATACTGTATATAAAAACTTGAAAGCTCAGCTACAGAAAAGGGCTCTGAAGCTGGGATTTCAGGTTTTGTCCTTAGTTTTGAATTTAATCCTGAATATTGTTTGAAGATTATGTCTATTGCTCTGTTTTGCTGTGGATTCATATTTCCTGCGTTTCAGTTCTTGCTTTGTTGAAGAAATAGGAAGAGTCTGTCCCCTGGCAGATACATGTAACTGCAAGCCCACTCACATATGCACAAAGATACGTACAAATAATCTTAACCACTTTCATTGAAAGTTTGGTTGCTTCTATGTTTTGATACCTTCTACCACCAAACATGCCCCAGGAAACCTATCTTTTTAAAATGTGCTAGAAAGCAGAAGCATTCACCTCCACGTAATTTTCTAGACCACAGAGGGTTTTCAGAAGGTGATTTGAGAGACCCTTCCTATCAAGCAATTAGACTGTTTGCTCCTCATCCTTTACCCTTTTTTGGTATTGAGAGGATGCCGAGAGATTGAAGGGCCTCCCTTACTTCCCTCACATTTTCCCAAAAATTTCTTTGCAAGGGTGTACTGTATTCTCTGATTTCTTTCTTTCCATCTCAGTTGGCAACGAGGCCTGTAAGCCACACAGTTACTTCTGTAATGGATATTCACCTCATTCTTGATGCATTGTCAAAGCACTGCACTATTAGCTTACCGTTCTTCCATGCTACGTGAGATATTGAGTTTTAGTTTGATAACAGCTCTTCTCCCCTTTTAACAAGACAAGTTTCTCACACTTACAGATTTTCATGCAACAGATTTCACAGTTGCTTTGGCAATTACTGAAGTTTAAAAAAAAATAAATTACTTTTTACATTGTTTGCTTTTAAAATAACAGCTGACTTTTACCGGTGTTATTCATGTTTTCAGGTATTTTCTTCCATGAGAGTGTATGAACCTAAAAAAAACCCCCAAAAACCAAAAACACCCCAAACAAAAAAAACCCAACAAAACCACCCACCCCACCAAAAACAAACCCCCAAAATTTTCATAGACTTGCAAGCTAGAGACTCATTTTAAAGTGGAAAAAATCCAGTGGAAGACAGAGTGTAAGCTTACCAGTAGATATTTCTATATATCGTGTATATAGCAATTTCACATGAGATTGTTTGGATATGAATCAGTCAAAGAAAATGTATCAGGAACCTTTTTCCATAGCTCCAGCTTCATTAGAGTAACTGTAATGCAGCCCTTCTCCCTGAGCCATGTCCTATCTACCTCTCTACAGGTTTATGTCCATCACTGTGGCATTAGGAAGCCCTACTGTGCTAACTTTCTTGTTCATTTCAAGGAGTATTTACACAGAGATGAAACCTGATGTGGCCTTCTAAAATTCTCCCAGGTGTCCAACAGGGAAAATGTCTTTGAAATAAAATCTGTGTGTTTTCTCTGAAGGCAAGAGAGACACTGAGAGTCCTGTAGTGCAGATGTACATAAATAAGCTTGCTTAGATTCTGGTAGTGGTCTGGTCTGGGAATCATGGAAATCACAGTGGATTTAGCAGCTGTGTTCCTCTGCTGGACTGTGAAGGTTTTGCTGAGCTGTGAGCTCTGCAGCTAGGTGATTACTAAAACGAGAATGTACTGTCGGAGCCTTGTGCACTTATGAGATGATTTTTTTTTTTTTCTTGTGGAGGGAAGGAGAGTAAGTCTGTGTGCAAGAACATTATTTTGTTTGCCTTATGTTATTTGACATGCTAAGTGTTTATAGTTGACTACATAAAAAGTAGAGGCTAGCAAGGAGGCCGGGAGCTTCTTCATATCTGAAGACAAACTGCAAGTAAAATGTTTTGTGTGTGTAATCACTTATCTGGATCTTCTCTTACTATTTTAGGCAGTGAAAGAGTTTACAGTATAATTTTTTTTTTTAACTTATTTAATATGCGCTGATACACTACAAAATTAAAGCCTAATATGGCTTTTTTTATGATGTAAAAGTAAGATCTTTAAGCTAATATAACCTTTTTTCCCCCCTACCAGGAATCTTTAATGATCGGAAAACTCAATGGATCATGTTTTTATAATCTACAATATTTTTACCTTGACTGTGCTGTAAACACATGGAGGAGCTGTAAGTAAATGTTCTGTACTGCATGATGAATTGGATTGCTACAGTCTGGAGGAAGGCAAAATAATAATTTCATTTCTGTGGTGATTTGCATAGCTTGTGGTACAATGCCAGAAAGACTAACGGAAATGCTTATGGATACATGGACTCCATTAATAATATTATGGATTACTGTCCTTCCTTCCATTTATATGGCTCCAATGAATCAATCTCAAGTACTACCAAGTGGATTCAGTACAGGACTAAAAAGGCCAACTGAAGAACAAAGAGTTCTGAACCGTTCCAAGAGAGGCTGGGTTTGGAATCAAATGTTTGTATTAGAAGAATTTTCTGGACCTGAACCAATACTCGTTGGCCGGGTAAGGCATAACTTTTTTCTTTTTTCCTTCTAATTATGTAAATGTATAACATGTGAAGGTCTTCAGTCTTTTGCACTCTTCCATGAAATTCAAATTTGAAGTGTTCTCTTATTCTGAAATTCTTCTCTACTATCCATACATTTGTGCTTTAAAGGTATTTCATTTTTAGGTTGTGGTTTCCTGGTTAGCTAACCTGCTATTTACAACAAAATTATATGTACTCAATTTGACAAAAATACGCAGGCATATACACTTCCTTTCTTTACTAATATTAGTCACCACTCTTCAGCTCTGTCAGCTGAAGATTTTCACCAAAGCAGCCTTTTGTAATATGTTCGCATTTATTCATTCAGAAAGGTTTTTACACCTACAGATCATTTTCTGTTTCCAGCCTGGTTATAGAAAAGTTATTTATGCTTTGAGAATCTTAAAAACAAAAAAAAGGAAGTGTGCTATATATAGCATATTGCAATGTACTCGTTTTTAGAGAGGTCCTGAAATGCACACATCTGAAATAATATTGTTCTCACAGATTTTGTAATTTACTTTCAAAGTTGGGAAGATTATAATGTTTTTCTATGTGTCCTAGCTTGGCTATTGCCTTAAACTGTTGATTGGTGCCATGCTTTAACTTATTCTGTAGTTTGGTGTGTACTAACTTCAGTCAGTGAATCAGCCTCACACTTTCTCTAAAAAGAGATCATAGGCTGTCTGTGTTTATCAGGAATTAATTATCTTTAGAATTATCCTTGGAAAAGAATTATCTGTTCCTAAATGAATGTTTGGCCTATAGTGAGCAGTTATAAATACCTTATTCACTGTATCACTAAAGTTTAGATCCCTTCAAATCACCAGGTATGTTATTGTCATATTACCTGGCTACTGAAATTGAGTAAAAAAAAAAAAAAAAAAAAAAAAGCTAGAGAACAGAAATTACAGATATTAGTTAATTTCATGATAATTTTGGAAATTCTATGGGTCAAGGAATAGCATGTAGTATAGCGTAGGTACTGTCAATAGCTTGTAACTAGTACTAAAGAAAACATTAATCAAGTGCATCCCTAAATTTTTTCTAGTGTAGCCACTTTCCAGTCAGAAGTTAGCATCAGAAGGTGTAATGAGTTTTATATCCAGTGACTTTTGAGCGTTGTTTTAACTTATATTTATATCGGGTATTATACATCTGTTCTCATTTGTTTTTCTGCAGTTAGTAACATATCACGATTTCAAAGAGACTTATTTGAGATCTTAAAATATTTTATCCACCTTACTCTCTTTAGAATATTTTGGTCAAGCTTTTAAAAAAATTTTTGAGCTGCTTTTGAGTAGCTGAGGAGAATCATGAGTTTGTACTTTGTAGTACTTCAATTTTCAGGGTGTATCCAAGTCTTAATATTTCTACAATATCAGGTTTTTTGGTGAGTATAATATCCTGAATTTTTGAGTCATCAGTGAATAGAAGTGGGTGTGTTAAGCTAAGCCAAACCAATGAAGACATTATGCCATCTTCTGCTAGTATATTGAATAGAATTAGCTACTCTAAAATGCTGTGACAATCTATTTGTTGAGACTTCTACTTAATTAAAACACTGCATGATATAGATGGAAATGAGCAAAAAGTGACATTTGCTCCCATAGGGAGAAATGCTTGGTTTATTCATGGAAATGGCTTAAAATATTCTTGTAATTTTTCACACTCTCAAGAAAAATAACCCCTATTTCAGACTTATTTTTCTTTCCGAAGATTTACAAGTACTGTGGGGGCTTTCAAACTCTGCTGTAGTCAGTGGGAACAGAGGTACTCCACATCTTTCAGAGCTGCTCTTAATTCTTCCTGACTATAAAGCAGAAGCTCCCTCAATTACAGTTCTTGGCAATCTCTTTTCCCAAAACTTTAAAGTACACAGAATGTCACCAGCAAAATGCTCTCCTCCTTCATGAAGTTGGGCTATGGTTTGTCCTCTGTCACCTGCATTGGCTTTTTATCCACTGCAAGTTAAAAATAACCTCCTCTTCAGAACTCACAGTAGATTTGCATTTACCTAGTTCCTCCTCATCTCTTTTCTGCTTACACTCTTCCTCCAGCCTTTCAGTTTTGCCCCCTGCCAAAGGATTTGCACACCTGGAGTATTTCCCTCATTCTATGACTTTCTATATCAACTATTTTTCTGCCCTCTGACTTGCCTTGATTTTCTTTGGGGCTTTTTTGGCCAGACTTTGAATGAAGGACACCGTAAAATACGATATAATGAATTGATCTAGAGAGGCTTAACATGGTGGAGAGACTGATACCAAATATGTATGCTACCTATCTGCTGCATTTTTCTGGACATAGATGTGCTTTTCTGACATTATAGAGACAGTGTTTTTTATATGTGCTTTTTACATGTTCAAAATACTTGTATAATCTCCAAACAAATTTATTAATTGACAGTTAATGTCTCAAACATTCTTGAAACAAATCTAGTTATGTAGGTTTGGGTTGCAGGTTTTTTCCATTTCTACACTATTTTTGAGTGTACATGGCTCGTTTTGTGGTCATATATTATTTGTACAATGTGATTGTACAATGTAATTAGGTGCTCTGGATAGTAAATACAAAAATAATTTTTTTTTTTCGCAAACAGAAATAATATATGTGCAAGCAGAATCTGATATATGTTCTCAAATGTACCTTTAAGGCCCACTGAAAATTCAGCTCTTAAGAACTGCTCAGAACAATATTGATAGTTAAATAATGGTTTTGATGTCAGTGGGCGGAAAGACACTGAGTAGGAGCATTTGATTCTAATGGAATTGAAATGTATGTCACTAAAATAAAACTGAAAATTTAGATTAATTATAATATAAACAATACATATCACTTTCAAAATAACAGTCTACATATAGAATCTACTAAGCCTTCATTCAATTAGTTAAAAAGATCTGACACCAAAGTTTCTGAAGTACAGCAAAAGTTTTGCAACACAAGGTTTATAGAGATATGTAATACATTTTATTAGGCTGCTCAGTTTTTTTCTGGGAGAAACAGCTTTGAGGCATGAAGACCTTTCTTCAGAATTTTAAGTGTTGCAGCACAACCACACACTCTTCGAAGGTACTTATTTACTGCTATTCTGCACAAATTTATATTAATAAATGCATTACCAATGTATTTGCTCAAATAAATGAAAGAATCTGGGGTAAGACTAATAGGGTATTTAATGTCACTTCTTTCTTAAAGAGTGGTAGTTTTCTTTGGCTTGAGTAAAGGACAGGATAAAATCTTTTGCTTTCAGTGTTGAACTTCTTACAATGAGTTTGAACAATATGCACTTTTAATACCAGTTTTCATCTTTATATTCAGTAGGAACAAACTCAAAATAAGCAGCTCTACTTGAGTTCGCACATCTGTAAAAAGAGTATGAATACTAATCTCTTAGGGTGATTTCTGAATTTGAGATTTTTCTATAAAATGCTACAAATGTTCTAGTTTTTCTTTCTTGTCTGTATTAATACTGCATTTATTTTGACAAATGATATTGTAATGAATTCCATATTGTTTTGATCTGTACATGTAGAAATGTATATATGCATTTTGAGAAACCTACAAAGTAACCTTTTTCATGTTCATGTGACATACTTCAAATGAGCTTGGTTTTGTTCACAGCAATACAATACAGAAAGATAGATTTACAAATACTCTTTCGTACTTAATTTCCTTCCTTTTGCTTCATGCATAGAAACAGGTAGGTACTTTACAAAGCTAGTGCATCTGCTTTAGAGGGCTCTGTACACTGCCTAGTGCTGTCAGCAGTTTGCAGGCCTCCCAGTGGCTGACAGCCTCGTTGGAGTGTAGAGTGATATGTCTTGTGACACTGCATGCTGTCCCTGTGGACTTGATTAGTTAGATAGAACTTTTACTTGATACACACTGCT
This sequence comes from Microhierax caerulescens, assembly GCA_035590215.1. Lineage (NCBI taxonomy): Eukaryota > Metazoa > Chordata > Aves > Falconiformes > Falconidae > Microhierax > Microhierax caerulescens. The sequence continues at coordinate 14,622,493 of JAVJGJ010000033.1, forward strand.
GCATCTCTGTCTCCTCTGCATGCATATATGGCACCGTGGCAGCTGCGCTGTGAAATCTGCGGAGGAGCAAATGCTCTTTCACAGGAGACAGAGACCAAATGCACAAGAAATAGGTAATAGAATTTAAAAGCACTAGGAAACTAGGTTCTGGGTATGTAATTGTAGCTCCTGTTTTACGGAAGGTATCGTTTGTGATGTTTTAAATGGGATAGGACCTACTTCAATGGAAGTTTTTAAGCAGAAACCTGTGATAGTTTAATGTGTGAATAGTTCTCGTTTGTAAGTACAGTGTGTGGAGACAACAAAAGAAGGAATGAAGGTGACAAAAGTTTTTGGTTTCTTTTAAATTTATTTTTTTATTTATAAATCCACTAACCTTCCCCAGACTTCTTGGTATTTACCTATTTCCAGTCCCAAAGTAATATATTGCATATTTTGCATGCAGTCTTTGTGATGAGAGATTTATAAAACGAGCAAGCCAGGGAAGACCTGCATCTGTTGCAGGCACAGCTGCTGTGTCACATCTGTGGCCTGTGGTCGGTACAAGAGCTGTGCTGGCTCTTGAGCAGTTGCCTTGAAAAGTCTGGACGGGGAGGAAACCAACTAGATTGTGTTACTGAGACTCAGAAAGAATGTTCCTGGGTCAACTTTTTAAGTGTGGTGTAGTCTCAGGTAGATGTTTTTTATCTGGAACTGTGGAATTTTTCTTCCTTGTTTTGCACTTACGTGATGTGTGTCTTTTCACACTGATAAATGCAGGTGGGTTTTTGGTTGGTTTTTTTTTGGGGGGGGGGGTTTGTACAGCATGTAGGATGAGCGAGCTAGGCAACTTCTGCTTTTTAGAGCAATGCAGATTTTTCACTTCATGTATGGGGCTTAGGTTCAGGCCTTTAGAGTAGAAATAGTTTCCCTGTAGAAGGAATATAAGAAAGGCATCAAGTTTTCACAGTTAAGTGCTTCAGGCTGCGCTACTGCAAAAACCAAACCTGGAAATGCAGAGAGCACTTATAAATAGCTTCGAGCTGTATGTTCTACATTATACATGTTTTATGCAATCTTTGATTTCATTGCCAACATACATTTTGTCTCTTAACAAGGAAATGGTAAAATCTTACTTGTTTAAAATTATAAATAGTTCTGTTGAAGTACAAGTGATACATATATGCAAAGTAAACAAGGTTTTAATTAAGCAAGTTCTTTCCATATGTTTTCCTTTTTATTCCTGCATTGAGCTTGTGATTATAATGGCTGCCTGAAAGTACTGTTGTACTCCGTGATACGAACCTGTAATGTGTACACTAAGTCTGTCATTACTTTAGGTGTGAATGACGTTGTTTTCCTGAATGGAAGAAATCATTGTGAAATACAGGTGTAGTATAGACCTAGCATAAGTTTCATAGGGTATAACATGGTCCTACATTAATGCTTCATTAAAGTTTTCACCATTAGAATAACAGAAATCAGAATGCCATATTAAATAGATTCTTCTATTTTCCTTCCAATATGCACTCGTATGTTTTAGTGTCTATGACTTCAATGCATGCCATAAAATATTCAGTATCTGAAATGTTGCAAAGTCAACGCTGCTTTCTAAGGCCTAGATTTTTGTTGTTGTTTTGCAACCATAATTATACGCTAATTTTCCTACATATGTTTAATAAACTCCCAGAAGCTGAAATGTACAATTTATTTTGCTACTGTATTCTTCCTGGAAAATACTAATCCTCCCTGCCTTTTGTGTGCTTCTGAAGAAGAGATGCCTGTATACTTCATAGAATGCTCCAGCTTATTTGGTCTGAATCAGTGTGGTAAGCAGGAGTGTCAGTAATTCTGAGAAAAGCTCTTTGAGAAATGTTGCTGCAAAGACGATCAATATACTATACGATGTTTTATAAAAGCCTGATAAAAGTACTGTTTTTTTAAAAAAATATTCCTGAGTCTACAAAAATTTGATTTGGGTTTTGTTTTTATTTTTCTTTTAACTAAGTAGGAGTTCAAAGAAATTTCTTCTTGGAAAGCATGAATTTAAAGAAGGAAATTTTGACTGAATTGAGCCAATGGTATATAATATATATTAGTATATATATAATATACTAATACAGTATAAAATAGTTTTCATTATTTTTCTTAGAGTTGACAAACAAGATGTATCCTCAGACTACAAAATCTCATTTCTGTATATTTCTGGGAGTATCGCTAGGTAAGGCTGAACATTTTCATGCTCCCTTATCTCTAGTCTGGGGGCATGATATAAACACATTTTAAGTGGAGTCACAACTTTCAACACTTGTATGTCAGCTAATACAACTGCACTGGTGATAACTTCAAAGACATCTCATCAGTTTATTCCTTTATTTCTGCTTCACACTGTTATGGTAAGAGAGTAAAAAAAAAAGTGACACGTAACAGGTACCAGTATGGACCACCTATGTGTTCCATACATGTCCATTAAAGGAATGTATTATAATGTCAAGGTACTGAGGAATCCTGCACAGTAAAGGGTCAACCTGCAAAACACCGAACACCTTCTGAGCCCTCTGTGTTTTCTTTACTGAGGTGAGGACACCTCTGTGATGTGATTTGCATCTTAAGTTTAAGGCTTCATAGACAATAAGCATAGTATAATATCAAAGAGTTGAGATTTTTGTTTGAGGCTTTTTCTTTGTTTTTGTTGAAAAGCAGAATGGTATATATGGGGGGACATGACTACACTGCGTGTGCTTAGGCATTTGGATCCCCTGATGTTACTTTAACATTATTTGCTTAAATTTCCTTGTCATGTTTTTCTAAAGCCACAAAGATTTCTAATCTGAAAAAAAAAAAAGTAGCTATCATTGAGAATTTTTGTTTGTGAAGAATTAGAAGCTTGTGCACTTTTATTCAATATATTGATCTAAACACTTCATCTTTCTCACAATTAATTGAAATGTTTTCCATGTGTGCATGTAAAATGCTGAAGTGACAGTATGAAAAATTAAGTAGAGCCTTCCACATGATATTCCACAGATGCCCTATAATCGTTTAGTCTTTCCAACATTGCTTTAGTAAATGGTTTTCAATTTCTACCTGTAGGGCCCACCTCTGGTGCTGTCAGGATGCTTCAGTTCCAGTTGTCAATTTAACTACCAATTAGTGCCAATTGTGATGGTGCTTTTTTGCTAAAAGTTTATCCTTCCTGAACTTGACAAACGTATTTCCCGTAGGCTGCTGAAAACATAGTAGTGGCTTCCCAAAAGTGACAGAATGTGTTGCCTTTCAACGAGTAAAGTGAAAGAATTTATTGCTTCCAGGTCCTGATATGATCCTCAATTTGCCAAGGATTTATGTAATAAAAATGTTTAAAATAATTTTGCATTAAAATGATAAATACTTTGGGACTAATTCCTTTGGTGTGTGCAGGTTTGCAGTAAGAGCTCTGGAGCTGAAGTAATTCATGAACTGAATTACATCTGAGAAAGGTTGAATTTTTAACTGGTGGATAGCTCTGTATTTTTAGGATGTAATAAACACACGTTCACGGTAATTGCAAGAAAAGTTGGTTTGCATGTGAAAATAATGGGAAAGAGTTTGCATAAATTTTGTTTCTTGAAAGTTCTGTTTTAAAAATTGGGGTTTTTTTCCTAGTCTAGTGAAGTGAAAGAAGAAAAAGGAAGGCATAATGTGTGTAGTGGAACAGACCAAGGACTTCACAGCTGAGGGTCTTTTTATTTGGTTTTCGATGAGTTATTTTTTTGGACAAAGATAGGAATGTCAATGCTATGCAATTCAATCTGGATGCAAAGCAGTAAACCTCATTACAGAAATAATTTGCTTCAATAAGTATCTTAGGCCGTGTTTAAAGGTAACTATTATTTGAAATCAATGTGTTGGGCATTGAAAATAAATGTAGCTAATTTCCTTAAAGATATTTAAGCAAATATTTATGTATCTGAGCAGCCTCTTGGCGATCCCTGGGGAACACCTGTGGTGATATAAAGTAACATATAACTTCCTTTTTTCCTTGAGGACTCTCTATTAGCGTAAAGATTCCCCTTCCATAATTTCTTTCAAAGCTTTTATTTTACAGCAGTCAGGCCAGCAGCTAAGAAAAAGTAAGTGTAGCTTTCCCTGGGGACTATCAATGCCATTCCTGAATTAACCAGAGGAATCATTAGGAGCAATGTAAGAAATCCCTTTTCTTGTGTCAGGGTCTGAGCTCAGGAACTGTTATGCACCCAGCCCCTGGTGAATAGAAGCAAAGCTGAGGGTTTGTGTTTCAATGTGATGTACTGCGTGTTGCTCTTACATCACGCCTCAATGAGAGGGAATGTAGTTAAATAAAGAACTGACTCAGAAAGGATCACTGGAGGCAAGGAACCCAGTTGTAGGTAGAACCAGTGAAAGATATTTCTTAGCAGTTTAGAGTGCCCTAGTCATCTCCTGGTTTTAATCCAGAAACCATATTATCTATTTTTCTTTTCCCCTGCTGAGAGAACTGCTTACATACAATAGGGGTATTGTTACCAAGTGAGAAAAGGTGAATTTCAGTGTATACAAAACTGGTGGTGGGCATCCAGACGTGAAGTATACAGAGGATACAGGAATTGAACCAAACCATAGCTTGTCTATCACGTTATTTTCTAAGGTCGTCAAGCTACAAGCATCATTAAAAGCTATTGACATGTTATACACCCAACATAAGAAATCAGGATATTAAAGTGAATGGAAAAAAAACTCCATATTTTTAAATTAACTTGGGATAACCTGCAACATAACTGATGTAACATGATCCTGTGTATTAAAGCATGATACAAAAGGTAAAATTAGATATTACTCAACTCAAATACCCTTACTTGACATAACTGTTATTCCCTTTCAACTTTTTTTAAGCTGATTGTTTTGCAGGCAACCTGTTCTCTAATTGTTATGTGGTCTAAAGCTTTTAGTTTAGACTATTGGCATGCTTTGCAATTCCTATTGTTGTCATGTCACACAGACAAGAAAATACCATGTCCAGAGGCAAAAAGATTGTGTTTCTTCCTTCATGCAAAACCAAGGTTTAATGCCAAAACAATATTTCAAACTTATAGTTCATTTCTTCTAATTAATGGATCTTGATTATTTTTTGTATTTCCTGCATATTTGTTAGAATGTTTGATTAACTAAGAGCAGGTAGTGATCTGAATATAAAAGGACTTCTACTTTTTGTGGAGTTTTCATATGAATAAACAGAAGTTACTTAAATCACTTAAAACGCGTACCAGGATTTTACTTAGCACAAACAGTTTTATATACCAAATTGAGATTTAAGCCACGGGGGTTTTTAAGGGAATCTCAGCATGGACTTATTTCTTCTGTGAATTTCTAAAATGTTGTACATACCCTGAAAGCACACATGAAGGGCATTTCTATAAAGTGAACTATAGCAAATGAGGAATGGTACACTAAGTTACAGTAAATGTGAGAGCTGCTAGTGCTGCTGTTTGTATTAAGAAGCATTAGTTAAAATTTTGATACGTTTTGTTGAATAGGAGAAAATTCCTGCCTCAAAGCTGTTACTGTCTAAATCGGATACGCAGAACATAGCTGAGGAAGTAAATGTAAATGCAGAAAGATGGTGTGGGCAGAGAAGTCATTTTCAATGTCTGCAATTATGTCTCAAGTCCATGGCATTGCCAGGGGACAAGCTTTCTGCTTTTCTGTTAACTTCCATAGACAGTGCTCTCTCTCACTAACCAGTAATAGTATCACAAGGTGTAAGACCGAATAGCTAGTGGTGTTCCCCAGGGGCCAGTCCTGGGTGCTGTCCTGTTCAACTTAATCATCAGTGACCTGGATGAGGGGACTGAGTGCACCCTCAGCAGATTTGCTGATGATACAAAACTGGGAGGAATGGCCAACACTCCAGAACTTCAGCGAGACCTGGACAGGCTGGAGAGCTGGGTGGAGAGGAACCTCATGAAGGTCAACAAAGGAAACTGTAAGGTCCGGCACCTGCAGAGGAACAATGTGGTGCAGCAGTACAGCTGGGGGGCAGCTCTGCAGAGAAGGACCTGGCAGTGCTGGGGGACAGCAAGTTGCCCACGGGCCAGCAGTGTGCCCGGGTGGCCAAGAAGGCCAG
>JAVJGJ010000033.1:14629089-14642314 GCA_035590215.1 Microhierax caerulescens
CTGTAGGTGACCCTGCTTTAGCAGGGGGTGGGCTGGATGATCTCCAGAGGTGCCTTCCAGCCCTGACCGTTCTGTGAATATAAGGCTTACTGACAGTGGAATTATCATACATCAAAAATAAAATGACAAGCACTCTAAATTGCTAGGCAGAATTAGGTTTATCATTCTCTTTAGAAGGTAGCTGCACTGATGTCCCATTATGTAATCATTCTGTAATTGATCTAAATTCTGTCACTCCAGAAGACCACCTGCTAGTTACTGCAAGCTACCAACAAGCAATGATAGGTATTGAGTAGTGTATATGCGTAAATAAGTATTTGGATTTTTAATGGAGCTTTCTGTGAATAAATGTTTCTAAATCAAATGCATTCTGCAGAAATACCGTCATAGACAAATACCTATGGACAAAGTCGGATGGATAGTGAAGCAAAATTTTGCTCCACTAGCTAGGCTTCAGGCCTGCTGAGACAAGAGGTTCACTGTGCTTTGACTGTTATGAAACGTATGTGTTTTGTACCTGTAAATTGGGAAAAAATATAACATGAGTCACTATTATTCCAACTGACATATCCTATGCAGAATCAGAAATACATTTGTAAATTCTGCAAATTGCAGAAAGACTGGAAAACACAAGAGATACTTTCCTCACTCTAAAACCGCAAATGTGGCTCCATTTTGTCTTAAGGCTCAGTTTCTCTGATGTCATGTTAGGAAGGCAGGTTGTCAGCCTGGAAGAATGCAAGTACTGACTCGTGATAGTCCACTTTGTATTTAGCTCTGAGCACCTCTGCAGCACAGGAGGATCTAGGCTGGTGTAGGACACAGTAACTGACCTCGGGAGTCTCTTTTCTTGGTGACCTTCCTGCTGTAATAACCATCATACAGTCTTCAGGTACTCGTGTGATTCATTGTCCCCATGAGACACTATCAAAAGAAATCTCTCAGGAGTATGTCTTTGAGATTTCTCAGGGAGACCAATAATCCAGTAATAGTTAATCCTTAATTTATTCTTTTTTTCAGCTACTTAATTGATAAATCACTTGTCCTTATTATGCCCTGTGATATGTTTTGTACAGAGGCTGAATTTCTGCTTTGTGAAGCTGTATGCTTTGCAGTACTGCTTTTAGCTGACAAAAATAATTTTGAGGGGTCCAGTCTTCCAGATACGTTGAATTGCTTGATATCCATTAGGTCAGATTCATTCAAAATTTGGTTAGTAAAGTCACTAGGCATTAAGCCTGTCTTAATGAAGTTAATGTAAAATCTTATGTACAGTTTATGCAGTGTCTGGTGGTGGCAGAGAGATGAAAGAAAAAGTAACTACTACACTAAGATAAAAACTATTGTGTATTATGCATATATAAGTTATTACACGTGTCTGAGAGAATATTAAAAGGATTCCTGTTAATAAGAGGGCACTATAAGACTTGGTAGGGCATGTGTTTTGTCAGTGAAACTGTTTCTTTCTGGAATTAAGTAAGCAGAATTTATTAAGCACAGGAGCGTAAGGAAGCCACAGCATTCATGCAGCTTCTGCTCTGCGTAGATTGACCCTTGCAGTATTTGTGTCCTTTGTAATTCTTTTAGAAATACTCTTAACCTTTTCTGTAGCAACTGTACCTTCATGCTTGATGCAGCAGTATTGTGAGCCAAAACTGGGGGGGGAAAAAAAACCCAAACAAAACATTTGCCAAAGGTAATTTTGCATGGCATACCAAGTTCTGCTTTGCAGCAGGAAAAGAGCTGTAGCTACTCAAAAATCCTTTTTATTTTATTTTTTTTATAATATTTCTTATTGATCATACCTGTATTGAAATACTACATGTGGAAGCTCAAATTTTTTTTGCAAGTGCTTATCAGAAATACTTGAGTTATTTCACTGGAGAATCAAAAAGTGATAACAAGTCATACTTTATTTTCTAAAACTCCAAGTCTTTTGTCATTCTATACCTAACCACTCTAACATTAGTTGGGATTCTTTCAAAAGTGCAGATTGTTCATTAGGAACATGTGAAATTAAATAATTTTAAAGAGGAAAATGTTATCCTATGTATTTCTAAATCTCTGTTATTTTCAATTAGTTCTTAATATTTAAAAATATTGTTAAGCTTGTTTTGAGTTGCATAAAGTCTTTTGGGTGTTAAAGAAAAACTGGCATGCTTTCATTTATAGGAATTAATGATGGGCTGTGTAAGTAAGAAAGTTCTTGTATATAATGTATCATAGCAAAACTGTGGAAAGGTTTGTCCTTGGTACTGTTCTGGCCTTTTATTACAAAAAAACAGAACAGTCAGTAACCACTTATTAATATTTTTCTCTCTCCTTTATTGTAGCTTTAGGTACATTAAGCTCTCAGTAATTATCTCATTCATAATCCTCTATAACAAGTAATATTTTCTGCATCTTGTGAAGTGTAATTGGAAAATATTTTCTTTGGATGTACACTATTTCTATTCCCTCTTTAATATAACTTTACCCAAGAGTATCTTGCCTAGGAAAAATGAGCGAGTATAATTTTATACAGGTAATCAAATCTCTGAAATGTTGGCACATTTTCCTTTATCTCCATGGGACCAAAAGCTAACCTTCAAATAGACCAAGGCATTAAAAGAGAGAACTTCAGCACACAATTAGAACTCAAATAGGCTTGTACAATGCAACTTGAATAGAAGTGCTATTTTGAGTTATTAGTACTGTATTTCTACTATGGGGTATTCCATTTGCTTAATACAGAACTGCAGGATAATATATATATTACTCTAAGTGTATGCATATGTGTCTTGGTCTGTGTGTGTGTATATATATATAGGTATGTCGAACATATTATTTAAATGCTGGATTATACCAGGAGTTTACTGCCTTTCTAAAGAATTCTATTTTTTTCTCCCTTAGGACTCAAACCCACATCTTGATACGGTTTTTATCTTATTTGGCTGAGCAAAATAAACATAGGGCAGGGGAGGAGGGGAAGGCAGAAATCAGCATGTGCTTAGAATCATCTTGGTTGCAATACACTGTATTTATTCCAAACCTTCTGACATATATCATGCTTAAGTGGATACAAAGCTGTCTGGTTTCAGGCAGAGCAGACATTGTCAAGGCTAGTATATGGCAGACCTGCAATGAAACCTTTCAGTCTCTATTTTTGTTGTGGAATTGAACATTCTCATTTCTGTTTTCACTCATTTTGGTATCAAGGGCTCTTATGATATGGAACCCAGAGGAAGATGATACTGAAAGATGATATGATTCCCCAGCTGTAAACAATTTACCAGGGATCTGGTACTGTGTAACCCAGCAAGATAGCTGCTATTTTGACACTGTTTACTTTAAATAAGATGCTGGATTTCTCAGTGACAAATTTTTTCCTCCTGTTCTAGTTTAAAACTTTGGCTTTACATTAGTTGCATATTTAAATGCAATAGTAGGCTTATGTTGGTAATTAAGAATTTTTTGGTGTGAATATGTTCATTCTCCAAGACCAAATTTTGGATTATTTTAAATTCCATTTTCAGTTGGCTAGATTATTCTATGGCTATGATATGTAAAGCCTAGCAATTGAAGTCTGAATTTGAGTTTTTATGTTCTTGGGCCAAGATTTTTCTATTTTGTATTACCATGAAAAATACTCACAGAGTTCTTCAAATTCTAACACTTCAGCTCTAAGAGAATTTGCTTAGTGAGTTTGTTAAATATTGCCTTGATTTACTGTGAAAACAGTCTTAAAAACAGGATATTCAGTAATTGGCTTTTAAAATGTGGTGCAAGTATGATAAAAAGAGAAAGAAAAAAAAAAAGAACAAAACCTTTCAATACAAAGTTACGTTTTTAACCTGAATTAAAACAGCAATGAAGATGAGGTAACTTAGTTAATAGTTTTTTATAACCTGTTGGATTTCTTTGTAAATAGAAAAAACTCAGATCACTTGTCTCCGCTTGAAACTTCAACCCAGGCAGAAAGTACCTCTAATGCGGAGTCAGTATGGATCTTTTTGTGCATTAGGCTCATAGCTCAGGCCAGTATTCCTCCTTCAGAAGAGCGCCTTTATTCAAGGGGTCCTGATAGTCAGGGGTGAGTGTTGTTAAAATTCTTCCCTTTGTACAAAAAGTTTAAACATCAGTGAGCAAAATAAAGAATAAGGAGAAAGAGAAATGGTGTAACCTAGGGGAAGGGAATTAAGAGGAGTGAAAGCTGGTCTTCAGTGTTCTGTTCTTGGGGGAAAGGATTTTCAAATACCTGCCTGAGTCTGTGACTAAGATGTGGGATGAGGAAATTGTCAAGATGTTTCCTGCGTTCTCTCAAAGTTAGCTGCGTGATTCTATAAATCAGGCTCTCTGAGAGAGGGTGTGTCTATTTTTACATCCATGTGACGTGAAAGGCTGAAATATATGCAAACTGACAGCTGTCAGCTTTCATGCAGACCTGGAAAAAAGCATTTAGATGTTTCAGGGCTAGAGAGAGTGTATAGTTGTATAAAGCTGCTGGTAGATTTCTAAGTCTTTGTGACTCTAAGAAGCCATCTGCTAATGTCCATGTTAAAGCTAGATAATTGACCTGAAATGGACCTAGTAGCTAATTGACCTGAGAGTTCCTTAGGAAATAAAAATTTTGTAATCCTCTGACACTTCTTTGTAGGTGAAGTGACCTCTAACATTCCTTTTTTCCTCTCAATGTTCTTTGGACTATACTTCAGTCTATTTTGTATATAGCCGATTTAATATTATTTAGTGTTTCAGCTGCTCTTGTGAACCTTTCATATAGCGTGAGCATGTCCGTAAATCAGGCCTTGCAGGTGAAGAAATGCGTACTTGTACGTTTTGTCAAGCATTAGGGCTGGATAATGTATTCAGTTTTTAAAACATTGTTTAAAAATAATGAAAAATCAACCTTAGAAACACTGTAAAGGCCACAGCAGCAAAGTCAGAGGTGCAGCACGCTCACTCACGTGTCAGAACATATGCCATGCCATCGTTCTAAAGAGCTTCTCCATGGACTTGTACAACCATACTATACTATTTGCTGATAAAGGAATGGTACTATACATCTTTTCCAGTTCGGTTGTTCACTCCTACTGAAGTGAACTCTCACAAAATTCAATATATTTCACATTTTTAGTCCATTTGGATCTCTTTGTACTGTAAAACAATGTCCTTTGTACTTTTTATTCATTATTTGCGGGGTCATCTTTAAAATGTTCAAGAACTTAGTGGCAGTACTTCTATTATACGAATAAGCAACCTTTTTCCCTCATACTTACTTTCCTCCCTTTCTATATTCCTTTATGTTGATAAGGAAGTTGAAGTTTGAGAGATGTAAAAAAAAAACCAACCAATTTAAAAAATCCTTTACTGTATATTTTTGATTTGTCCAATTATAGCGTATCTGTGCTGACCTCGTGCTCAATATTGTTGTCATTAGGACAAATTAGGGAGTGGAAAGAAAAGATTATGGGAGTAGCAAAAAAGATTGCAAATGAATTTTTCTGTAACTAAAATATTTTTTCACAAAATTGTCGAGCTGTTCACTTTTATTTAAGATATTAATCGACCTCACAAATTTAAGTGACTCCTACTGTATGAGACTTCTAAAATTAAGGGAATATTTGAGATTAATAAAGTCTGTGTGCTGGTTTGTTTATTTTGCTTGAAGAGGTCTATTGTTCTTGAAATGCTCTTTGACTTCAGTAAAGCATTGGCATTACAGCACACATTTTATTACAAAATACTTTTACATATCCATACAGGTCTGTAGAAGGGAACTTGCTGCTTCTCTGTTTCTCTTAGTATTCACCTTAATTCATTACGTTGAGCTTGTGGCATAAGAATGGAATGCATTACACTGAAAAATTGTGAATATACTCAGAGATTCACAGTTGTATGTACCCTGAGATGAGAGTGTCACTCTTAGTATCTATATTGGCTTTTCAAGCAGCAATAAAGGAAACTCTGTAATAAGAACTGAACACTTGTAACTGGCAAACACCCTCCTGCAGTTCAAAACTGGAATATGGATGGACATCATGGGAGGCTGGCCCATTTCTGATGAAAGCATTTTTAACAGCGGGAATTTATGAATCTACACAGTGCAAATGAGAGTTTATTATGTTGAGAGTCTAAAAATGATGCTTTATTTATGAAATTAGTGAAAAAATTGTATTCAGGTACTGCTGGAGAGTTTTGCTAGATCTTCCTGGATGTCAGGGCTGAGGCTGAAACTGTTGACTTGGGTTATGGGTGGTAATAATGAAAACAAAACAAACTGCCAAAATCTTCCTATTCTTTGCTAGATTGAAATGAGTGTGTGTTGGGAACAGCACCTGCCACTGTTTCCCAATCTGTGCACTAGAAAAAAATACTTGCAGATTTTGAAAATACTGGGGTTGTTTAATTGAAAGCTTTTCAGAATTATTTTGTCTAGAAAAAAACTTTTGCCCTCTTAAGACCATTCCTCAAAACATGGTCATCTACATCTAGTTGTTGCAAGACTGGAAGCCATGTCATCTACTGTAGTAGAATCTGAAATAACTTCTAATTTATACTGATACGGTAGAAATCAAAATGTAAAATTCAGGCAGATATGATACCTAGTCACACATAACTCTAAGGCATATTGCCAGATTCTGATATCTAGTCTGCCAGCTGTACTGTGCACTGCCCAGCTCATCCAAACCATATGCCTTGAGCAAACAATCAGCAAAGTGTGTTAAAAGCTCTGAGAAAGGACCACATTAGCCGTACATCAGCCAGCTGCAATGCACTGCCCTATTAATTTGGATAAAACCTTAGCCCTTCAGAACTGATTTTTTTTTTTTTTTTTTTTTTACTTCTTTGTTTAAAAAATACGGCTTAAATCTATAATCTATGTATCTGCATTTAGGTTTATAGCAGCAATTTCATACTGTCTACTGAAATTCTTCTGAATTTCTGTTAAGGCTTTAAAAGTGCCTCTAGAAACAGGAAAGTCCATTACAAGCTTTTCTGTAGCTCAAAAGGAAACAGCCCTTTGTGGAGCACCTTAAAGCCTTTGTAGCACGTATTCTTCGTACTCTTGAAGGAGCCTTGGTCAATGTAGAGTGTTTATCCTTGTGCCATAAACAAAATGGAAAATATATGCATTGTATTTACTCCTTTGGTTGGATTTGGCTGACACTCACCCTGGCTGAGTCACTATCCTACAGCTATAAGTGATAGCAAGTCAAGAATTCACAGGCAATTATAAACATGTAAACTGCATATGTGGATGACTGCTTACTTCTGTGAATCACTGCTTTGTCTCTATGCTTCTCTATGGTTTCTTTGGGTTTGTTTTTTGGGGTTTTTTGTTGTTTGGGGTTTTTTTTTGTTGGGTTTTTTTTTTTTTCAAGTATCTGGATTAAAATGGATTCTATGGTATTTACATTTATGTAGCTATGGATTGTTTTCTGCATATTAAAATAAAGGGTGAATATGAAAATAAGGAGATAGGATTGCCATTGTGACTAGTAGAAAATCATACTTCCTCAGCTATAATCATATTTCAGAATCCAGAATAGATTTATTTTAGATTCAATTTTGTAAGGTTTTAAAAAAATAAATTAATAAAAATATGAGCAGCTTCTCTGAGCTAGAATGACATATTTTGCTGGAAGCAGCCTTAGCTACTTAAAAAAGGGTAGCAAGTATATTGTGAATGAAACGTTTTTGTTGCTGTTTCTTACCTACAATAGTCTTCTGCTTTCATCCTCTGAAATATGTTATCAAGAGAAACCAACGTTGCAGCTGATAACCCAGAACAGCAGAGCAGCCTACTGGGATTAGTTGCCTGTTCTTCAGTGGTTATGGTTAGGCCAAAGTGAGGCATAATTAGGCAAATAAATTCTATCTGCTTTCTAGCATAGTAATATTGTACCATTATTAATATCACTCTGTAATGGTAGAAAAAAAATCTCTAAATATTAGGGTAAAGGAAAATCTGACAGATGCTTATTGTTTTATTTGTCTGTTGACTTGTGCAATTCTTACAACAAATACAATTGCAAAAACACAGTTCCAGTCAGCGATGCTTAAAGTGTATGCAACAGGTGTGACATACCATAGTTTATCCTTTGTTGCTGTTCATCTCATCACATCACAGACCTGTAATGACTATATAGTTTGCTGACTCAGCTTCCAATTTCCTTTTACTTTCAATTTCAGGTCATTGCAGATATATTCTATCTTGAACTAGTGCAAGATACCTCACTGTTCTACATAGCTAAAAAGTACTAAAGCTCCTTCTCAGTCATGTGGCAGTCTTGGGTAGTTGCTGTCCTCCAAATTCCGATCCCCAGTGCTAACAGTGTCAAACATGGTTTAAGACAGTGGCACAGTCTTAGAGCTTTCCACTTTACACTTGTGGGAGAAATGGCTGAAGAGCAGAAGGTCTTTTGCCAGGTCTTGACTGTGGCTATGAAGCCTTAGGACTTTACGGTCTGCAGACAACATAACTGATATAAAGACATGTTTGTAAAGTTCACTTCAAAGCTGGGGGATGTGGCTCCCCGCAGAAGTATTCATCTAGTGTTAAACTGATACTATGCTGGATGAGAGCCAGCAGGCTCTAAACTTGCTTTTTAAAACCTGAATCTCTAAAGCTTTTCAGAGAATACATCTGTATTTCTAATTTGCACCTTGAAGTATGAAATTGACTGGAGAGTTGGTGAGAATGAATAAATTGATTCACAGTGGGTTGACAACTCCCTGTGTCTCACTTTCCGTGAAACATCTGTGGTTGATACCACCACAAAATTTGACTGCCGGATTGCAAGCTGATCCGCTAGCAATACATGATTAAAAACCTGTTACTTGGATATAAGCAACTGAACTTGTGGCACTGTTTTCCAGATTACTTTGTGTAACTTTGAATGGGTGATAAAGGGATTGGAGCAGAGCAAGAAAAGACCTATTTCTTCAAGAAATGTCATCTCTGCTGACTCTCATAGATGTGCAAGTGGAATAATGTAGCAGAGAAGCCTGGAAATGAAAGTAATAATTTATTAAGAAAATATTTTTCTTTTTAAAAAGTAATTTTCTTGTGAGTTTGTATATTTTTTTTACAGCTTTAGAGAGAAAAATAATGAAGATGACTAAGTTTTAGCAAATATTACAGGATGAAATTTGTAGCACTCAGATCATTAGATGCATTCATTTGTAAATATCAAAGATAGATATGACAAGTTATATAGACCGCAATCCTTCTCTTCTTGTCATGAGGAACAGTAAATCATTATTTGAGTAATCTTGCAGCACAGCATGGAATTTAGATTTCCCAAGAAAAAGATTCACAATGTTTATGAATGTGCTAGCATTTTATCACTATAAAATTATGAAGTCAGAAAAACTCACCTATTTCTGAAATGCAGCGCGTGTACACTGAACACAGCTGTTGTGTAAAATAGGTAGATCTGTGAATCAAATGCTCTTACACATCATATATTAACTAAAGATCTTTCCTAATTTGTTTATATAGACAAAGTATAGTCACCTTCATACTATTTTAGTCTAAGATGAAGATATAGTATGTACTTAGAAAGCATACCTATACTGAGCATGCTTAATAGGTAGAACAGTACTGTTTGGCGTTCTTGCATCCTGAGAATTGTCCAATTTCATACAAAGATGAAATGAGACGAGACTTGGATGTCCTGGCAGCCTACCCTTCATGCTGAAGAATGAATGAATTAAATATATTAAATTCTTAGCCACTATCTTTTTACAAAGGAAAACATAAAATTGTGTAATTATACAATATGTGCATTTAAATTTATTCAGCCCTTGTAGAATCTGCCTGTGGATTTTTTTTTTTTCCCCAGGCGGACATTACTGTAGCTTTATTATAAGGAACAATTTGCTGTATCACAGCTGGCCATCAGTGAGGCATCGTAGACTTAATTCCATAGATGGCCTTCAGTGAGGCATTGCCTGATTCATTCGGAGCTGAACAGTGCCAGGGCACATACTTGCTTACTGAAACAATGAGAATTGTTTTTTGTGTATGCATATTTGTGTGTGAGCACAGTTTATTTTTTCAGGCTAAAGGGAAGGACAATTGACCACAAACTCTAGAGTCTCTGATTTTATAATTAGAAATCAATTGGGCAAAGCTTAGTTTTGTGTATGTGATCTCTTCTCATGACTGTATCCCAGAATGTTTTTTTCCTGATATGATTTGCTTAACCATTTTATATTAAGAGCTAATCTATTTGCAGAATCAGTTTGAAATACTAAATTACCTGTGTGCTTTTGGTGGCTACATAGAAAAAAGTTTAGCCAACATGGAGTTACCTGAATGGTGGTTTTGTAATTTATATTTGAATCTCATTGTTTATTTGTTTTAATTAAAAGCTGTCACAAAGCTTATTGGCACTGCAGAGTTACATTGACTTTGGTAAGGGCACGGCAGGGCCAATTAAATCTGGAGTTTATATTGTTTATTTGTGTCCACAAGGAGGGAAAAATGCAGCTGAACTGCGTCATGCCAGACAGATTGCTAAAAGACATTTACTCAACTGATTTGGCCACCATGGGCCAGTGTGGTGGTGTGGATCCATTTCTGCCCTGATTGCCATGGTGTTTGAGAATCCTCAGGTGGCACAGATGCAGCATTTCCTATTCCACTTACATTCTGGTATTGTGCACGGAGAGTTTGTCAGCTCTCTAAAAAGAAGATACCTGATCAGTGTATCTAATTCCAATGACCTTCAGATTCAGGGCTGGGGGAATGGGACACAACTATCTGTTGTTTTTTTTTTCTTGGAAAGTAAACTGTAATTTGCAGTAGCCCACATTCTGTATTTCATCTAAGTTTATCGTATAGGGAGTACTGAACACAATGTAATGCCAGTGTTGCTCTTTTTCCAGTATGGACAGTGCTTGATTTTAGCCAAATGTAAATGTAAAACCAAAAAAAGGTAATGCATAAAATATGTTGTTCTTTTTTTCTGGTTAATTTTATGTTAGGAATGGAAATGTCTTTCTAGGTTAAAGGGGAAATTTCTAATTAATAATTCAGTAAAATTGTTTGGGGACTTTTAATCCACAGTAATGAATTTATTGTGGTGGTAACAACTTTTATTCTGGGGGAGCAGGAGCCAGGAATTTTTTTTTTTTTTTTTTTTGTCTGAGACATCATTATCCATGCAAGCTTATTATTTACTACCCCATAGTAATACTATTTTGAAATACGCAAGTATCTGAGATTTGTGGTATGATAGGGCTGAATTGAATTGGATCTAAGTAACTGCAGACGTGGCTGGTTTCATCTTTATCAGCTTATCTAAGCCTTTGCACTTAAAGGTTTCTGTCAGTTCAGAGCACAGACACTGCTTGGTTGAACAGAGCTAAACTATGGTTGCACTTCTTAGCCTTCAAAAATAATGCTATCTCTAATTCAAGCTCACACACTACAGAACTTGAAGGAGTTTAGATATGCATCAAGTAAAAATTCCTTTCCATTTTTATAATTTCAGGGAGGCACAAAAAAAAAAAATAATCAGTGTTTGAAGTTTAATTTTAATGTTCTCAAAAATACTTTTTCTTTCTATGTGAACAAATATGATTTGAGTTCTTCCCCCATTCCATTCCTTAAAATAAAGAGATTACTAAAATATAAATCAAAATTTAGCATCAAAGAGCAACTTCGTCAATACAGACATTGGGGAGATTCTTAGAATGTTGGAAAAATTACAGGTTTGGATTTCTGTTCAGCATAGAGATAGACAAAAATTTGCTACTACGTAGTATAATGAGATATCCAAGTAAATTTCTCCCTTTGAAATGACGGGAGAGCCTGCTAGTGCAGCATACATAAAAACAGTGGGATTTTTTTACCTTGAGTTTTGTTTTGCTTGTATCTGCATTTTTCATAGTTTGTGCTTCAGCTAGACATCGTGGCACATTCAGAGGAGAGTTGGTATCCTTTCTGTTGATTGCCCTTCTTGAAAGGGCAGTAACATGGACTGCATCATACATAAATAATTTCAAAGAGAGCCTCAAAAATTAGGATTGGAGATTTCCAAAAGCCAGAGCAAACTCAGCCTGATTTATTTGTTAGTAAAATATATTCAAAGCAATAACAGAAAAAGCTGTGCACAGGAATGGTGTGGTTTGCACGTCAAAACTTTTATTGCAAAATCCTTTGGCCAAGTAAGGATCCATGAAAGATAAGCAAGAAAAAATTATTAGGAAGAGACTGTTGAAGAACTAAGAAGATATTGGGTCTAATCATGTCTTTTCCTTTCCCAAAACTCAGTCTGTCAGCTTTCAGGCATGCTTATGCCTTGACCTTTTGCCTTAGAGTTAAATTTATCAGGCTTCTATATGGTATTTGCTATTTATGAAAGCCTGACTTTTCTCATAATGATATCCCGTATAGGATGAAAGTATGTTTTGAAAATATAATTTTCTGATGCCTGGAAAAAAATAAGCAATTAGATCCACTGTAGTATTTGTGACTTAGACTGGGCTGAGAGCAGAGGAAAGAGACCAAGTCCAGGGAATTGCCTGTAGGGCCTTACAGATGGATCGGGTGGCACCAGTAGTGACCCTGTCTAAGGGATCGTTGATCTGCAGTGGCCCCTGTCATCCTTTCCGTTGGTGCAGATGGTCTGCGCATCCTGGTTAGCCGCATACTCGCCAAACGTTTCAGATAGGTGTTAGATACAGCAGCAGGAGACTCCTTTATGCACAGTACCCCAAATAATGTAAAGGGTAGGGGAAAAAAAGAAGTGGGAAAGAAAGCAAAAGTTGTGAGATTGGCTTGACTGAACATCTAGAGCTTTGATGTGGTGGGATGACCCTGTCGCTTCCCTGTCTCTGAGCACTGCCAGTTGTGCAAGTGGCAGGAGCTGGCTGTGCCTGTCCAGTTCAGAGGCAGACTGGCAGTGCCTCCGCGTTCTTTCGGACCATGACAACGTATACGTGGTTAATGGAGATTCTTTACTGGGGGAAAACACTGTCTTCACAGGTGAGATGTTTGCGTGGACTTGTGAGTAACTGGAAGGGAATTCGGTCACTGGGAATGCGAGGAAACTAAGAGAACACAGCATGTGGATGTTTATCATCCTGCAATATAGTTCAATGACTTTCACTACAAAGTACAAAAAAAGTTTAAGTAATTAAAAGGCCTTTCTAATTCCTACACGGTTAAGAAGTGCTCTCAGCAGGTACCATAACTCTGGATTTTACCTCAGTCTTAACTCGTCCTGCT
>JAVJGJ010000033.1:14642323-14654241 GCA_035590215.1 Microhierax caerulescens
TATTCATATTTTGCAGGCAGTTGCCAAGTCATAGATGTGGTGTCCTGTATTGCAGAAACACAATAATTTTGTTAATTAGGATATACTAATCAGAGATATCTTGATCTGTATAATTCCATAGCACAATCTAAGATCTGATTTTAGAGATATTAATATGTACTAGGTGAATGATTACAATGGTCGCTTAGCTTCTGTTAATTCGAAGTCTTTAAAGCATTCAATAAAATGAGTGTTTGCTGTCCACCCCTGAGTGGAATGCCAATTCTTGTTTATAACATTATAAAGTTATAAAGAAAGTCCAATAATTGCCTTCAGCAGGGTCATTTGCATTATTTCTGCATAGTAATTACATAAACAACAGGGATTCTATACCTAAGAGCAAAATATATGTTGATCTGTATATGCTGAAATATAATCACAGCAAATATATTTTAATTATGTTGGTGATGCTGCAGAACTAAAGGCACAGAAGAAAGCTGTTCTAATATCTACAGCATGAGTCATAGCATAAAAGCACTGAAACATTAAAATAAAGCTAGTTCTAATAGGGAAAATTAAATTATTATAAACAATGGGAATGAAATGGCTTTATTTTTGTTGCAAGTAAAGGTTTAATTGGAGAATTTGTTTTGGCAGCAGAAATGGTTTTGCTTTTAAAGCAAATAAGAAATTAATTCTAGAACTTGAGTGCTTTTTCTGAGCTGAGTGAAAGATTTTCATTTCATGCACTGTTTTGAAAGTTTTGGAGAAAGGATACTTCTGTGTCACTCCAAATAGAAAGTTTTGGAATATCAAAAAAATGTTTTGGTCTAGGCATAGTACCATATTATATGAAAACCAAATCTCTAATATGAAAAAAAAATAATAATAATTTAAAAGGAAGCAATGGTTTAAGTTCCAAATGTATTAAAAAGTTAAATACTTTAAAAGAATGAAATTTATGCATATACAGGCATAAAAAGTTTTTGGAATCTAAAATATCACCAAAGCATTCTCGTCATGAAATGTTCAGAAAGAATACTGCATTAGTGTTTTCCCAAACCTATATTTGTTCCCTAAATCACCTTTTCAGTAAAATGCAAGTAGATGGTTGAAGCGAGTGTCATTGAGTCGTCATTGTCCAAAAAATTAGAGGTGAAAAAATACATGCAGGTACAAGGGTAAGGCTGGTAGTTTGGCTGTTGCTTCTTAGTGGCCTTGGGCAACTATCCTTAGGACTTTCAGCTATTCAGTTTGTTCTCAATATTGAGCCTCTTTATTCTGTGACTAGGAAAAAAAAAAATTGCTTTGAAATGGTGTAGTGATGGTCATACTCTTACTGTGGTGACACAATAAAAATGTGGACTAATGTACAACATGTCCAAGTATTAATAGTTAAATAATGATAACATTACCTTGATTGTAGGAAGACAAATAAAAGGTTACCTCTAGTTTGTGCAAAGCTGTGAGTGAATTGCTGGTATTCAAGATGTGTGATCGCTCTCAGCGTTGTGCCCCAGGGCTGAATGACACAGCCAGTTTGATGATGACTGTCTTTGCTTGGTCTATCAATATAAAGTGTCACCTCTAGAAGAGAATCAGGTCAGAAGAGAGCTTTAGCCATAGGGAGTAAGCAGAAATGAGCTTGGCAGTAAGATTCCGGGCAGAATAAATAAGGTTTGGGAGTATTCTTAGCAAAGAAATACACTCGCTGTTGAATATAATGAGATCCAAATCAGGTAGTACTTGTGGACAGAAAAACACCAACAAAAAACTGAGGCTTTCTATTGATCTCGTATTCTGTATCCATCCATTTAGGTATCACCTGCAGTCAAAGAAGCTATTGAAATCTATGTTATCTCTGCAAACGACTTGTGGGTCACCTTTCAGGAATGTAATTCCTTGTATACTCCTTGATTTTTAACTAGCTGGTGTTCTAATTTTTTCTCATGCAGATCTCTCACAAGAGCTTCTTTCTATCAGGCAACTCCCCCATCCCTTTGATGGTGAGGGACTGCTTCTCCAATGTTTCTCCACACAGGCTTAAAAATTCAGTAATTGTCAAATCTCTTGTAGATAGAAAAAAGAAAGAAAATGTATTTCTCAAATATAAAACTCTCCAAGTAACCCTTAAAGTGAATATTATCACAAGTATACATAGATTGTTAGGGGCTTTTTCCTTTTTTTGCTTTAGGCATTTGTAAGGCTGTGCTTTATTTATCTTTTATAACAACAGGAAAAAAAAAAATAAATCCACAACCAAATAACCTAAAACCAAACATCTTGTCATGAATGAACTGGCATCTGGAAGTTAAATATTCTGAACTTCATGTTCTGCGGCAAGATTTAAATTGCCTAACAGTCATGTAAGTTTTTTCCTATGTGTTTTTAAGAGCCATATGCTTGGTATTTATTTCTTTTTGTTTCTTCCTGCTTTCCCATTACTTTACCCTAGATATTTCTATTTTGTGGTTGTTTACATCCTCCAAACTGGCTGATGTTTTGGTTTTGACTTTCACTACCACTATCCCTTTGGAACATATCTTAGCAGATAGAAGAAAGCTGAAATACGAGGATTATTTTTTTCCTGGTGAAAATATAGTGTAATTCAGATGGAGGCTTTTTACAGTCTTTTCACATTTTCTGTGTTATCCATCACCTACTCTGCATAATCTTATTCCTTTTTATTGGTAAAAGACAGATGTCAGACTTTTAACTATTTAACTTTTATATTGAAGTTCTTTTTCATGGTGTGAAGAATAAGTGCAGTGTATATAATACAACATCACTACTGTCTTCAGTTCTGGCTTGCAGATATACGTTCTGTTCAGGTCTACAGAATGTCTGAAATGAATGTAGTATCCATCTGAACGGTTAGAATTGGACTGAGACTGACCATACTGGCAAACAGCACACAAAAAAGTTACAGGTCCATTGTAAGAAATCCATGGTATTTGCAGGTCCAGAAGTGGAACTGAATCTTTAAGTGGTGATTTCCAGTTACGCACTGGAAATCTTACACTTACGCACACTACAGTCTCCATGAATGTGATTCACTTGTAAGGGACTGTTCATGACCTATTTGTAACAACTGACAAACCTAAGAATTTGCCAGTCTGTATTCTTTGACAGACTTGGAACTGTTTGTTAAACCTGCAGATCAATAATATATGAAACAACAGCAGAGTATGTGGCTTGCTCAGGGATTCTGCTTTTCTTATGAATTTCTGTCCTATACAGGAAATGTAGATGTTGCAGTCCTCCAAAACTGCTGCGTGTTTTCTCTTTGCCAGGTTGAAATTACTTGGGTTTTGTGCTGGTTAGAAGGGCAGGGTTATGTTCTAATTGATTATTTTTTTCTCAAAAATCATGTTGAAGCTTCTACTATTATGTCACACTTTCTCATAGCACATATGGAAAAAGAAGATGGGAGAATTCATGGGGCTTCCCTGTTTAGCCACCTTGTTAACATTGATGCTGTATAATCAGAAGTAGTTCTGCACCAGACTGGAGAAAATTATGGCTCCAGGCATTCTTGTCCTGTGGGATTCTGTCTTTTTCTGAGAAAAGCTACCTGTTACTGGAATTGGCATAGCTGAGACAGGGAGTTATGGTCCCACTGATAAAAATACACAAACTCAGCGGCCAATTGTGGTCATTATTGAGATATTGAATATGGCTTTGAATTTTTAGTATGGGTGGGGAAAAAAGTTTGGTTTAATCATGCTGATTGAGGTTTTTGAGTAGGCATGATCCTGGTTTGTGTGAAAACAGAGTTAACATTTGATAAGCAAAATATGTTTAACTGTATCAGGTTTTGTGTCAGAATATCTGTAACAGAGCTGAGCAACAGTGCGTTTATACTGCTAATATTTTGTTGAAGAATGTGGTACAGCAGATTATCGTTTCAGTTAACTTGGCTATCAGTGTCCATTTACATACCCAATGATCCCATCTCCATAGGCAAACAAAATATTCCATCTCCTATATCTTGAGTAAATGTGAAAAGGCAGCTTTACTGACTTGATAAATAATCTCAAATATTTTACTTTACTTCAGGGTCTTGCTATTTTCAACACTTTATTATCTCACAGTCAGATAATTGCTAATCTCATTATTTATCTAGTTTGTATGAAAATCTGTTATACATGACCTATTAGTTATCAGAAAAGTATAAAAAATAAGCTTGTAGGTTAGTGGTAAATTGTGAATTTAGTTGGACTATAAATTATGGAGTAATAATACAAATTGATAATTGGATGTTGATTTTTTTTTTGTCTCTTTTGGGGGGAGTGTCTTTGGTTCTGTATCTTTATTCTCTACATGTTTCAGATAAAGGGTTTTGTCTGGTGTGCTTTGAAATTTGATACAGGCTCCTACTGAGTTCCTTGGTCTTGTATCAGAACCCAAAAACATTAAAACCATTAAAAAATATTTTTTTTAAAAAAAATATCATTTTCAGACTAGAAATTTATGCAAGAATTCAGCTCCAGTTTTTTCCGTGACTTTGAATCTTACTGAAGCCATAGGTGGTATTTGTAGAAATTAGCCAACATCTTAGAATTTCATTTCTAAAATTATGTATTTGGGGTTCATTCTTCCTTGTCCCTTTTTCAGAAGAAAGGAAGGAGGGGGAAAAGCTATTTAATATTTCACTGTAAGCAGAGGACAGTGAAGCAAGCTCAGTGAAGGCTGCAGCACACAGTATAACAGAACCCTTGTGCCAACGAAGACCTCTATGTGTTATTGTATTACAAGTAATTAATAATCATTATTTATAGATGAGTACTGAGTCTGCAGTTGTCAGCTGCCCAGCTAACCAGCTGTCATTTGTTTCAGTAGAGTTTTCAGATAAATAGCAGGAATGTACATTTGATATTTGGATTATGTGTCATTCTTTGACCTAAAGTATGAATTGCTCATTCAAAAACTTTAGGTTTTAGTATTATACTTCTTTCTCATATTTTTAAGGTTTGGGTGGGTTTCCTTCTTTCTCTCCTGAGCCCTTCCAAAAGGTACCTGAACTCATTTGTTAGAAAAACCTCAGCAGTGTCCTTGGAGATCTTCAAGGATCTCCCATATGCAGCTTTTACCTTCTTTGTTGTTCCTTTTATGGCCATTACATTTTCTAGCAGGCAACCTAATAATCAGTTCTTTGGACGAGGGGGACTACGTGTATCTTTTGAGAGGAGGTCGTGAGAAACCATGTTTCTTTGCCTTTTAACTTCAGTCTATTGTGTATTGTGCATCTTCTCTGCTGCTCACAACCCCAAAAGATATTAGTGCATGATGGCTGGTCATCTCTTTTCTAAGAAGAATGTCCCATTAGAGAAATGCGAAGAACAGCTGAATGGTGAGAGGACCATATGGGGTTTTGGCTGTTCTGTGCTCACAGAGTGTTACGAGCACTACCGAGCTTGTGTGGGTAGAGAAAACTGACAGTGATTCAACCGTCATTAAATTAGTACAGATGTCTCCTGCAGCCTCCCACAGTAGTCTTCACCATGAGCTCAGACAATTTGTATAAAGGTCTAGACTAAATCATTGCTAAGTCTGTATGGATTCTGGCTGTTCTACGATTGACATATGTTACACACTTACAGCTTTTGTGATACTGATTTGTGTACAATTTGTCTGTATTCATGCTGAGCCAGTGTTTCTTTTTGATGGGATGTTGACCCCAAATTTTGGATGTTTTGAAACACGGGTAGCTTAGGTGTTTACAGCTAATGACATAAATACTCCAAACGATGCCCACGCTTATGATCACAGCACTGCTTTTCCAACTTGGAAACGGGTTGGCTTATCTGATGTGCCAAAGAATGTAAAAATTCATATGCAGACTAAAGTCTCAGGGACTACTGAGAAGGGGACTGCAGGACTCCACACAAGTTGCTAGACAATCAGAGGTAATACATTAATAAATATCAAACCTTGCTGGATTTGGCATAGTTGTTTCTTTCTGCATATTTAATATTGTCTGTGTGTAATGGTTTGTGTTCTCTGTCAATTCTTCGAGAAAAGCATTAACAAAGGCAGAAGCTATGATCTCTCTCTAGCGGTTTAAAAAATATTTCAAATTTAATGGTATTGCAAATTGATCGCATTATGAGAGAGGTAACCTTTGCAAGTGAGTTTGAAAGAAATTCACGGGAACGCATGACTTAGTGGAAAGGCATGGGAAATTACATTAGGAAGCTTTGAAAACCACACAAGTGATGTGGCAAATAATGTTTTTGTGAAACTGCATGAAGTCATAATAACTAGTTTCAACCAGGTTCTTCTGAATAATTTACAATTCTGTACGAGTTATCCCTAATAAACATCTAACAGCAAGAAAATGGGAAAAAAATAATCATATTATCCTCATGTTGTATGTACTGATTCTGATGTATGACACTGATGTTCCTATGTAACTGCAAGCACCGTAACTCTGAAGAACTAATGTTTTGTTTGACATCTCATAAGGAATTTGCAGCATTTCTTAGCTGTGTTTATTTCCACATTCCAAGTAACTCGAAAAATATTTCTCGTAAGAAAAGATTTACACTGCACCCATGTGCACAGTTCATGGGTTACTGCAAGTACTCTAAAGTTATATTGTCACATATAAGCAGATAGTTCATAAGATAATCAATATGTGAGTACTCACAACTTAATTTTTCAGTTCTCTATTTCACTCTGTTACCTTCTCAACAGTTTTCAATTTTAGCTCAAAGCTGGCTGCGTAGCTGATGTTTATGTTTCTGCACTGTAGATGTGTTTGACAGGCAATTGCTCGGAAAGAGCCTTCTATTTGCACTGCCAGCTTTACACATCATGTGGTTTCAGACAGTACTTACTTCCTTATGTTCAGACATGGAAGTCTGCTAAGCAGTCAACTCTGATAAATTACCTTCAGAAAAGGCATTTTTAATGTTTTCAGGTTTGGTTTATTAAATATTATTAAATGACAGAAGGCATTAAATAACAGAATGCATTCTGCATGGATTTGAAATTCTTTTATTAGAAGGAAGACAGGTTAAATATATTATCGCTGGGTTCCTCCTCATCGTTGTGAGCAAAGCATGATCAGAAGCCAGGGTTGTAAAAGCAGCTGAAAAAAAGAGCCTTGAAGGATTGTAAAATTATGACAACTTAAATATGCTTAAATAAATAGAAATACCTTGTCACCTTTGACCACATTGGCCTATTGTACTTCTTTCTGCCTTTGCTGATCTAGGCTATAGCTTGTCTAGTTTGACAGATTTTGTAAGCAGCTTCCAATTTACTGCTGCGGGTATGTAGTGATTAACTTTTTTATTCCTCTTCTGCAATCCTAAGAGTATGTATTATAAGATATTGCTCTGACATTCACTTGAGAAAATAATTTGAGAAGCACAAAGAGGTCTTAGTGCTCCAGTGCAATGTACTCTGTGCCTGAGAATGAAGCCTACAAGTTATAATAAGCTTTTAAAGAGGAAAGAAAAAATACAGTTCAAACAACATGGAAGAAAAGCTCAGAACACTGTGAATAAGATGATGATTATTAAAGGAACAAAAGAGAAGGATTTGGTGTATAGGAGCTGCCAGACTTGTGGCTAGCACATTGAATGGGAAATTCTCATGGTTTATGGTTTTTTACAGCCTTCTCCATCTTTTGCCTATATTGAGGAAGGAGCAACAAGACAGCCTCTGCTGGCAGTAAAATTGAAAGCCAAAAGGGAACACTTCTGAAGTTGTGTTGGGAGACTTCACACAATTTTACAGGTAGTAGAAACTGCAGCATGGTTTGTGTCCAGGACTGACAAGATAGAGGAGGGAGTAAATGATTTCACTGCTATTTTACCGAGTTGGGGAAAGAGTGACAAGTGCAGGAGGCGCTGTTAATTATAATGCCTGAAGCACTGGAATTGTTAATATAAGTGCTTGACTGCAAACAGCAGGAGATGACAGACAGATACTTCCCCTCTCCACCCAAAAAAAACCCCACAAAAACAAACACAAAACCAAACATAAACAAAAAAAAGCCACCACAAAGGAGAGAATATGTTTTACAAGACTAACACTGCATGCAGTTTTTGAGGCTCTCTATACCCACCATTCGGATCCCCTGTGGTGAACCACAGTATACTATAGATGAAATAATAGAGAAGTAAATGAGATGGGAAAGGAGTCGTCTTTGGCAATACGACACAACTTCATTGCACGTTTCCAAGTATCGGAAACAGTTGGGTTAAAAAATCAAGACCTTTTTACAGGAGCGGTGTCTGCTGGAACATAAGAAAGGAACAGCAGTCTGGGTTGAGAAATAGTTACATGAACTCCAAGCTAGGCAGAAAGCCAACTACAAAAAGGTGTCAGCCATCTGAGGCCACTTAACACAGGCCACTTGGGTGTTAAATAGCTGCAGAAAGCAGTGACTAAAGGCAACAGTCCAACCTGTGGTGGGACACAGGTCATATGTGGTGGCCGTGTTCTCAGGACAGAAGGGAAGACAGATGGTATTCCCACATGGAAAGGGCCAAGGCTGGAACTAGGAAAACAGAAAGCTTTAGCTATCTTCTGGCTTAACATAAGCATTCAGATGAAGCAAGATATCTAAGAAATATATACAGAAAAATCAACCTGAGACCATGCTTTGGAATGAAGATAGAAAAGAGTAGAAACAAATTACCTGGTCCTTGTTGCCATCACAACCACTGAAGATGAACTTGTGACTGTGGATTTGGGGAAGACTTTGCATCTGGGGACATGATTTCCTGATTCTTAGCTCCTCTGGCAGGCAGAAAAAAATCTGTGAAACAACACTGGCAATACATAACAATTCTAATTAAAAATGAATGCTGTGATTAACTGGAGATAAATATGTAGAGCTCTTTAGGAATGGCTTGGGTAGTCCTAAGGGCTGGACTGTTTTTCCTAATATCTATCTTTGTGAGACTAAACGTGGGTTTATCTCTTCCTGTGTTCATTCCATCTGTAAAAACAAGTATATCTATCTCTTCTCCCAAGACACTGAGTGAAAATAGATATTATAAATTACTAATTCAGACTGATGAGGAAGGCAATACATGACTTGTACAGAAAGGACCAATGGTGCTCTAACCAGGGAAGACTTGAATCAGGGTTCAGTCACATTCCTCAGCTCTTTTCTTGCATCAGTTGGTCATAATCAGTGAATTAGAACAAACAGATTGTTAGATCCCAATCTTGTCTCCATTTTTTAAAAAATGATTCACTCTAGTGTATTATGATACCAAAAGGTAAGCAATGGAAAGCAGTTTGTGCACAGTTGTAGCGTGAATATAAACAGAGACAAAATTAGCAAATAAAATAGAATAAAAAAGCAACAGCAAAGAATAAACAGAAACATAAAAGAAGCCATCTGTAATCAAAGATACTCAAATGACATGGTTAGAAACTGAGGCAGAGAAAAGCAGAGATTATATTCTTAAATGAAAGTGTTAGGGATATTATTGCTTTAATTCTCTTTGAATAGGGTTATGAAACTACAGCTGAGAAGTGTGAGCAGTAATGTCTTTTGACAGTTACTCTAGAGGCTTCTAAGTTACATGATTCTCATATCTTAAATGAAACCTTTGTCATCCATGGACATGTCTGTTTCCTTTCTGAATGTGTTCCAAGTGCTGACGTTATGTCAGGTACATCAAGCCTGTGCCCCAATTTGTCATTACCCTGAATAATACTGCAGAATATTTGGTTTTCTTCTTCCCCCGTTGTGCAGCTATAATTCCTATTACTAAAGATGGGATCAGCCTATCCATGGAGAAAATGAAAGATTCTATTAAATTGAAATTACATTAACTTTATTAATTTTGCGTTGTGTGCAAATGAATTGAATCTATCTATAATAGTTTAATTATGAATGGCTTTTTAACTTGTGGGTCATCAATAAACGTGCTCATTTTCCATTATGTGTTAGAGCATGTCAACAATACACACAGAAACCTTCTGTAACACCTAATGATGTTCATATTTTTAGGGAAAAAAAACCACAAACACCCTGCAAAGTCATATACAGAAAGAATCATATGAGTCAGGTGCGTTACAGTTTTTTGAAAGCACTGATATATGTATAAATGATTGTAAAAGTCACTAAAATCCTTCCATGATTTCACAAAATTAGCTAGAGCTTCTTAGAACCCAACAGTTTTGGAAAAGAGTCATGAAAGCTGAAAATTCTGTCTCAAAGTTCATTAAATGGGGTCTGCCTCATAAATGAGAAATATTATTGCAAAGCATAGGTAAATAATAGAAGAACCTGAAGCATTAGGAAAATGTTGGTGTGTTGTGTTTATATTTGCGTAACATCAGGTGAAGATTGGTGATGCACTAGTTAACCCCTTAAAAAAGATTCCAGAGTTAGGATGTAAAAGAATGATGCAAATTTTAAAATGAAGTTTTAAGAGCAGATTATACGTTATCGCTTGAAACAAGTAAGGGGTAAATCCCTTGTAATTACACAAGGATGAATTAATTACTTTCTAACAAACTCAAATAAAAACCCAACTACAGAATGCTGCCTTGTCTTCTCTTAATTAAAAATGTGCAGGAGCATTTTCATAATATGCAGATTTTCCCCCTCTTGTGATTTATTGACGTATATACACCTTTTCACTAATATGAGGAAATTGGGGTTACAAATCCTTTCCTTCTCGATGCATCTTGTTGCTGGCTAGTCTGTATCAAGTTGTGCATCAACACCACACCTGGAGAGGACTTGGAAGTGCCTAATCCCACTAAAAGGCCAGTCAACAGCTTTCTGCTAATTCTGGGCGCGGACCAGACCCAAGTGCATTATGTACTTCCCTGATGGTGAACACATGGCTTGAACATGAAATTCATTGCGCTGAGCAAGCTGTTGTTTTGACTACTGATGATGTGCCAGGTAGCTGACTGAGAGCAGGTGAGATGGGTTCCATCTGCAGAAGATGCTCACAAATCTTTCTGCGTACTCAGAATTGCAAAAGCACTTCCCCAACCTAGCTTGGAGCTTCTTCAGCCTTCGTCCACACATTAAGTTCTTGGCTGCATACATCGTTTTGAACCAAGTCTTTGTTAAGAAAACGTGGTTAAAAATATGATGAACAAATACCTGTGGAATAGAAGAATTCAGTACCAGTATAACATGCTCACGTATTTGTTTTTTACTGCAGAGTAGTGCTTTTACATCTACAGCATATAGAGGCTCCTTGAATGAGTTTCATCCAAGCAATCTCTCTTGCACTGATTGTAATTATGCATTTTTGTAATGTATTTATGTGGGAGACTATAAATATACGTTATATATTTAAATAGTGTGTTGGCAGTACTTTTAAGTATGCATTCATTATTAGTGAAAATAAGGTTAGTTTTGTGGAAGTACGCTGTGTATGCTGTTACCATTAATACCGGCTTCTTTGGTTATCATCTGTATTATAACATAGAATAGTAAAGGAAGTAATAATAATTAGAAACTTCAGTGTTCAGAGGGTTCATTCTGGATGAAATTCATTTTTTAGGAATGGACCTGTGCTGAGGCTGCATGGGAGCCATTAGTAGGGTATTAATGCAAGGCATCTGCATCACCATTAAAACTAGGATTGGATCCAAAACCTCTCTTGTTGCTGTAAATCCAGGCATGGAATTGGGTGATGAGGTTGCATCTGCTACATTAAAGAAGAGAGATGGTTGAATTTATAGCCCCACAGGCAGGGCAGTGGTGGAGGAAGAAGATTTCACTTCCTTTGAAGTCCAATTACCTGAATCTCATGCAATGGAAGTGAGTTGAACATGATTGCCTTTTCCAGTAAACATGCTTTTCTGTTTGTTTTGGGCTGCTGCCTCATAGCGGGACATAGGGGCCAGCTATAGGTGTCTCCTTATTTACATGGAAATTTAGTTACCTTTCTCACTATTGCTCTGAAAAACAAGAGGTCAGGTTTCAAGCCCAGGCA
>JAVJGJ010000033.1:14654341-14673654 GCA_035590215.1 Microhierax caerulescens
TCAAGCCCAGGCACAACAAATGAAGCTACAGGTGTGGAAAGCAGTTTCAAGTTTACAGCATTTGTGAGGCTTTTTCAGCAGAAACTAATATTCATTTATCATACTCATTATGCCTCTCTATGATTCACCTAGACCCTATATAATTACGTGTTTAATGATCTTTAACCTTCACATGAACACAGCTTGCTGAAGCTTGACGATTGCTGTAAATTATCATTCACATCTGATAGAAGAGAGGAAATATTACTTGGAAAAAAATACTGTGTTTTCTGGCTTGGAATTTCACTTCAGCTCCGTGATTTAACTTTGTAAATAGATGATGGTGATGTAATCCTAAATCCAAACAATGAATTGGTTTTGGAAAAATGGATATTACTGTGAGTCATTTATTATAAATTTTTGATATATTATATCAGCAGAACTTCAAAACCCAGAAAAGATATTTTAATCTGTCAGTCTGGATGATCACCTTTACAAGTATATATATAATTTCTGTAAATGCCATATTTACAGCTTTTTTTTTTTTTTTTTTGTTAAAAACTAATAGTGGCAAAAATTCTAGTAATTTTTTTTTTTTTTTTTTAATCTTTGGGTAAAAAACTGATCTTCCACTAATCAGACTCTGTTCCAAATTTAAGATTATAAAATGCCTCTAGCTCTTCCACTTTTTGTTTAATGTTTAGCCCCTCATTTTATAGGGTTTCAAATACCAATATCTATTTTTGATGCAAAGGACTTTAACTTATTAGAAGAAACAATTAATAGTAATCATAGACTTTCTTTTGTTTTTACTGTTGGTATGTTACTAGCACTGTAAAGGTTTTATAGCTCTACGTTAATTTATACCAGAACTGATTTATGAACGGTAACTTGTGTTTGATAATATGTAAAACTTACACTAGAGATTATACTGACAGCTTCTTCTACTTATTATTGGCAAATAGCAAGCTGGGGGATCTTTGAGCATTCTCAAGTATTTATGTGGGATATTTAGTTTATCCACCCAGTCCCTTCTTAGAAATTCAGATTATACTCTTCATTGTAAGGCTCTGTAATTGGGTGAACTGAGATGTTCCCAATTAATTTGGTGCATTGTTTGTGTCCAGACAATGTTGTGATACTTCACTGTAACTCAATTATGATTATTCTGGCAAAATCTTCATATGCGATGTTAATAATGTATAGATTTTATCCAGGTATCAAACAGATGTTTAAACTATCTGTTTAAAACTTAAACAGATTCTGGATTGATCTTGACAGGCTCTGGTACCCTGGAAATAATTTTTTGTGTTGCTGACACCTAGATTGATTATAGTTCTGCTTATAAGGACAATGATCTTTAAGGAAAAAAAAAATAAAAATTAACGTGTCTTACTGAGCAGAGAAAACTGCAATACCAAACAACAGGGAAGTGCTGTTAACTGATTTAATATAGTTAATAAATGGTACTGATTGTTCTCAAGTAAAAGCTGATAGTAACTACAAAAGGAAAAACTCAGGTTTTGGAAAAAGGATTCAGCTGTCGCTTGATGTCTGTATGTATGTACGCTCACGTGGGCTGGGTAGGAAGAGCCAACTGGATTGAGTCATTCATATTCACAGACAGTTAAGTGCTTTTACAAATTTGTTAAAACAATGGTGTGGTAATAAGGTGTTGCCCCGCAAAACACTGAGGGTGAAGTCCTGTAGTTGGTGGGAGTTCTGCTGTTATCGCAGAGCAGAGAATAGACTGGGTTTTGTATATATACTAAACCAGATCAACTGGAAAATCAGACCTGACTGCCATCATCCGCTGTGCTCATTGCAACAATTTGAGATTCCTTTTTTCTAAGGTGCTGTTAACGAGTTTTCTAAGCTCTTATTCCTGAAAGCTAATTTGCAGATATATCTGTATGTGACTCATTAGCTACTGAAAACCTGCAGAGCCTGCTTGTGGTATGGCATAAAAATCCACTTGTGTCTTGGCTGTAACCAGTGTTACAAGGCGCTTTTTTCCACACCGGTTTTAATATCCTGATGCAGGTTCTTATATCAAATGGCCATGCTGGCCCTAGCAACCCCTGATATCCACTGAAGAGTAAAATGCATAACCAGCAACAGTTTCTGTTGAACTGCCTGCTAAAAAATAAGCAAACAGGAGCAAGTCCAGTGGTAGTTGTAAGTCATGTTGCAGCTGTCCTACACAGGTTGTACATATTTCCTTCATATTTCTTGTGAGACAGAGGTAAATAATAATAAATGCAAGTTACGTCTTTAATGATGTGTTATTCACTTTTTATTGTTCATATTGTGTTGGATTTTATAGTAAATAGAATTTAAAGCACTATTACTGTATATTTAAGTTATTATCCTGTATTTTTGAATGTCAACCCTAATACATACGGTCCACCAGTTGGTGCACTCGCCCTCACAAATTAAAAATTTGTGACGATAATCCAATATTTAATACTTGATTTTTTTGTAGGCTCAGAGTCAATGGATGCCCTTTGTTTGTCTCCAGTGCTCTTCGGTTTAGGCTTTTAATTAAAAAAAAATAAAAAAAAAAATATCAAAGTAAAGAAGAAAATCTATTTTTCCCATATTGTTTCAGATTATTATAATCCTATGTTGTTTTTTGAAAAGCCAAATAGAATCTAAATATTTTTTTCTAATGCACCATTGATGAGAATGGGAAGATGTGTGTGAGGGTGGTTGTAATATTTCTGGAAACTTGCTTTAACAAAGCTTTTTTTTGGGGGGGAGGGGGAATACTTTTAGAATAAAGATCTTAGAATCCTTTCAGTTCTGTAACAGCTGAGTTATGATATGGCTCTAAACTTCTGTGAATGCTGTCCATTACAACATTTGCATAGATGCCAGTGTTCAGCCTTTTTCAGTCACCTGTAAATAAACTGAAAGTAATAACTAAAAAGAAAAAAACTGGATTAAAATATATATTACTGTTAATCCTTCATTAACCCTTTGATCTAATAGGTTAAGGACATTTTGTGCTTGTTCATTTTGGCTGATAATAGTTCTGAAGACATTTACATTTTAGAACAGGGATTCAATATATATATATATAACAGCTGCTTTTTAAATAGAAAGTCTAATTACGCCTATGATTACATTCACTTTTGATTAGTATGTATACAAATCCCTACTATCCTTGTGTATTCAAGCTGAGATGTGGATCACTGGTGCTAAGCTTCAGGTACAAAAGAATAGCTTGGCAAAACGTATAGTTAGACCAATGAAAAAAAGAAAAAAAAAAAAAAGAATAAAACTGGATGTAATTTTTGTCTCTAAAGTGCTTTTTTCCCCCCATTTAGTTGCACACAGACCTGGATCCTGGCAGCAGCAAAATCAAGTATATTCTGTCAGGAGATGGAGCTGGAACAATCTTTGTGATCAATGACAAGACTGGAGACATTCATGCAATGAAAAGGCTTGACCGTGAGGAAAAAGCTGAATACACGCTAACAGCTCAAGCGGTCGACAGGGACACAAACCAGCCTCTGGAGCCTCCTTCAGAATTCATTATTAAGGTTCAAGACATCAATGACAATGCCCCAGAGTTTGTTGATGGTCCATATCATGCTACGGTTCCAGAAATGTCTGTTGTAGGTACGTATGTGTGAACACCAACAAACTTTGATTACTCACAGTTTAAACTGTGCCAGTATGCTGTTGAGTTGTTGATGAATAATAAGATATTTATTATGTTGTTAGCATTAATTTGCATATTTAAAAATCTCTCCTTGGCCAAAGCTTTCATCTGCAGCACAATGATGGAGTCCCTTAGTAGTAAGAAAATGACTAACAGATGTATTAATGTGTCTGTCTTTGTCCAACAACACTTTAATGGGTTGAATTTATATTCCCCTTAAGATGCTGCAGTTAGAGTATTGTTATTGAGAAGGATTTATCAAGATTTGTTCCAACATGACACTCTAATCCTATTGATGTTTTGTTGATGTTTAATTATCTGTTTGTGTATTTTCATACACAGATGTAGCACTTGCAGTTTGTTGATACATACTTATTTGTTTTCCTCTAAGTGCAACTCTAATCAGCCAAAAACATTGAAATGAGTGATGTCTGGGAATTGATGGTTAGACTCTAGAGTGGACTTAACCAATTAGGCATAGGATTTGCATGGAAGATGGACAGGGAAAACAGAGAAAGCTCTGGAAAGAGATGGTGAAGAGGGAAATTAACTGTGTGAAAACAAAAAGAAAGAACTAGGAAATAATCTTCTTAATATGTTTTACTTACATTTGTTCATTTTGCCGGATTAATGTGAATCTATTTTCTCATGGGTTAATAGATTAGATTTTATTTTTTTTCATAGTTTCCTCTGTGTTCTGTGTTTGCAAATGTATCCATCTGTACTTACAGTGGTACGTAATTAATTACATGCTCAGGTCCTCAGTCCCTACTGACACAAACATATCAAGTACAGGACCCTTAGCTGTCACTAAAGCAAAAGGGAAGTAACCATGAAACCAAAAGAGTCAATCTAAGAGTTCAGTATAAGCAAAGACATCAAAATCTGGCCATGAAATTCAGAGTAAATTCTAATGGATTTTTTTACTATTAGGTTGAGCATAACATGCTTTTCAGCAATTTGTCTACATCTGTCACAGCAAGATAATTGAAAGAATGCCAAGGCACTTTGTTAAATAAAACAGCAACCTATCAAAAAGTTTCAAAACCACCATTCTGTCTTATATAGTTAAAAAGAAGGGAAATGTAAGGAGCCAGAACCATCCTCTCACTCATATTCAGTACAATTAGTTGTACCAGGCCATTTTCAAACTTAAGCATGGTGTGATGGCTAGAAGGTGATACCTGAGCTTTCATTTTTTTAATCAACAGTTCTCCAACAGATTTTCATGTCTTGGTTGTATTGAATTGCTTGTGCCAAAACTGATACGTGAATTGTCAAGCCTGCACATCAGTTTTTACCAAAACATAGGTTTAATTTGTTAAATTATTTTCAGTTATACAGCAGTACAAACATGATACGAACCTGCTTTCAGAAGATATTTTTGCCAGGCTCTAGGCAATACAATGGTCAAATTAAATAACACAAATTAAAGGGTGTGTGTGTGTGTGTGGAGAAAAAGAAGGAGGAGGAAATAGGAGAAGGACGAAAGGAAATTGAAGGCAGTTAATCCTTATATGAATGGGACTTATTTGGTATTCTAGGAAAGAAGAAAATGAAGATATATTAAGACAAGACTACTTTAAAAATAATTTGTATCTGTGCATATGAGCAATATTTATAAACCTTAGTAAAGATATGGCCTCTATCCAAGGAGTATTCACGGTACAGAAGATGAGGAAAAAAAAAAAACCAACCCCAAAACATTGACAGGAAACTAGTCAGAAGACCAGATGAATAAAAATCTAGTGAATTGGTTAACATGAGGTTTAAATGCGATGAGAGAAAGAGAGGGGAAATGAAAGATGAATAATTTCATTAATGAAAGAGAGGGGAAGTGAAACATTTGAGAAAAATGTTAGGGTGAAGCAGGGAGGGGGGAGGAAATGTAAAGGAAGGTCATGAGAGATGAATTAAAAGGTAAAACTTCACAGTAGAAGGTTGTAGAAGAAACGACCAGTGCCTGGACATAGATGTCAGTTTGGGGAACAGTGAAAGGGTCTGGCTTTTTGAGGATATTATTTCACTATTTCCCCTAGCATGGTAGGGGAAAGAGAAACAATTCTTTGCTGAACTGCCTTGAAATCATGTAGTTCCACATTTTTACATATTCTTAGTCAGCATGGAAGAGTTTAGTCCAAAATGAGTTTATTCTACCACAAACATAGATAGAAAATTGTCATAGATTATTCCGGAGGTCTACCATTTATTACCTTTATTACTGAATTTATGCAAGTTTTGCACATTTATCCCTTATGATGCCTGAACCTTGCATATTTTTCTTTGTGACATTCCTAGGGATGCACATTTTCAAGCTGTTTCTGTGAGGAAGCACAAACATGCACGCCTGCACTTTTGTTGAAAAACAGAACCTAATTCTAAACTGTCACCTCAAAACTCGGAGTATGTTTGCCATTGCATTACATGAGTCACAAATGACTGTAAAATCTGTGCAGCATATGCAGTCAAGTCTGCACTGCAATCCCTGCTAGGGCTAGGAAGATGATGAAGATCAGAATGTTACCCCTTCATTAATGTTGCTGTTACTGTTTCTGTCTGCCCTCCTCTTTTAACCTGCAGGTAGCAATATCAAGTTGTACTAAATGCTCCATGAACTATTTTAACTTTCTTTAACTTTTGTTAGTCCTCTTAAAATTACTTTACTTCTTTATAATGTTTATAAGAAAACTATCTCCTTTCAGAGTTCAGGGATATTTTTTTTTATTTTTTTGCCACACTAAGAGTATTTTACTTCCATTATTCACTTACTTAATTCCCCTTAAAGAGATCTCCACCCACTGCTAATTTCAGCCTTGACATTTCTACAACACACCCATTACTAGTCAGTGTTCTTATGCAGGATAAAAGGTTCCACTAAATCTCTTCTTTCCTGAAAATGCTTATACCAATTCTGGCTGCTCTGAAACAGAAGAGGAAGTCATGTGTTATATATAGATATATATATACACACACATATATAGGGTACTTATGTAACAGGGATGCTGGACAAGGTATTTTATTTTTGGACCTCTGTGGCAAGCAATGCATAAAATACAGATGACTGCATGAACCTGTCATTATTCTCTAATGTAACGTGGAGGTTTTAACCCCGTGCGATTCCTCTAATAGCTGTATTAGACACTGGTGTTACATTTCTTGCTAGAAGAGATGCATTGTATGAATGTCGGTGATATTTTTGCATGACTGTCTAGGACATGAATGACACACTATGGGGATGTGAAAACTGCAGTGTATGTACAAACTTGCTGTGTGTGATATGTGTGAATGTGTGTGTGTGCCAGTATATGAAATTGTCACAAGTATATGACCACTATCCAGCCTGCTGGATTTTTTTTGTTACGTATCAGTGATATCTGGAAAGTCCTGCTTCCCTCTTAAAACAAAAGAAAAGGATTTGCATGGCTCTCCTCCCACTACCTGGTGCAAAGACAATTAGTATTACACTGTGTTATCTCCGGTAGGAATGATGCTCACTTCTCAGCTGTCTTTACAGAACGCACACCCACACACATACTGAGTGGTGTTGTATCGACACTGTGTGTAGAGTTATTTTAAAATAAATTATTTCTCTCTTTGAGGAAAGAGGGGAGCACATTCCAGAAAAAGTTTTGAGAACTAAATTGAATTTTCCCTTATTTCATCCTTGTATCCCTTTCTTTTTTTACGTAATTCCTATATAATATACCATAGTAAACCCTTTTCCCCAACTCCAAAATGATGAATTTGGTTGTGAAAGCTAATAATGTATATGGAGAATATGTTCTTTGCTGAAACTTAGCACTTTGTTTAATTCTGATATTGATTTTCTTGAGGGATTAAAGATTAAAAAAAATGAAATCCATAGAATAATTTT
Organism: Microhierax caerulescens; assembly: GCA_035590215.1. Classification (NCBI taxonomy): domain Eukaryota; kingdom Metazoa; phylum Chordata; class Aves; order Falconiformes; family Falconidae; genus Microhierax; species Microhierax caerulescens. Next base: position 14,661,865 of record JAVJGJ010000033.1, read on the forward strand.
ATTGTGATAGTATTGCATTTCACAAATAGGAAATAATTTAATTTGTCTGTAAATATTGCTTAATCACTTTAGATGTAAAGGGGTGCACCGGGAATGAAACCCAGTTGAAACCTTTTAAAAAGAGATTCAGCTAAGATTCTGGGTGGAAGAACCCCACGACTTCCCCCCCGTCCCCATTTGTCTGAGCTGTGTATATATGCCTGCGATGAAGGTAGCGTATTATGTAAATGAATGAGTTATCTTAGAAGATCCATAAGGGTAATTGTAGCTGGACCTGTAGCTTATTTACAGAAAAACAAAAAAAAAAAAAAAGAGAGAGAGAAAAAAAGAAGAAAAATGTTGTTTGTTGTTTTTTTTTTAAAAGAGAGACACTACACCCAAGTATGTTCTATTTCTGTGTTGCCTTCTTAGCTATGCACAGATGTATGACTTCCCTGAAAGCGTGCTACAGAGGTGATGATGGAAACAAAAGCAGATACTTTTTCCCAACAGTATAGCAGGATCTTTTTTTCAGGGGAGGAATGAGGAGTGAAATTTCTTGATTTTCTTCTTAGTGAAGCCAAGAGTGTTTAGACAGCTAGTGTCATGTTGAAAGACAGAAGATGACAGAAGTAGAGTGACAAACGTGTTGGTGAAATAAAAACGGACACAGATGGAAAAAGAACAAAAGCCATAAGGGGAGAGAATTCTCTCATAGTTTGCCTGAATTAAGGTAAACAGACAAACTTTAATAACCTCCAAATATTAAGTCCCCTGACAGTCATAAAAAAATCCCCATCTTGAAATACATGCAGTGGAATCGGGTCTGCCATTGCTCTAGAAATGCTTTTGCCTTTAACACTTGAAAATATTAACAGTGTGAAAAAATTAGAATATTTTTGTCCCTAAATGTTTCCATAATAACTATTTAGTGGGGGAAAAGGTCTTTATTGGAAAGGGCTTAGGCTGTCATGCAAGTCAAAATATCAATTTCCAGTTTTGGCACAAGCACATCTACTTAGCAATGTTTTCCTTTGGATCGAAATTTACCCTTGATTACACCACTGTAAATAGGAAATAATTCAATCTTTTTTTTTTTTTTTCTTCAAAAGCAGAACAGAATTATTAGTGTATCTATTTATAGTAGGAGCACACTGTATACAGTCTAGCTTTTCTTTCCATTTCTCCTAAAGATACGACGCCTCTTAACAGTTACAAATTGTTTGGAAAAGAACAAAATCTGCTGAATATGAAATCGACATGCAACACCTGATACAAATAGTGATAAAATAACGAGATAAATTAGAAAATTGCAAGAAAAACCTCACCTGAAATGTTATCAAGATCAACCACGCTGTCTTACTGGGGTTTTGTTGTTTTTGGGGTTTTTTTTTCCCCTCTGTATTCATTGATTTTTTAAGGCACTGAGCATGACTGTTAAATCAATGATAGTTTGTCACAAAATTGTAGAGTAAAAGGACTATATTACTGGGGTCAGCTACAAATTAGCCCAAAGGGTAAATGCAAAGGGAGTGCAAAAGCTAAGGAAAAAAGCCAGCAGATGTTTTAAAATATGGCAACAGCTGTTAGAAAATGTATATCTTCATGTTTTCTTGTTCCTCTACTTAGTCATCTTGTGCATAATCAAATTCACTAGCTGTGGTACTGAAGAACATTTTACGTGGAAGATATATTTAGTGAGTGTGCATGTCTTTAAAATCTTCTGTTCATTCTGTGTGACTGAGACAGGGTTCCAAAAGCAAAGTCATAAGTAACCTTAAGTAATTGGTTAGGATATTGGTTAAAGAAAACCAAGACAGTATACTCCCTAATTTTACTTGTTATTGAACCTTGAAAAAACATTTCTGAGTATGTGTTTTGTTTGGGTTTGTTTTGTTTTTTTTGTTTTTTTTTTTTAATATACTTCCCATTTCTCACGAGGTCTGATTGAAAATGTCATTATCTTTTTATGTTGTTCTTAAATGACCGTTATGAGTTCAAGGACCACTGATGAAGTTACAATATTGCTCTTTAGTGGTTTATAGTCTGACCCTTTAGTTGCACTGACCTATATTGTCCTGAATTTATTAAGTTAGTTCATTGACTTTATAAAAAATTGCTAAAATCACTGGGATTGCTCAAAATACTTTCACTAGTGGCAGCAAGTATGTGAACGTTCAAGTACTGAAGATACTGCCTGGTTCTTAGAAATAAGCCCTAAACTACCCGTGCAAAGTGTGGAGCTGTTCATGTGTAGTGGTTTCTTAGGCAAAAACTGCCTTTTTTCCCTCTCCATTAACTGGCAGCAATTTGTTACAAATTTTCCATTTTTTGCAGACATTCATCCCTTTGCACAAAGGAATGTTGTGCAAATGACACATAGTGAGGTGACATCAGGAAAAAGCTAATTTGGACCAGAATTGAAGTCATAGCTCCTCTACATCTTCCTATGATGTTCCTGTTTCACAGGGTGAGGACAGACAGACAGACATAGATGCATGTTGATCATATGAGGACAGAGCAGAGAAAATTTTGGCATTTAGGTGGTTGCTTCTCTTGTCCTATGTAATCTACAAGAATCTGTCCTACTGTTATTTTTCCAGGTGATTCTTTTCTCATAGTCACAACTATCTTGTTACAGATATTCTGCTTCTGAAGTTATTTGCGGTTCCTTTCATTTATACACATCACACACATAGTCATATTTCTGTTCGGTGAATATATGAAAATAAGTCTTTGATTCAGGTTTCTGCTATGTTGTCTTTTGGATTTCTCACAATTTTCCCAATTTTCCCATTTTATAGAAAAGAATGTTCAGAACTGTGGTTGATTTGTTTTGTTGGCTTTGAAAGCATGCATTTTGTTTCTCCAAACAACTATGCTTGTGACATAAGCCCATTTGCTGGCCAGTGGATGATTTCCTAAGTGGCAAACAGATGAGAGGAAGCCGACCAGTACAGATTTCTGCCAGACTGAGGCTCTGTGAAATACCACAGAGTTGGACTGGAATGTTCTCTCTTTTTTTTTAAGTTGTAGGAAACAGACAAATTCTAACCATGAGGTAGAAAATTCTAGGTCAGAAAATTAAATCATGTGGTATTTTTTTCACAGCAACTTTTATTACTATAACTTACATCACTCTGCTAACACAAAAGATTTAGCTTTAGAATGCTGGAGACCAGTAGTCCTCGGACTCTGTTAATTGAGGTAGCCTGTGTTAGGTGTCTCTTTGACGGACACACTTGACATTTGGGAAAATGAGATTCAGACACAATTCAGAATCCTCCCCCCTTTTTTTTTTTTTTTTTTCTCCTTTTTTTTTCCTGGCATTGGTCATTCTCCACCCTGCCCCGAATTGGTACCCCTGTCTTTGTTTAGCTGCTGAATCTGCAGCGCTTGAGGTTTCTTCATGAATACAGATCAGCATTGCCTGTGGAGCTGATGTCAATACAGCTTTCTCATGAATCAGCCAGTGGAGGACTGCTGGCCAGCTGATTCAGCTGTACCCTTTCCCCTGGGGCCCAAGTGGTCTGTGCTGCCATATGCTTGCTCCGCAGTGGCCTAAGGGGGCAATATTTCAAAGTCTGCTTTTGTAACCTGGATTACAGTTACTGGCACTGTAAGCTTCGCTCTACCAAATTAAGCAAGCAGGGCATCAAAGCTGCAAGATTATACCAGCCGTTTTCTGTTTTCGTGGTAGAAAGGTATAAATGAAAGGATTTCTGCATTAAACAGCCAGGGCTATTTTATTGTTTATTTATTTATACTTGTGTACAGTACACCTGAGCATAACCTGAAACTTCCATCGAAATCCAAAATCAACAAGCCTTACAGTACTATTCCCACCCCCACCCCCCCCGTAATGTAGTGTACAGTGATCATCCAATTTTACTGTCTTTGCCTGGGGACCTCGCAGAATGAATGCTGATGAAATAGTCAATTGATTAGAGACAACCAGTCTTTCAAAAAGTCCTGAACAAAAGAATAGTTTTTTTCCCACATCTCTCGCAAATATCAATTAATATTCTATAGTGTGGGTGATATCTAAAGGGAAAATAATAGTAAAATAATGAAAAAAATGAAAATAAAACATTATTCTTTAAGCCAAACAAAAAATATATTTTACCCTTCTACTGTTGCCTGTGATGTTACATACTTTATTCTAATCCTAAGAAACAGCCACCCAGGGGAATTTATAAAGGAATACCTGCAGGCTCTCTAATGGCACCATCTTATAAGTTGTAGCAAGAAAAAGCTGCTAACCTTAAAACTGAAAAGGCAGTGTCCTTTCTTATTAAAGTCACACAGGCTAAATCCAAGCAGTAGGTGACATCAGCAAGGATAATTGCCAAAGAGTTATCTATATCACTAGATTGAATATACATTTCTGATGTAAAACATTTTTATTTCCAAAAGGTCATGTTACAAAGGCAGTGTCAGAGTTCTAAAACAATTAATTTGTGCACAAATTTTGTAAAATACGCAGTTTATTAGACTTCACAACCATGCTTCCTACAGTCCTCGTTCTACAGCTGTAAAATGCTGAAGGCTGCCAGCTTGCTCCGTTGTCTGTGGGCTGTACAGAAGGCTTTTTTCTCCTATGCATAGCAAGCACCTTTCATACTTCTGCAGTTACACATTTGCATATAATATATTTTTCCCTTTTCCCTCACATGATAAAAAGTCCTTAAAATGACATGAGCAATCTAAAAGCATAGTTGTGTAACATGTGGTAGGATATTCAATTGCTCAGAGATTTTGACTCATACAGGTACTGCATGCTAACATTTTTTTTAAGATTTCATTAACCTTCTAAACTACTCTAAAAATTGCATTAAATAATGTGTAACATTTGGAAGAAACAACTTGGATTTTTGTTCTGCTTATGGAGCTAAACCTGACTCAGTATATCAGAGGTACATGAAAAAAGTGTTTTCTTGCTGGAAAAAGGAAAGAGTTTCTTGCATTTTTTGGCACAGTACTTCATAATTTATTGTAGTGGTTATTTCCTACTGTTGGCCAAGCTGCTCCTGTTGGGTTCTTTCAGATCCCTTTATTAAGCCAGATTTTTCAGGTGTTAAAACTTTTGGTTTAGAGTATCAATTGTATGGGGCACCATCTGCCATTTACTGTAGGTCTGTAGAGTACTGGGATCTCAAATTCTGTGTGTTTCAGTGACATCAACAGAGCAACACATATATAAAACCAACGAACAAAACAAACCAGTAAGGCTTTGTTACTCTGCTTTTTTTAGACCAGCTTTAAAAAAACTGAATATGAATTGCAGTTTATTGCAGAAATTACATGTATTTGTCTAAATGAGTGCATAAGTGCACATAGGTCTTCATATATATATATATGGAAAATAATGTAAACAAACAAAAGTTTTGCAAGACTTGTGCTTTTCCTATATGTTGATGTGCCAGCTTACATGCCTGAAGTTCCTGGAGGGTTAGTATTATAGATTGGTATGGCCTAATTTGAGTACATACGCATAAGACAGTAGTTTTATGTTAAAACATAGACATTTGCATTAGCTGGCTAATTTAATTTGGATTCCTCTCTGGTCGACCAAGAAAGCAGGTTCCCATGAAAGGACAATTCTGTTTTCCTCCCTTTTACAGAGCAGAAAGCTAGTGCAGCTACGTATCTAATTTAGCCAGTTGAGACCAAAACTGAGTGGTATGAATAACCCTCTTTTCCTTCTTCCTTACCTTAATCATCATAAACAAGATCATGACAGCATCACAGTATTTCACTACTTAGAGTCAAACAAATTACAGCTGGGAAAGACAAATTACCCTATTAGTTAATCTTCCTGTCTTTCTAGGGTTTTCCCTTAGAATACATTATGTAGCATCCTGTGCAATAGAGTGAACTCTTCAGTGAGGAGGATTCTGTTATTTCCCTTGGGGAGCTATTCCTCCTTGTACAATTTCTCATTGTAAGGAAGCTTTTGCTGTTGTTTTTATCTTTGCAGAAGATTAAATGAAGTCTCCTATCTATGTATTTATATGGTTCTCATCACCCACATACCAGTATTACACCTGTAAAGTACACAAATTTTCTTTCTCATTTCTCCCTCTAGGAGTGGCTGTGTACAGGACTCTACTATAAGTACAGTAGAATACACCCTGGCCTTCCTGTGTCTCTAGCATGCCAAGCATAAGCTGCCTGTTGTTTCCTTTAGTGGATCCTTCTGGCCCATATCTCTACCCCTTACCGCTGCTTAGCATGTCATTTTTCACCTCCATTAATTTTTCATCACTGAAAGGGGTCCACTTACAAAGCAGATACTTACCTATTTTTCACGTGCTTTCCTTTAAGTGTGGGAAGATCTGGAAAACCTACACAAGCTACTACTACTACTACTACTGTCATCCGTTCTCAAAGCAGTCCTTAAAACTCTTCCATGATGCCTGTGTACTGTAGGTGTGCTAACCTGGCAGCAGGTAGGTCAGGCAGCAGCACCACTGTCTGCTGACAGCAAGGCTTCCCAGGATGATTTACATCCTCTTGTCATCTCCTTGTCTCTCTTCAGTCCTCTGCCTGCATTTGCCTGGTTCTTACCTCTTGGAGTCTTTGTGGAGAGGACTTTCTTGACTTATGAGGCCTGATCCACGTATTTGGTTTCCAGAACTTTGGCAATAATGCAGCTATTAATAATGACAAAAATATAGTCAAGTACTAGGTAGAAGTTAGGAGTAAAATTATGTATGATCTGCAAAAAAACCTAAACCACTCGTATAATGTACCCACGTATATGTAACTGCATAGACACCAAGCTATGCAATGTAAAATGCCAGTGATAATATTTTATGTGTGCATCTTGCACATATTAGAAAGTCCTGAAGTGCAGTACACAGATTTCTATTCCATGTAAGTTTTCTTTATTTGGTTAGTGAAATCTCTAATTCATAGATTTTTTGTTTAGAAATGGTCTCATGTAGAATAATACAAGATGGTAAGGCTTAAAACTATGGTTTTGTATTTTAAAAATCAGCAACAATGAAAAACAAATAAGAATAAGTTTCTTAAGCTTTGAGGCAGTAATAATTTACATGTCAAGAAGTTATACAGGGTTTTATGAGATTATTGCAGTTTTATTCAATAAAAAATTGTTACCATGACAACAACTGTCATGCTACCTGTGAGATTATAGCAAAGAAGGACAGTGAAGAAAAGGCTTCATTTTGGAAAGAATGCTTATCTGACCTGCTGAATGCAAACAATGCTTTGCTTTGACCACTACTGACTGCAGGGCTACTATCAGCCAAACTCAAAATCTAGCTGGAGATGTGAAGCACAGTGATTCTTTTAGAAAAACAAAACAGTTTGTAAATAATGGTAGGTCTTTTTCATGCAAATATACTCTTAATGCCCTGTCAGATTGGTTATCAGATCTTCTGAATGAAATGGAGATTTCAGCCTGTCAGGGTTTGGGAAGAGGAAGAAAGAGTGGGTGAGACCAAAAAGGGCATCAGAAAAGAAATAAAAAAAATGCCGAAGTCCCTGGGCAAATGAGAAAACATGGTCCCACTATATTGCATTACGGTCACATTTTTTTATTTTTACCAGCCATTACAATCTTTCAACAAAATGGTTGCTTCATTGAATATGGATTCATGTAAATTTCTGGCACCAACTATGTGTTACCTCTTCTAGAACATACAAGTTTGGGGGGTTTGTTGTTGAATCTTTGGTTGTTTTTTTTCTTTCTTTTTTTCCCAGAACACACATTTCCCTGCCACACCAAAAAATTTGCTTTCCTACTCCCTGTGGCAGCATATGCATTTTTCTTTCTGACTAATGTGCAGAATTTGTACCCTGACTTACACATAAAAAACACAGCCAAAACAACAGAAGAGCACTAGCTGAGCACACACATCTTATTTTTATGATAGCTTTTAATCTCAGTTTGCCAGCAAATGCAGGTTTTCTTACCTAGCCATATAAAAATACTTTTATTGCTAATTGCTTCTCTGATTGCTAGCCTGTTGCAAAGAGAAACTATGAAACCTGACACTAAAACAATCAGCAATGGTTAATGGTGAAATCACATTAGAAGTATTCATTAATTAAAATCTGTTGAATCTCTTCGCAGTCCGTGTTTAATCGCAGGGTCATTAGCATTGCAAAAGCGTGCCTCCAAAAAAAAATGCAGCACGTTTTTTTAACCAAACATCTTAAAATTTGCTTCATCTATTGAAAACATGGTTTTGTTTTACATAGGGAAATATTAGGCACATAAATCAAAAAAGAAACAGTGATTATGTTATTGGGCCAGATTATATAAAACTGCTATATTATTGTAATTAGGACAACAGTGACTTGGACTATAATAGTGGCTTTCTTGTAAAAATGGCACCATTTCAAATTTATAGTCTCTAGCTAAATGAGTTTGTTGTAGCATTGACAAAGAAACAAACACAAGCCAAATGCAGTCAAAATTAAACACAAACAGAAACCTTAGCTGTTTTTTTGCTGGGTAGAACCCAGAATGTTGTTTCTCAAAGAGCATTTATTTAATAAATGTTCTTCCCTACATTCTTACTGTTTTTTCAATCAATATTTCTATTTTTAAAACTTTAAACATGTTACGCATGTAAAAATATTTATGTACACACAGTTTGTAACTGCAGTGTCTGTAGAGGAGTAGAATCCTGCTTAAATATCAATAATTCAAAGCACAGAGAGTTCTTCTGTGTTCGGGAGATTGTCTAAGTACCAGCCATGGTGGCTCTGAGTTCTTTTTTTTTCTGCATTATTTTTCACCCTTAGTTCTCCAAATCTCCAACGCTGAGGTGGGTAGGGTTCTGTCACTTGTGGGAGTGGGATAGGTTGCCACTTCTTCTGGACTGTTACCTTCTTGCAGGGGAATCAGAGCAGCACTGGTGTAGCAATGCCATCCGCAGCTGCAGAGGGGACAGTTTGCTCTCTTATATACTTCTTATTGCCAGTATGAATGTATTAGTGTGGCATGTTTCACACCTGCAGAAGATTTGATTCAAGGTGTAGCACACACAAAAAAAATACAAATTAAAGGAGATAAAATTTAAACTATGTAAAACCTTAACTAATTTCAACAGTGGAAGTAATTTATTTACTTTCTGTTTCATGATTGCTTGCATATTTCATAAATAATTTTCATCAATAAGGTTTTAGGGAGCAAATTTTAACAAATTTAGGGAGCTGAATTTTAGTGACCTTAGAATTGTGTATGACAGAAATGAAGTGCGAAGTGGCACAGACTGGCAGTGTAAGAAATTGATTTTGAAGGGCTGGGAGAATATCTTATTTTTCTGTTCCCTTCATTAGTTTTATTATGTGAGAGTATAGTCACGTAAGGGGAAAAAAAAAAAAAAAAGAAGGGTATGCCATGTCCCTCCCCTGTTTTGTATATGTAAACAGTGAATGGGAGTAGTAACTATTATGTCTGTTTTTTAATGTATGTATAAATTTCAGGTAAACTTGGGGCCTCAATAAGCAATTAAATGATTTTATATCACAAGAAATAAATATTGAGAGCTGAGCATTAGGATTGGAAGCAATGTTAGACACTGATTGCCTCTTTTTACTAAGGTTTATTCAACTTCGATATCTAATGAACGCCTGGGATAAAGGATACTTTTATCAAAGTATCAATATACCCATTTCAGTTTTGAAATCTTGAAATAAATATCTATAAAATTCTTCAAGAATTCTCAAGTGAAATAAGAAAAGAATAGACATTATTTATCAAATCTTTCTAAACAAGCAATGTAATTATTTCAGAAGTCCTTTGAAATGAAAGCCAGCTAGGCAAATCAAACACAATCTCAAAGAAGTCAACACTTTAACTTCTTTATTTTCCTTTGTGTATAAATCATATCACGGAAACAAAATGAAACAGCCTGGATAAAATACTCTTACAGAAAATTTCACTGTTCTGTGATGAGCCTTATTCTATTGCAGCCCTGTCCTATGGTATGATATTCTGCACAAATCTCTTTTGTTTTGTAATCTTCTAAAACAGAAGATTTATGATAGCAGCCACGGAAACCTAGTACATCTCCTGCTACTGCAGTTTGAATGTAGTTGAAGCAAGCGCTGTCCTCTACGTTCATATTCGGTACCATGCGTGGGGCAGCAGCTGCGAGCTGCAGGAAAGGTCCTGCTGGGGTGGTGGGGCTACAGCCTGAATCCCGTGAGAGGGGAGGTACAGCCTGGCTAAGAGATTGCTTTCTGTAGGGGCATCATGACAGAACTCGTACCTGTTTTCAGTTACGGAAGGTGAGCCAACAAAACTAAATCTGTGAAACAGTTCTAACAGCTACAACTTTTCATGCTTTGTAACTACTGCGGGCAAGCCACAGAAGGTCCTTTTGATCCTCTGCTCTGGCATCATCCCAATTCAAGCTTCCTGCATCCTTCCTTGTCATTGCTCCCTATTTTATTTTCTGTAGCCTATGCCATGGCCTCTGAGCGTGCCTCGTGGTTGCTTCCCTGTTACTGTTTTTATTCATCTCTGTGTGAAGGAGGTCATTCAGGGTATCATCTATAGGTTGAGGCTGCTGTGCTTGCTACAGGGCTGGGGGTCACATTTGTGTCATCTATCCCCTTTATTGTTTTCACTCAAAGCTACCAGGCATTGTCTATTAGTGGCTGGGTATACAGCAAAATCTGGAATTGGTTAGACAACAAATTTCTGATGTTATTTCCTTACGAACTAACCATCAAGTTGAGGATAAAGTCTGTTTCTCATGCCCAGTGGCAGGTTAAAGGTTATTATATTGAAGGTTAGGTATAGGATCACCTTTCAACATCAAAAACAGTTAAGCTTAAAAACAGGAACAGTTTAAATGTTATCAAAAACAAGTTAGCAAGCATCCGTCAAAGATAGATGCAACATAATAGTCATCAGCATTGCATTCTTCTTCCATGTTGTATGCATCAGCTGCAGGCCACGTGGATTCTTCTGGACCCTCCGAGCAGCAGGAGGGATGCTGGTGGGGCATTGTTCCTGCCAGATGAGGCCATGGTAGAGCTTGCATAACGGCCAGCTGACCTGCTTCCCTTCATTGATGTCACCCCCCTGTAAGAATAGATAAATTCACACCGGGAGCCAAAATTAATTACCAGTACAAGAAATAGGCATTTTTTTTCTCTAGTGACATGTGTTTCTGCAAGCTGTATTCCCTTCCTGGGGAATAATCCCATTATTCCCACGAACAAAACCTGCCACAACTTCAGGCACTGCAGAACTTCCACTCCATAAGTGAGGTGTTCTCCATCCCTCCAGGCAATCCAACATTTTGCTAGCCCGGTGTCTTGCCCTGATGTTTGAAGTGGCCAGGTGGGAAAGCGCAAAATGGAAGCTATTGAGTGATACGTACATTATCTCTAAACATGCAAACATTTTAAATAATTTACATGTAGTGTAAAGAACAAATCTGCCCAAAGCTGTAGCAGCAGTGTGCCATACAGAGAAAGAACAGCAAGTGCAATGCAAGGACATGCCAAAGGGATCTCTTTCCCCTTTAGTTTATTGTTTCTGTCCTGAAGTGACATGTAATTTGGATTCAACAGTGCACAAAGTGTGAGAAAGAAGAGGAGGTTATTTTTATTAGCACACCTAGAAAGGGCAATATTTTAGTAAGTGCAATAATTCTTTTCCTTCCTGAACATAAGAAACGTAATTCAGCCCTTAACCTCTCTCTTAATCTTGCTTTCTCTCCCTCATAGATAGTCTTTATTGTTAGCCTAATTAATGTCATTATATTTTTTTTCGGGGGGGGGGGGGGGCGTCTCTGTAGAAAGATTAATGTAACT
>JAVJGJ010000033.1:14678555-14699891 GCA_035590215.1 Microhierax caerulescens
GTGACTCTGTGCATCCTGCTGTAGGTGACCCTGCTTTAGCAGGGGGTGGGCTGGATGATCTCCAGAGGTGCCTTCCAGCCCTGACCGTTCTGTGATGCTGTGATTTTCTGTCATTCGTGGGAGTGTATCAAATGTTATCAAAAGTATAGCTACTTAGAGCTCATCTAGTTACTGGTTTTCTAGGTGGCTGGCCTTTCATTAGCTTTGTCTATTAGAAGTTAAGATCAGATTTGGATCTGTGCAGGTACCAGCACCAGGGCAGCCATAGATAAGCTGTACTGAGTATAACTTGTCATTTCGTGGCTCAGACTAAAGATTGTCTGACCTTGCTGCTTAGTTTTAATGGTATGCTGAGAGCTCACCATCAGGAATAAGCCCAATCATGCCTCCCAATTCCTCTCTTTTTCTGTAGTACTCTGAACAAACAGAGGGAGCAAAGGTGTAGGATATGGCTTTGTGCCTGTGGTAGAAAGGGTTGCTACACCTGAGGGTAAATGTGAGGAAAACAGTTGCTTACGTTCTGCTTTTTTGTTCCTACCTACTTGACATTAACTATGTGTAGTCCTTATCTGAATCACAGTCTTGGTTGAAACTCTGACATTACTCTCAACCTCCTTGCTGAAACAATTCTATAATACTGGGTGCACAGAGGCAAATATTGGTAAGTGACCCGTAAAACAATATTTTTCCATTACATTATATGAAAAATTATGTAATTCCAGTATGCAAGTTCTTCTGTGTGAGTTATAGATACATGAAAGAAGGTAATTCAGGAGTTATTTTTCATTCAGTGCTCTGAATTGACTTAGGGTAAATGCTTTTTTGATGGCTTGTTCTGAATAATTTTCACTTTTTGTAGGTGAATTTTCATACGACAACTGGTTTTGTTGGATAGGGAGTAAATATAAATAATACATTACAAAGATACAGATTCAGGTTTTTTTCTACAAGACGCTAAACTTACAACAAGATGAGAGCAGATTAGTAACGAAACTCATGGTGAACTAAAATGTATTTCATAAATCATTATAGTTATATCTGACTAAATGATGTCACATACCCTGACTAGTGTGTGTTATTTATAAAGGTTTTATATATTGTATGTATTATCTTATAATCCAAATAATGACAACCACAATGCTGGGGAATGGGGCTCCTTAAGACTGCTAAAAGTAGCTAAAGTACACTTCTTACTTTTAAGTTTTTCAAGATCTAATATAGATCATGACTGTCAGTTTAAAAATGAACTTATCATAATGTAACATAAAGTGACATGGTGTTCTACAATATAGGAATGGCAGAGAAAATACATTTTCAGCTGTGTCTGACTTATTTACATTTCACATGATCTTAAATAATGTCAATCGTACACATACCTGAAACAGTTATATGAAGAAGGCAAATTACGCCAAATGCCCTACTGCACTGAAAAACACAATGCATTATTCAAACAAAACCCCTTACTATATATGAAAAAGCGTAGATTTTAAACGCTGCCATCTTGGATGTAGTCATATGGTACAAAGCCAAAGTTCAAGCTTAATAAAGATTGGAACAGGAGACCTAGAAAACTAAAAACTCTCCTAATAGAATGTGGATATTTCTTTGGAGAATTAATAATATTATTTATTTTTTTCTTTCACACACGCACACCCCCCCGTATACCTAGCTTTTACTTTCAGGTGAAAGTGCATATGCTTTAATCAACAGAGCTTTTAATGTTTTAGTATATGGTCCTCTCTGGACCACAGTGTTGAACCTGTGGTTCTGAAATCAGAACATAAATAAGTAGGCCTAGGAGGAATGAGAAGAGCATCAGCAAAAGTCAGGTCTGAACCTTTTCTTTTAATTTGCCTCCTTTATTATCTTCCTTCGTCTATACCTCGACATACAGTCCAGCGAAATAAAAACAAGTAAGGTAGCAAGAGGATAAATGACAGCAACTTTCGAGTTACACATATTTTTGTGATGTTACAGATTATTTCTTCCATCCGGTTATTAATGTCCAGTTTATTAGTAATGGTACATATCAATGATAGCACAAGCTGCCCTCAGAATATTGCATGTGTAATACTCATGAGACCCCTCATCGTAAGAAAGACCACTGAAATACTGAAGAAAGTTCAAAGCAGGGTAGCTAAGGTGAGAGAATATTACTTATGATGGAAGTTTGATTGAACTTGATTTGTTTAAACTGGATAAGAGGTGATTAAAGCAGGGTATAAAATCACTGCACAAATATTTGAGAGGTGTTAACAAGAGAGGCACAGGGACTGTTTCTGTAATTACTCATGGTAAAACAACAAAGTATTATTTCAAACTAGAGAGAGCTGGCAAAGCAGTTCTGATAGAGGAAGTAATCTGGAACTGTAAGGGGAAAGTCATGAGGTGCTAGGAACAGAACGAGCTCGTGTTCAGCGAGCCTTTCTAAACAGTTTAGATTTAAACCCTCATGGGATTAGTGTGGAGAAAGAACTTGTTTGACATTAGTCAGAGCCTGGATTGAGCTACTGCTTTCTAGCTCATTTCATCTACTAGTTCTGCTGTGATGTCCTTGCTAACTACTACAGCTTTACAGTTAACTAAATTTTAACTGAAATAATTTTAAGAGGCATGAACTGGGACGGGTAGATGTCTTAGCAAGTGATGCGTAGGAGCCCATTTCCTAGAGAAGGCAGGGGTGTGTAGCAGCGTGCAGAAGGTAGGTCCGTGCAGCCCAGACAGCAACATTCCCAAGAAGCAGGATCGGCTCCAGCGCATGCAAGGATTTCTGGAGTTCACACATGGACACTTCCACTACAGCACTCTCAGATCTGTCTTGACAGCATTGGGTGCACTTAGGCTCCATGCTGAAAATACCATATGTTTTCAAACTAGTATAAGGCTTTTCTTGTCATTCTGTACCAAGTCTACTGTGCAACCTAAGGGGTTGTGTTAAGGTGTTTGTACAGAGATTTTTTGGTGATTTGGAGAGTTGTCTTGGTGACGGCCCATTAAGAGAGTGAGTTGTACTGGCAAACTGCTAGCACAGCAGACCTGAGGGTCAGTCCTACAGTTCTTGCTTTTTACTTAGAAATGTAAAATGCAGCTGTTATGGATAAGGTATGTAGGGTTGGGTCCTTCAGGAACAGTAAGAGCTGTCTTTTCTGTTTAATAAGGAAATTTAAAATCACTGCAGAGACATTTGAAAACAGTTGTGATGTTCTGTATAAGGCAAAGATGAGTGGCTTAAGATCAAAAGAGATTGGCATTTGAAAAAAGTGATTTCTGCTTCTAGACTTTATCTAATAATAGTAGTAACAAAAGAGCTGATACCACACATACTTCTTGCATTTCAGAGCAATACCGCTAATGTTTTAGAAAGCTAGTGAGATAGTTTGCACTTAAACATTTTACTCATGCTGGGTAGAAAAACAGGAGCTACATATTTAAATAATGTTGTGCTTCAGCAGACTGAATTAGAGAAAGGAGTTTGAACTACACAGCTAGATTGGGAAAGTATCAGAAAAAGATTCCAATTCTGTAAAGTGTCTAGCATAGTTATAGGTATTAGAGGATCATTACAAATAAAGTCCTAAGGAAACGAGCTCATAAATGCAGTGCAGAATGTTTATTCACTGCATTCATTCTCAGCTGGTGACAGTGATCCTTTCACAGTGCCAGTCAAACTTGGTCCCAAGAAAAAGGGACTGGCTGGTAAGTACAGATGAAAACTTTACCTATACTATAAAACATGATACAAGTTCATCTGAATTCAAAAGGCAGAATTACAGTAGGTGTTATCCAGTCATATCCTATGTGATATTCAAGTAAAATATATATAGTGAAAGGTAGGTAGTGTTAATTTATGCACAATGGCAAACTTGCAAGGTCTACTTCAGAATGAAAGTAAGATCAGAATACACAAAAATGGAAGTAATATGGGCTGAAAAGGAAAATACAATAGGCTATAGGCTGAACAAGAAACAAGAGAATTAATAAAACAATATTCAACCTTCATCTCTCAGTTTAACAGAAAGGCATTTTCCCCATTAACTTTAAAAAAATAAATATGGTAATAAGGTATGTGCAATTTAAACTACAAAAATGACACAGAATCACTCCACATAAAATGGTATAACATAATATTTAATTCCTTATGTAGTAATTACTTTTACTGTGGCGAATGTCTTAGATTTGAAATATATCTACATCTGAATGTAGTTCAGACAACTGCTGTAATTGATAATTTTTCCAGGAAGGTATCTGATTTTGCTAGAGACTGCAGATGTTTTTCTTGTCTTGCTAAAATAAAAATCTTAAGGCATTAGAACTATATAAGAAATAAATATATTTGATATTTTTTATTTTAAATAAATACAATTTTTATGTATTAAAAAAGTGGATCAGTATTCTTGTATCACATCATCAAAGTACAAGATTTATTTGGGTTTAATTTTCAGTAAAGTTGGTTGTGATCTATTATTTTGTTGGGAGTTATGGTACAGGTTTTCCACAGATCTCCAAGTGAAACTTTTTATGGACTGCTAAAATGTCACTGAAGTCAGTGTTCTTCATGGGAATACAAAGAATGCACCTCACAGCTCTCTGAAGACATTACAAGATTGATTTTTCAGGAGTTTGGGTCCTAAATGACTGTTATATTTAATAAGAATCTCCACCACGATTTTAGCACGGAAGGAAGATCAAAGCAATTACTTAGTTCTTCCAAAATGAAGAAAGGGAAGTTCCAAAGTAGGCAAGCTGAAATAGCAGGAAGCCTTCATCAAAATGTGTGAGATGAATGAGATGCTTAAGAAAGGCTTTTCAGGGCCAGATTCCAATTTTGCATAACGATTGCTTGGTTTTGTTCCGTGTTCTCAATTATTATTATGTGTAGTCTTACAGTGTTAGCATAAAGAGACCCTTAAAATAATGGAAAGTAAAAAGTGAAAAACAGATCCTCGTTTCTATTGTTCCTCCTGCTTCTCTTCTTTCTCTTCATCAGCTGTAGTCTCTGACATATTGTTCCTTTTCCCCTGATCTTTTTCAGTGTGAGACAGTGTATATTCTTCTAAATAGGGTTTTGAAAGTAGTCCACAGGGGTGCATTTTAACTGAATCAAGTTGTGAGGCAGATTGTGCAAATTGCTCAGTGTGTACATTTAGGACCACTGTAAAAATAAATCCCATTCTGCAGCTGTTTTATTTGCTGTTGAGCAGTGTGACACCAATAGCTGTTTAGGAAAAGCAACTCAGCCAAAAAAAAAAAAAAAAAAAAAAAAAAATCAAAACCAAAAAAACAAAGTACTTCATATAGTGGGGGTGTTTTCCTTATTGAATAAATAGATTACTTCTTGATTTCTTTACCTTCCAACCTGCTTCCTGATGTTTCCATCTTTAGTCAGAGGATCCATAGCTGGATTATGATGCAGGTGTCTGTTCAGTGGTTGTGCTACCTGTCCATTGAATATTTTCCCAGGACTAAGGTTGGTGAAATATTTTAGAGTACATAGAGATAAAGCCTTATTGTAAATATTA
The DNA here is from genome assembly GCA_035590215.1 of Microhierax caerulescens. Lineage (NCBI taxonomy): Eukaryota > Metazoa > Chordata > Aves > Falconiformes > Falconidae > Microhierax > Microhierax caerulescens. Next base: position 14,684,075 of record JAVJGJ010000033.1, read on the forward strand.
TGGAGGGAAGGGACCTCATGTGTGAATGCAGTGAGTGCCCCTGCCCCCAAAATGGATCAGGTTTGTCCCTTTTTATTCTCAACAGACATTTTTCTGATAAGTTCTTCAAAACTTTCCGTAATGGAAATACTTCATATTTTACAGGCAGCCTTCTGTCTGCACTTACCTTCTCTTTTAGGAAGTGTTCCCCTGCTGTTTAACTGAAATCTCTCTCACTGCAATTTAAACCTGTTTTGTGGGTTATATTTAAGGCCCATCACTTCTCTTATCCCCAGTGGAAAAGGAGAGTAGCTCCCAGTACTTTTACGTATTTGGCTGTAAAGTCTTTCCTCATACTCCCCCTAACTATATGAACAATTGTTTTTTCAAAACTGGGTACACCATTCCAGCCTTACCAATATGAGTGAACTGGAAGGATTATTCCACAGTTTTTCCGTATAACGTACTAGCTAATATACCAGGAAATGTCTGAACGTTCTTATCAGCAAAACGCTGTTGATTCATATTCTGCTCATTTTGACTCCACACTTTTTTCTGCCTTGTGAGTCATCTGCTCTATTGTAATTGTGAAGTTAATTGTTTCACCCACACGAGATGCTTTTAGATTGCCAAACTGAGTTGCGTCCTGCTTTTTTAGACTATCCAATTTGTCAAAATGGTTTTGAACTCTAATCCTGTTCTTCCAGTATTTGCAGTGGCTCCCAACTTTATGTCATCCGACAGGCTTGATAAGTTCTTCCTGTCTTCCATCATTCGGGAAATATTGAATGATGCTAGAAGCAGAACAAACCCTATGAACCACTTCATCCATCTATCCACTTTGACAGTAAGCCATTGATAACTGTTCTGAATACAATCTTCCAACATGCGTCTACCTACCTTACATTAGTTTACGGTAATTCTCATCCCTTACTTTTAAACTACTCTGCTGTTTGGCACATATCATTTTCATCCATCATAGCATGCTGAACGTGATTATGTTTTTATTCTCGATTTGTTTCTGCGTTGAAGTCGAGCAGGTGGAATGCTCAATGAGTTAATGTTCTGTGTGCTGTATGTGCATTATTATTTGGTCAGCCTGAATTGTTTTCTAAAAATAGATTGAAAATTTTAGTACTTCCTGTGAGCCCAGCCTAAGAACTGGTGAATAAAGCAAAGGAACAAAAGTTAACCTTGAAATTCTCTGTGCATAACTCTCTTAGTCTGTCTTTGTCTCAATCACATTACTTAGGTGAGGATGGAGACTTTGTATGTTTAGTAATTTGCCTCCTAAGGGATACTGACACTTCTCTTTTGCTGACCTCTGTTCTATAGAGTCTGAATACAGAAATGCTGGTGCTTACAGCCATCCTGTGTAATCTGGCTATATTTGGTGTTTAAGAATCTTCGGCTCCTCGTATAGTAATTAAAACAGTAAACTGCTTTTTAGCTTTTTATTGTGTTTGAAATTGAAACCTGACTTTATTTTTTAATCTGGTACATGGTTTATGGCTGAGACAGCAGATAGAAATATGTATAAAACTATTGAAATGACAGGTTGTGTTAGTATCTTTATACAGACACACACACACACACACCCTCATCACCACCCCCCCAACTTTTCTCGTCTTGAAAGTCAGAAACTCTAATTCTGATTTAGGTGCTCTTTAAGGTATTTAATCTTCCTGATCCCTTCCAAACCTTAGACAAGGGCTAGACTGTTCCATACATTTAAGAGACAAATTAAAATACATGCCTAGGAAAAATCATCACTTTATTGAAATAATTAACCTTTCTTGGAGGAAATTGGATACAAAATGTGGCATCTTATACAAGTCATCTGTAGGCTAGACTTAAATCTGTAAATTAGGCTTTAAAAAAAGAAAATTAAAAAGAAGCAAGGGAAACTGCTTAAAAAATAGTAATGGAGAAAAAGTTACAGTAGACTTAACACAAAACCCACTGAAATAAGATTTCACTGATCTTTGGATCAGCTGTTAGTGAAAAAAATATTAACGTGGACCAAATTCTTATACACTAAGTTTATGTTAGCATCCTTTTCTTGAGTCATCTCATTTATAACAGTAGAATTATTTGCAGAATTCATCATTATTATTCTCAATCAGTAAACCAATCAGTCCAAAAGAGCCACAACTGTCAAATGCTTTTAGAATTAAGTATCATTTACTTTCCTTACCCAGGCTGTTACGGAGGAACTATGACCCTACTCTTTTACTGAATGTATTTTGCACCTATCACATCTGAAAAATGTTTATTATTATCTTCTGAGTTTTACTGTTCCCCTGTTTTAATTATAAAAAACCCCCAACAAAACGCAACCAGAAGCATATTCTTCAATGTTTTGCAGAATAACTTCTGTCCGCTCCTATAGATGGACTAGAATAGTTGAATTACATCATTGTTGTATTTCAAGGATGCTTCATCAGCCCTGGATTTCATTGGATTTGTCGGGTCCTGAGCACAACCACCTTCAAGGAGTTTAGGTGGTTAAGTTTAGAAGTGCAGCTGGCTGTGTTCAAGGCCAACTCCTTTGCTGATATGAGCTGTCATGAAGAAAGCTTCATGCAGGGGCTGTCCCTCCTTGTCCTTGGGAATGGCTTTTGGGCTGAGGCTCTTCTGCTGGCCCCCAGCTGTGCTACATCTGCAGCTGGTCTTGTGCTCTGTCAGTTCTGACCCAGTTCCAGACCCTCTGGCTGCGTTTCCTTGCCTGGTTTCAGACCTACCTTTTTATTGTGCACTTGCTGGGTGACCATCAGACTCTGTGGCTCAGCCTGGCCACTGTCTCTGGATCTGAGTGGGACCCTGACCAGTCTGGCTCCTTGTTGGGGAGGTCACAGCTCCTGCCTGCCTTTTTTCTGTGCTCTGCTCCTAACTCGCCTCTAACTGCACTGCAGCTGGCCTTGCTGCTCCTAACCCCTCCTGCCCCATGCTGGAATGAACAATCACTGATTACACATCCAGTTCCTTTGCAGACATAAAACAGAGGTTTCATTTTCATCCAGAATTATATTTATAAAATATGTAAGACAACAACCCACAATATTTTATGGTGATCATTTAAAAAAATGTAGGTTACAAGACTGATATTTTGTTATGTTTGGGAGTTTATGTAGCAAGCATATTGCTGTATTTAAATTCCTTACACCCCCTTGTTCTTAGCTTGGTCCTTTGCTCAGCCAAGAAAAGCAGGTCTGATCAGATTCCTAGTATTACAATATTAAAGATAAACGGATTCTAACATTTACTAAAATGCATCTCTATTAATGATAAGGAAAAGGAACATTTCTTTATTCACCAGAAATACTTGAATAGACAATCTTGGCATTTCAGCCAGCATCATATCTAAGAAGCTTATTTAATATAAACTATCCCGTGTGAAAGAAAAATTGCTATTTGAAGTTTCCATAGTTATGTTAGTCCCAGTAGAGAAATCAAAACTAAGGGATTTGCAGTTAGTATTGATTGACATCCAAAACCTCCTGACAATACTTAACAAAGAACAGGTGGGGGGAGAAAAAGAATAAATACAGTCTGAGAGCTAATGAAATGTATGATCAGGCCCCGTACCAGGTGTGTATGATCCAGAGTGTGAACTTGGCCACTCTATTCAACATGCAAATCTTAACAAATAGAATAGACAGTACAATATAGAAATCTTCCTTTCTTCTTTTTTGTTTTTTTAATAACTTCCAAAACCTTGGTGAGTCACTGTCAACGTCTGCCCATAAACTCTGCCCTTCAACTCTGTAAGTACAAGGCACTCTTCACCCCAGAAGAACTCTCAGACACCATGGTTTGAAGGAGCTGCTCTGATGGTGGTTCGGTTCCCCTCGGCACGCTTACACTTCGCTTAACCACTAAGGTCATTCAGTAACTTGAACTTCGTGCTCTCTCTTCACAGACAAAGAATTTTTTTAAAAAAACAGAATTCAAAAACAGGATTAAAAGGAAATAAATGTCGTGTTTTACTTTAATAATTAGAGTTGTTTTCCCTAGGTCTAGTGGGAGTTCTTTAGTTGATTGTGATCTTTTTATTATAATGAACATTACTAGACTGTCATGAATATGATTGAAATTTACCATTAAACATTTAGTATTGCACTTCTCATACTGAATGTTATAAATATAATAGCACATTACAGGTGGAGAAGTTTTGGAAATAATTTTTTTTTTTTTTTTTCCTGTTAGATGTCCATAAAGTTTATAGGAGTTTGCCTGGTTCTGGCCGTGTATTTAACTGGACTGTCCCTCATATGTCCCAGCTCACTGACATTTTGTATTTTATATACTACAGATCATTTTACTTCTCTGTCTTTAAAAACTTCTAACCTAATAAAATGGGTTATAGCAGCTTACTGAGGAGATTGTCCAACAAGTGACCCCCCTGAGTAGGGACAACGAGGTGACTGTAGGAGTTTGCAAGTACTGGTGACTATGCTGAAAGACGTACAGGAGATGCTGCCATTCTCCAGCAGAGGTTTAGGCACTCAGTTTAGGACTTAAGGGAACAGCTGTAGCCTGCATTATATACAAGAGCTGATTAAGTAATGGTTTGGGGTTTAAAATATTTGAAACCATCCAACAGATACAGTTAACAGTGCTTACAGCTTAAGTTTGCTATGTAGTTGTTGTCTTCTGATTGTGAATTCTGTGGGGAAACAATGGATTTCTGTTGGAGGCAAGGCAGGAACCAAAACGTTTATCAGGAAGAAAATGTAAAAAATAATTTGATTGATTCTTGGCTTTTGGACCACAACTTCATTGCACTTTTAAATAAATAAAGGTAGGTGACCTCTAATGTACTTTGCTGAGAATCTCAAATTCTTCTTTTTCCTTGGTACTAAGAGGCAATTGAACTGGCTGCTTAGCAGTTCAATTTTTATATAAATATTTATGCATATCCATAGGAATACTTGCAAAACTGGATTTGGTCTGTATCTGACTTTTTCCCCCCATTGTTGTAGCTATAATTAAAACAGCTCTTCCCAATATGGACAGAGAAGCCAAAGAAGAATACTTTGTAGTCATCCAAGCAAAGGACATGGGAGGACATATGGGTGGACTCTCTGGAACTACAACAGTGACAATTACACTCACTGATGTTAATGACAATCCTCCTAAGTTTGCACAGAGTAAGTGCTATTACATGTATTACATGTTCTTTTATATAAAAAAAGTAATGTAGGGGGTTTTGTGGGGTGTTTTGTTTTGGTTTTTTGTTTGTTTGTTTGTTTTTTAATCATCATATTGCCTAGGTTTGTAGTGTAATTTAAAAATATGTAGCTGCTACTAGAGAAAGATTAATAGTGCTCTGTCTGATTAGGAAAGAGGCATTTATGTCCACAAAAGTGCACACAGCTCTCTGTCTTCCTTGTTACCCCTCTTACATCCACACAAAAGGACTTGGGGATGTTTTAACATATATTTATTTGCTTTCAGTGCAGCTGTTTCTAAGTGCTAGTTTTAGTTGCTGTTATACCTGCTTCCATCTCATGCAGACAAGTGACACCAACAGTAAAAGACATATGTAACTGATAAAAGAAATAAGGGTTTGACTAATTAGGTAATAGTGAAGAAAATAAAGGCTATAAGCCTTAGTCTAGATAATTGTTGATCTTTAATTCAAAATCCATATTTACTACTGTGGTTCCAATGGATATCTTGCTGGGCTAGGTTAAAATGATTTGGCATCCTGCTGAGATTCTCTACAAGCTTGGTAGTCTGTTTCAAAGATGAAGACAAAAAGAAGAGGGAAGAGTGTAATGACTGTATTGGGTTTATTTGGAACAGGTACAATCTATTGCACTATAAGAAACCTACATTTTTATCCAGCTTGTTCTGAAAAACTAAACTTGTAAGGTATTAAGAGCCTGGTTTGGGGTTGGAGAACGTTCGCATCTGAACTTTGTATCATTTTTACTTTATCAGAAGCATGTTTTTCTAAAAAAGTACTTATGTACCCAATGTAAAATTAATTGTTTTCCACATATGTATGACTTGAAGTCCCCATTTGCCCTGTCTGAAGACATAAAGAGTAAAATTGGTTTGTCCTAGTACTTGGCATGTGATAAAACCTCTGCTATAGTCTAGAAAATGCACATACAGATAGAGAAAAATTATAAAATAGATCTGCAGTGGTAAAAGCTTATTTACAAAATATGTTCTTTATTACCTCATCTTAGTGGTTTTTAACAGATAAGCTCTCTATGCACAGTAAAAGGTTGTCTCTCATCAAATAAGAAAGGCGTGCATTTTTTACTTCATCTCACGTTGCATTGCTCGCACTCCGTAGCAGTGTTTTCCAACATATGTGGGCAATTTCCCTAATAATGTAAACATCTATAGCAGAGACTCGTGGCTGAAGCGTACCACCAGAACGCAGAGGGGCATGCCTTTTCTACCTGCACTCTACTGTAGCTCTAAGTCAGCGGCTACAGATCGACTCGTGCCAGCTTACCTGCCTTTTATATTTGTATCAGCATTTTCTGTCTCAAAAAGCTTTTGCCTGCCCGTATGAAAAAAAAAGCTGATCAGAAAATCAGCAACACAGCTGGTACTAATTGGTGCATTTGCCGGAGGTCTCAGCAGGAAGCACAGGAGTGAATGCATATGGAGATGAAACCGTACTTGCCCTGTGCAGTTTACTCGTATCTGTTCTCCAGTAGTTTGGATACAGTGACACTGACTTGGGAACATGAGGAAAACTGCGTCACAGATCCCCGAAATATTTCCTCTGTGGAAAATGTAGGTTCCTTCAACAGCACAAGCTGCTGTCTTTGAAGCTGTTATAACTAGTGCACTCCAGTGCAGGGTTCAAGCTGCCACCTAGGAATAGCCACCCTGTCCACGACGCTGACCATTATGCAGCCTCATGAGAAAACACCTGCATGTCCTGTAACTTTGCATGATGTGTACAATGAGGGTGAGCCATAGTAAATGTTGCAACTGGATGTTATTGCAAACTCTGCCTTTTAAAACTGAGCATTCGTAGCGTGCTGCCTAGCATTACAGATTAGTCGTGACTCTGGCCTTATACAAGAGCTGATCAAGTCTTTAATGTATTTTTTCTACACTGTTGAAACACAGTTGGCATTTGCTTGGAAAGGAAAATAAGAAAGGATCAAACTTGCAATAGAGCCTAAGCAGAATGAAATAGGAATCCGTAAGATGTAATACATGCTGCTTTCACAGTAAATTGTAATGAACTCAGAAAGCAGTATGCTTTATCGGTTTATTGTTTCCAGGCAGGACAGAAATGTATATTTATGGTTTGATTTCAAAGAGTGTTAGCCTCCTGGGTTTTAGAAATGAAAAAGATGAACTTTCCCTACTTCTATGATCACTGAAATAATTTTAGAGGCATTTTGTAAGTCACAGATTTTTTATTTTACCTGAAAGTTTACCATAGGATTGTAGTGAGAATAACTGTGCACTGAAAGCCAAGGGTTTTCAAAGATGCATAATGCAGATTTTTGGTCAGCCCTGCACTACGACATCTTGACAGGACAATTCATAATTCCTGAGAGCAATTTGTGTAAAACACTCAGCTGCATCATAATATTTTTTTACAACATTTTGTAAATTATCTTAATATATCTGAGAGAAAAATACCAACTTAAAAATGCAATCAACTGTGTCTGGAGATTCAAACCACAAAGCAGTATAAATTATGAACACATAATTTAGTCTCCTGAGGCACTTGATTGCTTTGGCTGCTCATTGTTTGTGAGCCATTATGAATATTCTTGAGTAATCTTGATGATCTCCAAATTATCACTAATAATTTAGCCTAGAAACATGAAAGCAAAAAAAAAAAACTCACTTTGGGACAGATTATATGTAGAGCCAATATATGTACTTGTGAATTCCTCGCAGTTTCCTGTTGGTACTGCAATCAGCCTACAAACAGTTAAAGCAACAACTCCAAAATATTTGGGGTTTAGATAACTAATAGCAATATGTAACAGTAAAACCCACCTGTTGCCTTGGAACAACTGTGAGGACAGAAAAGAACAAGTCCAGAACCCTTTGTAAAAAACTATTTTTTGTCAGGTACTAACCTTGAATTCCTTTCAAAATAGTAGTAGTAGTTAAATATAATAAAATAGTTGGTAGTTAAAATAAGTAGCACTGCAGTTGATTAGATCACGTATTAGCTGTAGCTTCAATAAATGTCAGTTACTGAGAGGTAAAAAAATAAGCACTCCATAAATAATTTTTGATGTAAAGCATGCATGTGTCTTCTGTTTGAATTTCAGAGTACTGGTAAGAACTGGGAGATACAATAACAGAATTGTTATTTTGAGTTTTCTTTTTTTAAAAAAGCATTTACATAATATATTGCAAGTTCTAAACAGATTTTTGACACTTCTTAGGTCAGAAGCTCTGGAACAAGTATTACAGAAAATAAAAAACTTGACAATTTGAATAGCACATTCTAGTGGATTCTAATTTAACCCTACAACCAAATAGTAAATGCAGTAATGGTTGCTATGAAAAGTTATTATTTCCTTTAAAAAAGTATTTTGGGAGTTTCCTTCAACGTTTCTGACTTAGTTTCTTACCACGAAAAGGAAGGTGGAAGGGGTTAAACAAACAAAACCAAATTAAATGTAAAGGATAAAAAAGTAGTAAAGACCTGAAATTGTATACAGCATCTTCAAAGCATTAGACCATTTTTCTACAGAGCGAAAGCCAAAGTTTCATAGCTGAACTCTAATTGCATGTCTATAAATAAAATGGTAAGTTCAGTGTTGTCTGCAGTAGAGAAAGTTACATACTTTCAGTGTTGGAGGTAGGTTTTTGTTGATGTTCGCCAACACTAAACATCCTTGCAAGAAAGAAGCAGGTTATTACTGTAATGAGAAGGACAGTCATATATAGTAAACTGAATATTCCTATATGAGGAACATGTTTTGCTGCTTTCTGTAAATAACTTGTGTAAATGTGGTTTGTATCAGCTGCACATCTCAAGAGTTTGCATTGGGGAAGTATAAACAAATTAAGAGCACACAAGAGATGCTGGAAACAGGTGTAATATTTAGTCTTTTCCTCTTATTTGTAAGGTCTGTATCACTTCTCAGTAATGGAAGATGTTGCTCTTGGTGAACCAATAGGAAGGGTGAAAGCAAATGACCTGGATATTGGAGAAAATGCTAAATCATCCTATGATATTATTGAAGGAGATGGAATGGATATATTTGAAATTACTACAGATGCCCAGACTCAGGACGGCATTATTAGAGTGAGAAAGGTAAATAATATCTCTGTTAAAAAAAGAATAATAAATGTTTATTTTACATACAGTCACCCAGCCACACTTTGCTTTGTGAGAAGATACTGGATTTCCAAGGATTCTTTTATCTATGGATGTGGTATCAAGCCTGTGAACTGATAAAAAAGGGTTGTATTAGCCATGTCCCTCAAAATTGCCATTTAGGTGACAACTGGGGAGACATCCATGGAAGTATTTGCAGTGCTGAGAATGTGTTAATCTCTTATCTGGGCTTCCATGTGGTCAAGTCATATAGGTTTTGCTTTCTTGGTTCCAAAGGAGAAGAGTAGATGGATCTGCTTTGTTTGTTCCATAAAATCTTGGGTGAGTATTCATCAAATACCTTTTTCTCTATTATTTGATTTGCTGTATGACTGGTGAAATAGTATTTGAGAAAAAAATAATAATTTGAGACATATTATTTAAATCACCTGATGTGTAAGAGGCTTAGTCTTCCACCTTTTCTCATGCTGAACTCTCTTTGCTCAATGAATAGTGATGTCAGTGAACCTTATCAAGCAGATCAGTGCTGTTTCATATGAGAAGTGCTAAATTCAGGCCCTGAGGAAGGCTGCAATTGCTACATTTTCTGTGTTTGTACAGTCTTGATGTATGCAAGGTGTATTCTTGATACATATCAAGATGTATTCTTGATGTGCAATGTGCACAACAGAAGGACGACCCAATTATATACAGAAATGTGCAGAGAGACAGCATACCTAGAACAAAACTTGGCCAGTAAAGTCAATGAAATATTAATTACAGATTTAATTTTCATCGTGTTTTGTGGAAGGAGGAGAGAGCTGATTCTCGTTCTGTGTTCTGAAAAAGGATATGAATATAATTTATAACTCTGGCATAGAGGGTTTTAAACACGTAACACAGTACTCTAAATTAATCTTTGTTTTCTTTAAAAGAACCCAACAAAATAAACCCCCAAAACATGGCATTCCAATGGGAAAAAAAAAAAGAATCCAATGAGTACGGGTAATTAATATTCAACTTGTACCTGCGATTAAACAGGTCAGGCAAAGTACCTGTCAAAAGTTTATATTTTCTGTTTCTTAGTGGTCAGCACTGTAGATTATATTAAAATGTATATTAAAATGATGTATATTTACCTAATTTTAGATCTGTTTTCCCAAAGAGAAAATTATGATATACAATCCTGATCTTTCTTACTGTTATTTATTTTATGCTGTGGCCTCCTTTGTAAACTAAGGCAATTAGCCTTTTGCCCCAGTTCCCTTGGCTTTATTTCACAACTGAGCCTCTAACAAAATGTTGTTTCATATATTCATTTTGACAGCAATAATCATTCCGGTTCTGCTACAGTAGATGATGTATGGAGGGTGCTGTTCAGCAACAGATTTTCTCCAGCATAAATTCATGGGGTTTAGACAATGCAGAGTAAATTTTCAATATGATATTCTGATTAAGCATGACTAAATGTATTGGCGTACTGTAATTTCTGTAAAGTACATGAAAAGCCATTGAAAAAATGATACAGGAGCTATGATTGGCAAATTGTGAATATGCTGATTTATAAATCACCATTCATAATTACAAAAGCTTACTAATTTAAGAGCTGCTAAAGAAGCAAGGTTTTCTCGTGTTTACTAAAATTTGTGAGAAAGAGGAAATCCCATTAGAGCTTGATTCATACCTGAAAAAAATCAACAAAATTTGAAAGTATACATATTGAAGGCTTTGACAGATTTCCTGAAGGTTCCTGTTTGTGCTCTTGCTGGTATTTGCATTGCAGATTTAGAGTTTCTGTGTCCTTTTCTTTTTATCCCTGGGACATTGTAATGCAAATCTTAATATCTTTCCAATGCTTGGCAATTTGCATCTTTGAAATGTGAATCATTGTGAGACACAAGAGAATTATGTAGTGAATCTACTGATGTGCTTTAAGACACAAACTTGAATCTCCTATAATGAAAAATTCTAATATTCAAGTGTCACAGATTTGTTTTTTATTTGGCATTTCATTCCTTTAAACCCACTGTGTTTTCATCTTTTATGTTTTAATATGGAACTGTAAAACAGTAAAAACAATGGTGACATGGCAGGTATATTGATAGGATAAAGTAATCAGTTTCATGCTTCTCTCTCTGGAAAAAAAAAAAAAAGATACAGAAATAGAAATTGCTAGTTTTAAGAAATTCCTGAGAGATGTCTGCCACATTTACCCCTATAAACAGAAATGCAGAGCTACCTGAAGTGCAATAATATTGAAACACTTTCTTATATGATTAGCTCTACATTTTTCCATATGATGCCTCTTATGTCCAACAAATAATAATTGTTAGTTCTTTGAATTTCTCACATTGTTCTGGAAGTAATAAGATATTTATTCTTGTGGAGCTAGTATAATTCTTTTCTTATCTCCAACTAACAAAGCAGTGATTAAGTGCATGATTAATATGCAAGTCATGTCATCACCAACAAATTTGTAGTATTTATCTGATATGTAAATGTAATAGTATAATTCATGAGAGAGAATATCTTGGTAAATTTATTGTGAAAAGCAAGAAAACAGACCTGTTTTTTTCTGAGGGTGTTTAATAAACAGATATCAACATATGACTTGAAAGTTTGCAGGTTGGATTTCTGGGAGTGGGAAGTGATTGCATTAAAACTCACTGAATGTACGTAAATACACATAACTTCCATCCATCAGCGTTACATTCACTTATTCTTTCTCTGTGGCCATTAGTAAAATACATTTATCTTTGTCATTCTTAACAGCCACTGGACTTTGAGACCAAAAAATCCTATACTCTGAAGGTAGAAGCAGCCAACATTTATATTGATCCTCGCTTCATCAGTGGAGGACCATTCAAGGATACAGCAACGGTAAAAATTGTAGTAGACGATGCTGATGAGCCACCAGTCTTTTCGTCACCTACTTACCTGCTGGAAGTGCATGAAAATGCTGCTATTAACTCTGTGATTGGTCAGGTGGCTGCTCATGACCCTGACGTGTCTTCCAGTCCTATCAGGTAGTGCTGCTTTAAAGTTCTCTTTGAAAAAAACTACTGGCAGGATGCTAAGTATGTTTTCCCATACGGTGTATGACACTCTTCTCATGCCATTTGATTTCTATGAAAATACTTGTATAAGATTTTTTAACAATGTAAGATTTATCAGTTCAGATCATTTTCAAAATCACAAAAAGGCTCCTTAACACGTGAGTAGTCTTATGAAACAGTAGTGGTGCAATAAAGATAAGAAACTGGGTGTACAAGGTTGGATGGGATTTGATCATCAGTGTGCATCTGCAGATTATCTTGAATAATCTGCTAGTGCCTGCCCTAACAATACTCAGTTTATTCCATGTAGTTATAAGGTTGCCAAAACATGTTTTGTATTCCTTTGGTTAAACCCATTCCTGGTTTAAAGGTAGAAAGTAAGAGATGATTGTGCCTGTATGACTTTTGCATCTTCAGTTTACAATATTTTCCTTTTTCATCTAACTTGAACAAAATCTGCTATTCCGGTTTCATCACATCAATGTTTAATGACCACACACCTTCTACTCCTCCTTTGTAATGGCTAGTATGGTACGGTGCAAGGGTTCCCAAAAGACATTTTGCTATGTGTAGTACTGCCTGTTAAAACCATTATGAAACACCAAAAAGTCAAATACATAGGAAAGGTATATTTGGAGAGAGTCTATTTAATAATAATCATCACCCTGTGTTAATGCCTTAGGGAATTTAAGCCATGCAAGCAGTCTTCAGCATGAAGAGGATGATGTTAATTGTTATAATCTGTCATTTAAGACCATTTTCTAATCATCATAATTTACATCAGATTTGTCACACAGCCAAACTTTAAACCTTTATTTAGGGGGCCTACGTATTGCGCATTTTAGAATTTTCAGAATTAGAAATTCAGAATTTCCAACATGTTTGGATGTATTAGCACTTGTGTGTGAAGATGTTGGAGACTGTGTTGGTCTCTCATTTCTAAATAATCGTTCCAAAACTAGCTAAATGTAGCATTCACTGTCACAGATTTCTAGACAAATTAATTGATTAATATATTTTCTACTGCAGCACACAACCCAGACAGTGTTAATAGGCAACAAATTCATTTTCTTACCAGAGAAGCTCTCAGGATGCTCAGATGGTAATATGATCATAGAAATAGGAAATAAATGAGGGTAGTTACCTAGATCAGAAAAATGTTACATAAGCAGAAAAAAAGTAATAGAGAATTCACAGTGTTTGATCTGTCACGATTTAAGCAGTGGCCTCACCCCTAATTTTAATACTGCTGTCCCCTGGCATCTGTGAACAAGGACTTACTCCGCCACTAGAAAGACGGGGTCTTCTGAAACAGCTATGGTGGCAGCAAGTTGGCTTTCTTCCCTTTATCCCAGCTCGATAGTCATTTCTCTTTCAATTTAACCTTAGTTCCTTCCCTCTGCCCTGTTGTGCTTTACTGTGAGCTTGGTCCTGTGCTCCTCTGCCTCTTGATCGTGTCCCCTTTGCTCCTCATCTCAGCCTGGCTTCAACTCTGCTTCAGTCCTACCTTGGCTATTTTTCCAGTCTTGTTCTGTTTCCCTGGAATTCTTTTCTAGTCCTGCCTCAAATCCGTAATAATTTAGACCAGCTACAGGCCTACCTATATCCTAAAATTGTCGCTCTCCATTTTGTCCAAGCCTGTAAAATTGAACTGAGTAAAATATTTACCTCGTTTTAATTTTTTCATAATTTCAAAGATACGTTCAAAATTTTTAAAGCATAAATATTTTATATATGCAAACTGAATTAGAATTTTATTACTTATCAAGTTATATAGAAACAATACAGATAAAAGAGAAGTAGCCAAAATTCATTAAATTTAAACAAAAAGGCAATTAATTAGTGTGACATATGTCCTCTGTAAAAATATTATGTGCAGTACTTTGTAAGATTTAATTTTTCTACAATATTGGCTTGATAGCTACTTCAAGATACAGAGCTTAATTTTCAAATTTTCTGTGCAACTTATTTTTCTTCTTGTTTGCTCATCTCATTAATTTGGCTTTATCTGGCATAGCTCTTGAAAGTCCAAATTCAGTTTTTTAATTTTTTTTTTTGGCACAAAAGTATTTTAAGGAAAAAGAAAAAAAAAAGAAAAGATGATTTCAAGTCAGTAATTCTACTATTACAGAAGAAAAAATACTCATCGGGGCAAGTAGGGAGCAAAAATGTAGTTTCTTTCCGATTTGGAACAAAATTAGAACATGGCAGGTTCTAACAAAAATATGTGGAAGCATTGTTTTTTTGGATTAGAATGCATCATTTTGATTGTACCTTAAAAGTGTTTATTCTGTTATTGTACCAAGTATATGATGTAAATTTTATGTATATGTTTTATGATACACTTTCAAAAATATTAATCATAAGTTAAAAAATTGAAAACCATAATGAAAACATTCTGTTTAAAAAAATAATGGACATTTTGATGCTGCCCGACCATTTTTAATGCATCTTTTCTTTAAAACAGAATTTTCAGGGAGACAATAGCTAATTGCTTTTCAAGGAAATAGTATTTTTCAACAGCTACCTGTTCTATCAATATTCTGGTGAGAACTTTCTTGCACATTTGTTATGAAAACCCTAGCAGAAGTAAAAACCATGGATCTCCTTAGGTGCTGCCAATACCACATCTCCTGCACATTAGTCTTATACACAGAGGCTCAGTAAACTCAGAGTATTGCAGTACCATAAATGAAATAAAACTTAGATATCTCTGAACATGGAAATAGTCTGATAATTAAGTAATGAGACAAAATATTAGAGAATTTAGAAAAAATACTATAGAAAACAGGCTGGAAAGAAACTTTTCCTAGATTTTCTTAAAAAAAAAAAAAGTTAACCTCATTTCTATCTAATACAACAGCACTTTGGTTTTATGCTTGCTTAGAAGAAATGAAACACATTCTCTGGTCTTTCCATTACTTGCTGTAAAGGATATGAAACCTATCACAGATTTACAAGCAGGTGTATAGATGGGTTACCAGTCTGGTTCTGAGCTGCCACCCTTAAGTAGATACCTGAAGAGGTCTATTTAGCGATGTCTGGTGTCAAAGGCAGAGGTTTGGCAGTTATTAGCCTGAGATCTCTGTGTCAGCCACAGCAATTTAGACATCTGTAGATGGCTGGGGCTAAAGGATGTGTATGTTGTATGGGCCTTTTCTCATTGTTGTTGAGCCCTAATTGTGGATAAGTAAAGGCGCCTTTTTATGGCTAAGTGCTAAGGTGATGCTTGGCTGAACTGTGCTTTCATTACCTGTTTCTCCAATGAATGTGAGCTCTCTGACGGGGGGCTGTAGGCAGGTGGGGGTCGGTCTCTTCTCCCAGGTAACAAGCAACAGGACAAGAGGAAAGAGTCTCAGGTTGTGCCAGGGGAGGTTTAGATTGGGTATTCGGAAAAAATTCTTCGAGGAAAGGGTGGTCAAGCATTGGAACAGGCTGCACAGGGAGGTGGTGGGGTCACCATCCCTGGAGGTGTTTCAAAGACACGTAGCTGCGGCGCTTACCC
>JAVJGJ010000033.1:14699991-14713210 GCA_035590215.1 Microhierax caerulescens
GGTCACCATCCCTGGAGGTGTTTCAAAGACACGTAGCTGCGGCGCTTACCGACATGGCTTAGTGGTGGGCTTGGCAGCCCTGGGTTAATGGTTGGAGCCGATGTTCTCAGAGGTGTTTTCCAACCTAAATGATTCTGTGATTGTATAGTTCTACAATCTCTTCATATTGGCTGTTCATATAGTCTAACTGTATCATATCTTACATAACCCAGTATTTTTAAAATAAGTAGCAGAATTTTTCTTTTCTCTTTATTTGCTATTCTGTTGTGCATGGTGCTTGAGGACCTGGCTCACTTTTAAGCCTGATGGTGTAAAGAATTTACAAATTTGTCTAGCAGTGTTTAACACAGTCAGTGGTTTGTCTTATTCCAGCCTAGTCACTTCAGAAGCATTCGTTAGTGGCTCGCTACCACAACTAGACCACATGCGTCTCTTGGGAAAGGGACTCAGTGAATTCAATTAAGCTAGTCATAAAGCTTTACTGCAGTTTATTTAGTAAGGGTGGTACGTTCTGGCTTATAGTATAATTAGGCTTGAAAGATTGTTATCCATTAGCATACAAATCTTTTTATTTCATTAGTAGTTATTTCATGTTTCTGTTGTTATTTTATAACCATGGTCTATTTATCTGCAGTAAGTTATGTTCGATAAAGCATGATCCAAGTGCATAGAAAAAACCAGGAGTAATAATCTTTCCTCCTATACTGGACCTGCCCTCCCATAAACCACTGCCCTTCAGTGTCTTTCTCTGTGGAGAGATAAGCTTCACTGGCAGGTTTTCCCCATTCATATCAACAGAGATTTCATCTTTGGCAGCAGCTGATCTTTTTCTTAATTCACAGCAGGCCTTAAAAACCCAGGTATGGTATTTTCTGCCTCCCTAATTGTGCAGCTGTTTATCTGTTACTAAGTGGTATGTCCGATCTGCCTGGCGTTAATAAACAATGGTGATTTACCACTGATGAGGTATCAGTACTGTGATTCAAATCTCAGCAGGTGCAGCAAAAAAGAATTTCTGCTCTTATTTACATTGAGGCAAATAAAGAATAGATCAAATTAAGTCATAATAGCAATAACAGTTGTGCAGGAGCAGGACTGAGAATAATTTTAAGTCTTCTGTTAAACACTGTGGGGTTGTTCCTACAATTGCCATAGCAGACCCATAAACTAACCCAAACTTCCCAATAACCTGTGCTGGGTTTATTGCAATTTCAAAAGATATTATTTCCCAAGATATTATTTTCTCATTTTTAGAGAAATCTGTGTTTTATGTAGAGCTTATGGATCTGACAATGCATTCCCATTAAAAAGAGTTACAATACTATTATCACGAAAAGGAAACTGCAAATGTACTATTAGTTTTCCTAGTTTTATGACATTGCAGATTTTATTTTTTGTACCAAATATTTATCAAATTAAAATCATGAGAGGGTTTTACCTCTCTGTAGTCTTGTAAAGCCATGTAACTTATGTTAAAAATGTTTCATTTTGAATGCTGTTTTTGCATTATGACTAAATAGTGTTGGGATGAGATGAAATGCGATTTAATAAACTCACAGATGTTATGCTCCCAGTTTTATATCTTCAAAAAAAAGGAACTGCTGGAAGATTGTAAATGGATTAAAAAGTTTAAAAAAGGGTGATCCTTAGAGAAGAATTGTGTCTTATCTCAATGGAATTTATGTCAAGCCCAGGTCAACTAAACATTAAGTAACCTGTGAACATTTCATATTTTATTTCATTTGTGGACTGCAAAGAAGTCATAAATGTTTGGTATCAGAAGAGTTCTTTCTGCAACATTACATAAACATCAAGAATTAAAATTAGTTTTAAGTTATTCCATCTTAAAAAAAAGTTGATTGTGGTCTTTCCTGTATTTTATTGAGTGAAATCTTAAGCCTGTGAAAGTCTGTAAGATATTTTTTACTAACATCATTAGTACCAGAATTTCACTTCTGATACTTTAATTGGAACTAGGGAGACATCCAAATAAAGTTACGATGCATTTTCTAAAGTGGTTGTGTGAAGTTAGGCCCCCACAGCTTTACTCTTCCACACAAGTGACCTGATTTTCAGAAATGCTGAGAGTAGTACAGTTCCCATTAAAGCATTGAGAGCTGAGTATGTGGAGTTCACTAGAAAATCAGTTTACTCCAACGTCCAAATATAGATGCATGTGCCTAGCTTTAGGCACATATATTTGGAATTTTACTTCATCTTTTTTTCTGGTTCTCTTCTTAACCAAACCACTCATTTTAAAGTGAATAAAACTAGGTTGTCTGAGTTTAAAACCAGAAACTTAAATGTGTTAACAAATCCCATTACTTAGTTAAACAGGGGTTTTCACTCTTAAATCCATTAGCTGTTAAGTACCTTACTAACATAATCATGGTAGCATTGATCTTTAGTAAAATAGTCTTTGAACATTTAAACTTTAAAATCTTGATAGATTTCTGTAGTTTAGAACTGATTTTTTGAAAGTGAATTTTATCTGGCTGGATGCATTGCAGCATGAGCAACCTAATTGCAATGTATCATTCATTCTGAATATGAAAATATCTGACAGTGAAATAAAAAAAGATGAACACCATAATCCTAAGCTTTGAAATCAGATTCTAATGCTATGTCTATCAAAATAATTGTGTTATGCCAGAATGAGTTTGAGTTCATTAGAATATGTTTATTGTAGCATATAAAGGTACTTCCAAATTAGAACTTTTTTTCAGAAATTGCTTACGATAGAGCATAAACCACAATGGAATAACTGAATTTCAGATAACTCCGCCATTGTCACTGTAGCAAAATATGCTCTTGTTCTTTTACCAGTGATTTTCACAGTGTATTTGCAAAAAGTAGAAATGTAATGGGAAACTGACAGTCTGAGTCACTTTTCTGACCACTATATCATGTAATCCAGTCTAATACTGTACCCTAACTCACCCTATTATGCCTAGATATAATGCAGAACAGATGTAAAAATTGTCAGTGCATGCTGTTAGGTTCTGTAATACATAGACACAAAGGCTTAAAAGGCTTTTCCATAAATCCACAATTGAGATTCAGTAAAACCCCTTGAAGTCAATTTTTGTTGAACCATATCAATAGTTTATCACTAAACTCTCTCATTTCATACCTTTTCTGTCAAAAAATTGGAAGGCTTAATTTTGTGATTTAATTTCTTTTTGCGAATAATACGTTAACAAAATAACTCTGTGAAAATGGACAAACATAAAAGCTTTCCTGGAGATCCTGTTCTGAGCTTTAAATCATCATCCTGCTTAATGCACCGTTGGAGCAATCTACTGCAGCTCGCTCTTGTTGTCAGGCTGGCTCTGTTTAGGCTGCATAATTTACCTGGACATTCACATTTGCAAACTCTGACTACCTGTCAGATGAAACTCGTTTTGTTAAAAATCAGTGATGTCAGTCCATAAAACAATCAGTCCTTCAGTGTTTGAAGTGTTTTATAGGAAAACAGTGATTCACTGTGTTCTGCCCATAGAGCTGCTTGAACCATAACCAAATAATATGCTCGTTGGATAGTTCATGCTTCATTAATTTGAAATTTATTGGTAAAATAATATTATTCAGCCCTTTTTTAAAATAACCATGAGGCCCACCAGTTTTGTGGGCTTAATACATTACTGTCAAAATTATCATCAGTTACTGTGGAATACCATAGAAACAGTCTAATAAACGTGATGGATTGTGTCATTAACTCTTGATCAGCACCGTTTTTCAAAGATGTTACCCAGTAAACCTGAGGGCATTTTATGACCTTCACACTGGGTATACAGCTAATTACTCCTTGGGCAATAATTATTAAGTTTTTTTAGTCTCAGTTTGTCATTTTGTCTTATAAATTATTATGCTATCGAGCTTCTGAATCCATTTGGCTATAAAACTGCAGCTCTCAGAGGGCTCCCTAAATTGTCTTGTGATTGTATGGATTACACCAACTTCATTAAGTAGATTACAGGGATGTCTATTTTGTAGGTTTTCCATTGATCGGCACACTGACCTTGAGAGACAGTTCAACATTAACGCAGAAGATGGGAAAATAACTTTGGCAACACCACTGGACAGAGAAACAAATATGTGGCACAACATAACCATTGTAGCTACTGAAACTAGTAAGTGTGTGTGTATACTGGCTTTTAGTTCTGTTGGGTTTGTAAATGATTTAAGCAGCATTTGCAGTGGAAACTGTATATAATTCAGTAAAAAGTAATGCACATTGGCATTTTAATTTTTGAGAATGTTTGAAAGAAAATTTAATTTCTGCTGAAGTTCCATTCATTCCCTTTCATCTTCAAAACTATTATTCTCAGTGAATACAGTAGTAGAGATTTTTAAGAGACACACGATTACATTTATAAAGGGTATACATGGTAAATGTTAAAAAAAAAAAAACCACCAAAAAAACCCCCCAAAAACCAAACCAAAAAACCACAAAGCTTTATATTTAGTTACTTATATTAAGACAGAAAAAATATAGCTTTGCTATTGTAGAAGTAAATTGTAGAGTCAACCCAAAAGTTCTTAATGCTGAGTGATACTATGTTTCAGTGCCATAAATGATTAAGGGCATGGGTAATGTTGCATGAAAGTAGCCCTATTTGATACATATGAATAAATTTACTGATATACAGCCACAGACAAGAACATGGATTGTTCAGATCCACAAAGCTGTTGTGACTGATCCGTACACCTAAGTCATGGGGAGCCAGGAGCATCATCCTGTCTGGGAATATGGGTCCTAGATTTCAATCAAAAAGAATTCTTGATTTATTGGGAATTGTAAGCGCTGTTCATGGGATCACAGATGACAGTATAATTCAGTATTGATATTAGCACTGTATTTTAGATTATACATTTGACATAAACTTATTGCAGCAAAAGAACAGATTCAGAATGTAGGTCTGTCACCCCATGTCTTTGTCTTAACTGAAACACAAACTATGAAAATGTTTCAGCTGATGTATCTATTCTGCAATCAGTGTATATGCATAATTCCCATATGTGCAAGCAGACTTGACACATTGTTGTAAGAAAATTTGTCTTCAGAGCCTGATGATCAGTGCTGCTAGTTCTTGCATGTAGAATGCTGATATTAATGCTTGCTTTTCCCCCAGAATATGTTTTTTAAAGGATATAGTATTATAATACAGAACTTTTAATGCTCAGTTCCATAATACTGACTGTAGCTATGAACATAATGAATGGGAGGATAAAATATGCTTATCTGGCCCATTTTTGTTGTCCAATATTGTTCTGTGGTACTTGTTCTCAGAAACAAACTTGTTAGGAATCTGTGACAGAGAACTGAAATGCCATACAGAATGAGAAAGATAGGTCTGAGTATAAACTGGGGTCTCAACTTACAACCCCTGTAAACTGTATTCCTAAGACATACCTTAATAATTTGTGTATTTCATTGCCAGTAGTGCCAACAGTGCCCGTTTAATTACTATTAAATCTTGCAGCAAACACTGCTTTGATAAATTAGCAAGAATACTTTCTGCTTGCAGGAAAGCCAAGCCAACACGGGGAATCAAACTACATAAGGAAAGTAAGCGAGCTCTGGTTGCATGGGGCATATTTTGCCCCGGTTAACATCAAACCAGTGAATAGTACTGATGTTTTTAAAGAAGCAAGATATAAAATTTCCATACCAATTCTCTCAAGACATGAGGATGTCAGATCATGAGATTTACCAATGGCATGAAAGCAGATTTATTAGTTTGTGATCCAAAGTTTTCAGACATTGGAATAGTAAGATGTAAAATGAAGTAATTTTACATTTTCCTACAAAAAGTAAAAAACCCCAAAATAATAATAAAAAAGTTTTTCCAGAAACTCTTCCAATTATTTTTTTTATCTCCATTATGTGTGCATCAGTACAGCGTTAACAGATGTGCACTTTACTGAGCCACATCAGAATCTAGCCTGCCTGTTGCATCTTCAGATTTTTAAAACATAATTATACTCAAGAATTTTGTAAGAAACCAGCCTTGTCATTAGCGTTCTTGGGAGCCTCAGCATCTATCACCATTGTAAAATTGCCTCTTAACAGATTGTCTATGAAAATAATAATGCCAATCTTGTTCTAAGCATTTGCATTCCTGCTGATGACTTATTTTCACATTCATAATATAATTATTTGACATTTACATAAAACAAGAGCTTAATTTCATAGACTACTATATTTGCTTTTTTAAGAGAAATTATTTTTAAACTCCTCGTGTAGAAACTAAATTTGTTCATAGAACTGTCAAGCAGGGTAACATGGGCATTTTAAGGTCTTTTTTTTCAACACCATAATAAGCAAAATCTCTGTTACAAAAGAACTGAAATCTGTTGGAGGCAGACACAAGCATCAAATGAAAATTCAGAGTGTGGCATTACGATACTTTCACTGACAGTAATATTAATGGACTACTGATCTCTCCCATAAAAATAATATTTATTTCAGGTTCAGTCCGAGGCTACCCTCTTCTTGTGGGGCAATGACCAGACCATTTCATTGCCGTCAAACTTGCTTACCAATCATAAGCCATGATAATGGGTTTATTTTTCTGATTCACAGCATGGTAGATCCTAAATATATCTGATTTATCGACACTTCAATAGGTAAACACCAGGTTTTGCCAAAACATGAATCATTGTTTCAGAACTTTGTGCTGGTGAGTTACCTGCAGTTAAATTTGTGCTTTAAACACAGGTAATTTTTGGCAGATTACTGCCGCCACCATGACAAAGTTATTCTTTTGTGTCACCCCTCAGCCACTGTCTCAGGTGGGAATCTTCTGAGACACAAGATTGGCCTGGCTGAATTGAGCATAACGACTTCTGTATTTTCATTTGGCTTGAGGATGAGGGTATTTAGATTCAGATTGGCTGATCTTTTTGAAAGCAATCAGATTTAGAATGTGTGTGAATAATTCTAAATATGCTACTTCTTTTTAATCTGAGTTCCGTAAAATGTGAACTTAACCCTTTCATGTCTAGCAAAATTGGGAGGAGAAAGCATGAGCTAGTGGGGACTGTGACTCTTTTCTGTAAGTACTTAACAGGCAAACAGTTTGATTGTTTGGGTTTTTTAGGAGGAGAACATTTTGTTTTCCTATCCATAAGCAATTGTCTGGCTAGTTCTAACTCAGCGCAAGTTCATACTATTGTTGACAAATAGTCTTACCATCATATTCTGAGACCTGTGCCGAGGGTGACATTTCCCTCCTTTCATTTTCCCGTTGTAAGCAGACTCCTTCCAGCCTATGTGAAGAAGTTTCTTGTCTGCAGCTTCTTTTTGGGTGGGTAAACTAGCCAGACAGACTAAGGAACTGTTGCCTGGAGTGACTTTCCCTCAGACAGTTGCCCGGGCTTCAGTATTGCTTTTATGTTCAGGTTCTTTAAATATGTAGACGAGTTTCATATAGTTTTATCCCTCCTGTTTAAATCAAAGCAACTATGTTGCATACTGATTGCATGCCCCCTAGAGATAATTCTTCAAATACCTCGTCCATCTGCATCTTTTTCTGGTTATTGAAGATGAAACAATGTGAAGACTGGACTGAAAGTGATTAACATAGTACAGGTGATATTTAGGTGATAGTTTCAGTATTTCAGATTTAGTTATAAATTTTTCATTAATTTAGTGAAAAATTGGTAGATGAATTCCTTCTGTAGCTTTGACCCTCACCAGTACTACCCTTAAATGTGTCTACTCTTAAATATTCCATTATTTTGCACATTTTTTTCTATTGTATGGTTTCTTATATTTCTTTCTTATATTGTCAAATTAATTTTTGCTTTTTTGTTGTTCAGCTTTTTTTCCTCTCTGGTCATGTGGTGACTCCTTTATGTTCGTGAATTCTGTCACATGGACTTTTAAGAGAAGAGAATGTTGCGAAGAACTTTGACATCTTTGAAAGATCACTCTGAAATACAGGTGTAGGATGTGCAGAAGAAATACATGTATTAACGCTCATGGCAAGAGGGATACTGAAAGTTATTGCACCTATGACTGATTCTTAAATTTTCTTTCTAGATTGCCATACCCCCAAGTTTCCTCTGCTGAATGAGTGAGGAGCAGGAACATCTAGGTTATTGCAGGCTAGATGAAGCAGGCTTATTGACAAAATATGAACTTGCCTTGAGAAGGTACCTTTTAGTCTGTAGATATGAAGGGTGAACTTTGTTTTCAAAGTCTCTGGACTTTAGATACTGGAGTAATGAGATTTCTCATTGTTTTCTGGTGTAGTTGAGACTTACCTGAGCTTAAAATTGTGTGCCAAGGTTGGGAGGTTTATTTTAGCTAGATGCTTGAGAGAACGGGGGTGGATAATAGCCTTGCTTTGTAAGTCGGGGCTGATTATGCTGCTCATATGTTTGGGCTCTCTGGAGCTATGCCCTGAACAGGGGAATCTGGGGAATATGCAAGTATTCTCTGAATGTCTGATTTGCAGTGCAGTAAGAATGAATGATTAACTTGCAGGCCTTTCTTTTGGTGCATCTTTTTTGTATGTACAAAGGCTCATCACATCTTTGGTCCTTTGGCACTTTCTTGAAATGGAATTATCTGCCATTCAGTAAAATCTAATAAAGTCAGGTTCCTAATAGTCATGCATGATCCCATTCATCTGAACACACAAATACATTTTTTTAGTTTGTGTAAGTTACAATGATGGCTATAACTACTGTTCACATTGGCATGCTTGTGTTGCTTGCATTAGCTGGTTAGCAATTTTGCTGGGCAGTGAAGCAAGGCAGAGCTCAGGCTGGGCTAACCTCCTCGGTATTCTTTCAGTTTCTTGTAGTTTTGGCAGTACTTACCGGGTTATGTGTTGTCAACGCTACTCAGCTGCTAAAAGAAAATCAAATAGCCATGATTTATTTATCAGAACATTTTTGCTTCAGTTTACCCAGATTCTGAAGGGAGCTCAGAATCACTGATCGTTCAAGCTATCAGATTGTCATAAATGTATATGGCATACAATAATGAAACCCTTCCTTCTGCCTCCAGCTCCATGGGTTTCCATTTCCATCTTCTAATGGCTCTAACAGCCATATTACAGACACTTCCCTGCCATCCTCTCTGTATGTCTCATTAATACTAAGGAAATGCCCTGTACTTCAGTCATTGCTGGTTAATTGATGCAACAAAAGCAGTAAAAAATGGAGAACTAATGTAATTTGAAACCAAAGTAATGACTTAGAGAAGCTCTTTTAACTTAGGCAAGAAAGAAGTATATTAGTAACATAATTTAGCTGCACAACATTCCTCCAGTTTAAATATTAATATCCTGATATTTGCATACTCCTCCCTCCTAAACTGTAGCTCAGATCTGCTTGAGATACAGGATTCTAGTGAATTCTTTGCAAATGAGAAGTATACTGTAATGCATTCACTATTAGCAATGCTTACCTGGAACTCTCTTTTCAAAAAATCGACATAACCCTTTTCTCAAGAATATGTGTATTACATAGTAGAAACGTATTGAATGATGTCATAGATTTCAACAAGAAAAACCTTCTACATATATTCCAGTTGGTAGCTTCTGAGATTTGTGAAAAACACACCAACAAATAACAGAAGCCATGGCTCATAAAATGGAAAGATGGCTAAATGATGATCCCTTTACAGTTCCCAATCTTTCTTTCACCTGACGTAACGCTGAGTGGGGTACTCAAGATTTATATTTCCTTCCTAGCTTTTTTATGACCATGTGTAGCACTGGATTCCTCAGACCACACTCGGGTCAAATCTCCGTTCCTGTTTGTGAGGTACCACCAGGAGCATATCCAAGCACAGACAGGCTCCTGTATCATTAGTACAGACTCAAGCCTTTTCAGACCCACCGGGAAATAGGGAGGTGAAGCATGCACCCGTTTGTTTGCTCTGTTGCATCAGGTATGAGAAGGCTCTTCTAAACCTCCTCCCTCTTCGCACACTCTTCTCACACACGTGCACAGGCGTGCAAAAAACCCATCTGCTGAGGAACTCCAGAGGCCGTGCAGGACTGCCTGGGAGAGGGTATTTCCCTTAGCCTAGAGCAATGCTTTGAACCAACTTTCACATCTCTGAATGAAGGCTTTTAATGGAATTTCTGTTGTCCTTATTCTGCAGGCACTACAGTCATGGAGCAATTACTTTCATTTTGATTGACTCCTTTATCAAATGATTCATGTATTCACCTTCACTTGCCAAACAAAAAGCGTACCAGTGGCTAGCTAAGCCCCCCGCCCAGGTATTTGGGAAAGTACCAGAACTGCCACAACTGGTAGAAATTCTCATGAATTATTAGTCAAAGCAAGAGATGAAAGTATAGACAAGATCTTGAAATGTAAATTGTGATTTGACAACAATAAATATTTTCCAGGCACAGAGCATAGGAATCTCAAGGACAAAGCTGTGGGCTCTATCTGACAAAGGTAATTACCCATACCAATGGCATTCTTTAGAAATGAAGAAGTATGAGGCAATTTTATCACCTAATGGGAAAGGGCATAAAGCCAGAAAGACTCTTTATGGTTTACCAAGAATATAAATACAATAATTGAATCATCATCCAGCACTTGCTCTTCTAAAGTTATCTGTATTGTATATTCCTTTAAAAAATACAAGGACACTAATTAAAAAGGAAGACAGACATAATTACTCTTCAGAATAAGCCTTCAGCTACAATGTTCTTTTTAATGCCATGAATACCTTTTCTCATGCTTTCATTTTTTTAATTTTATTTAGCCTTTTATTGTAAAGATTACTATAGGCATTAATAATAATAATTCTAACTTTTTAGGGAGTTACTTTGGTGCATCATATAACTACCTCCAATTTAGAGCTGAGTAAATTTCAGTCAGTTATCAAAAGAAAAGGAAATAAGCCTTTATGAAGGTGTAAACAGAAGCAGCTCAGGAATATTAACCTTTTTTACTTGACCCTTTTTTATCTGGCTTAGAGAAACCAAAACTAGATAATCCATCATTTTTGCACAGAAACACAGAATTTAGTAAGGTAGTTTTTATTCATTTGCACATAAATACAGGGTTACATGGAACTCCATAGATTCTAATGGGTCACAGAGCATTTGCCATTAGTCAGTGGCGGGCTGGTATAACACATAAAGCTAGTTTGCGCTTCTCAGCTATGAAAATGCATTCAGTCATATCACAGACTTTCCCAATAGTGTTTTTCGTAGCTGAAGAGTAGTAGGAGAGGTGATCCACATGGATAACAACATGTGAGTGGCTGTAGTATGAGGAAATAAGGATGGGAATGGAGTGTACTCACAAAATAATCTCTATATAAAATGGTCTCAGTCATTCAGGAGCAAGCATTAAAATGCAGGTATGGGATGCTGAATAGGCGTTAGCAACCTCTGATTGCAGAGGGAAGCATGTAAGGCAGCTGTGAATAGAGCACCTGAGTAATGTAGTGCCAGAAGAAGTTAGAGGAGGTAATAAACATAATTATTGCAAGGAAAACGATAGAGATTTGCATGAACAGTCAAACTTCTTTTATTTCTGGTTTCAGGGCATTATAAAGCCAGGCTACACATCTTAGTTCTAGATTTGCTAATGTTGATTTCACAGAAACATACTGGAATTGAGAACACCGTTCAAAGCTGAAAACACAAAAGGTTAGGCTACTAGGTGGTGGTTGAGAAAGGAATAAGGCTTTCTGGGGCACAGAACAGATAAGGATTCAAGTAAGGCATACAAGGGTCGTTAGTGAAAACATACTTGACTAATTCATGTGAAGTATGTTTGTTAATTACTTTGAGAAAACTGGAGGCATGGTTAAACTGACGATATGCATATTATATTAGCAAAATGAGTGTACTGTTAAACTGAACAACTAACAATTGGCCATCTGCGCTTTGAATATTTGAATTAGAATTTCTGAAGAACATAGGACTGATCTTACAAATGCTGTCTAGTATTCATCGAGTTGATAAGCTGAATCCATTTACTTCTAAGTGGAATGTGACTGTCTAAAATCTCCGCTGTTTTTCTCTGTAGGGCTGAAGCATGAGGATAGGTCAAAATAGAGGTTTGTAACTGAGTTTCTTTTCAGCCAGTTCATTTCTTTCTAGAATAAAGACACTACTCAGAGTCGCGTGCATTGAGCTTCTAGTAAAGTTGCTGGATAGCAAAGACTGACGGCCTTTTCTGGCTGGAAAACAGAAATAATTTTTTAAAGATACACACTGATATGCTGGGGAGACCTTTTTGCTTATTGCTGAAGGTATGCAAGCAAGAATAGTTTGATGCTAAACTCCTAGAACCTGATTCAAATCCAGCATATCCAGCAATATTTTTTCTGTGAAAGAAACATAAGAGAATTAAATTGCCTGTTGAGAAAATCAGTACCAAAAGGGAATATAAGCTCTAAAAAGAAAGACATTTAAATACTTCTATAATAAACTGTTGTTTAATAAAAAATGTTGTTAAAGAATTTTGATTTTTGTCCATCAGTAAAGGATGGATTTCATTTGAGCTATTAATTATTTTATTTCAGTCATTAAATTGTTTAAAATAAAAAAAAAAACAAACAACAAAATATTCCAGGCATCTTGTCCTCAATCAGTCTGCTTATTGTTATTATTACTGCTGCTAGTCATTATAAAATTTCATAGCCAAATATAATTGACAATAAAACCTTGCATATCTAAGTCAATATTTTATAACATTTTAATATGCATGATGTATTAGCATATTAACAATATAATTGCTCTAAAGTGTTGGCCAGATTCCTGACTGTTTTATGGTAGTGCAACTCCCTTGATTAAGCTGGAGTTGAGCAACACAGCAGCAAATCATGCCCTGGGAACTTTGTTGTGTCTTAAAACTTTTCTTCAGTCACTTTCCTTCCTGCCTGTTCACCAGTGATTGTTTTTTTGTTGTTGTTGTTTTGGGTTTGTTTGTTTGTTTGAGGTAAATCCTTTTCTGTCACTTAATGGCAACTTTTTATTGCCTGGAATTTTTTCTCATTGTTTTATTTAGAAATTGAAACCTGTTACTTCCTCACAACAATTAAGGCATTACAATGCCTCAGAAAAGCTGGAATCCTGATTAGGTTTGTGCTGCTGTGACCCACAAGTAAAGATGCAGTAGTATGTCACGACACTGTCATTATTACTAGTGTGTATGATAAAGATAACAGAAAGATGTGGCTCCCTGTGCGTTTCTGTGGTTCCCTCTTTTCCTTCAGATC
>JAVJGJ010000033.1:14724099-14777691 GCA_035590215.1 Microhierax caerulescens
CTGCCTGGGCTGATCCCTCAGTTGTCCTGCATGTGCTGCATGAAGGTGCTCGGGATGAGCTGCTCCATGACCTTCCCCAGCACCAAGATCAAGCTGACAGGCCTGTAGTTCCCCGGATCCTCCTTCATGCCCTTCATGTAGATGAGTGTCACACTGGCTAACCCCCAATCTGCTGGGACCTTCCTCATTAGCCAGGGATGTTGATAAATGATGGAGAGGGGCTTGGTGAGCTCCTCTGCCAGCTCCTTCAGTGCTCTCAGGTGGATCCAATCTGGCTCTATAGACTAATAATCAGAAGCAAGATTTAACTTGTATAGCCTTTTTCAAAGAAAATTGAACAGAGTTCCTGAAAGGCATCCATTTTGAAGGACAAAAGGGTAGAAATAGGGAAGAATATATTATACATCACATAAATTATGAGATAAAGATTTGAGAAAATGTACAAACTTTTAGGAAGTAATGCAGTGTACATGAGATGTAACTTTTGTCCAGCTTGAGAAACACTGGGTGTTTCTGGGTTTAAGAAATTCACTGGTTTTAAGCTTTCCAATTTATTTCTAGATTGTGACATTTTATTTAAATAAACAGCAGCTGACAACATGACACTAGTCTTGTTAAACCAACTATTCCTGTGCCTCATGTGGGTGTTAGGCATTAAATTTACTCCTCGCCAAAGAAGGTTACCAGACAATAGAGCTGAAGTTATTTTCTTTCAGTAGTATTAAATGAAATCCTGTATAGTACTATACGACAACCTACCTCTGCCAAGACTGGATTGTTACGGAAGATGATTTGACTTCTATGACCTCTTTTTGTTTATTTATACAATGTCAAAAATGTGTAATTTAAGAAATAAAAATTGTCTGAAAAGCAGATTATTGAAATGTGCCCTTATGGGCACACAGTTATGTTACGGTTGGTACGTAAGTTCCTCTAGCTCAAAGTGGATTTTTGTTTCACTCAGGGTGGATCTCAAATGCTGAGAAGTTAAGTTTTCTAGGCTATGTTACATTCTAATGAGTATACCTTTATCCAGGACTCAGTAAGCCTCCCTAAAATCAGAAAGCTGTGTTGCACAGTGTTTTCTGAATGTAACTAGGTATTTCTATTAAATTTCAGGTGGTTTAAAGAGATGGTAAAAAATGTTCACATATCATTTTGGAGTAAAACAAAATAAATGATTACAAGTCAGCTGGTAAAAGGGGCTTTTGTTTAAGCATTTACAGAAAACTTCCATTAAACCAAGATATTCTTCATCTTCCCATCATCTCTTACACTCTTGATCTGATGGCAGATATCACTCTTGAGCATGAATCCTATGTGAACTTTACAGATGGTTATTAAATATTTGGCTGCCAGCATGGATGAGGTGGCAGCGATCCTGCAATTTATTCTGTGTTTTAAACAAATAACATTAATGGAACAGTAACCATTCCAGAAGAATCACCAGTGTTAGGTTCTAAATTTAAGTCATCATTCAAAAAATATATACGCTGCTTGATTGTTTTTTCTTATGCTTATTATTCTACATTAAAATTTTGGAAGAAATCATATTAATTAGTCAAGATGAAGTGTTAAAAAAAATAAATATATCTCAGCTATGAAATAGCTAATATGTGAAAGATGCTACCCTCTTACATAATAACAAAACCCTAATTAGGATAGTTCGCCAAAGTTTAAACTTTGATGTTACAAGTGCAGGAAAGGGGCAATTGTGTTATGGTATTCCAATCTATTTACATTTGCATTTCAACTTAGATCTAAATTTAAATCAAATTTGAATTACCATAAGGGAGATTACATTTGAACCTTTTATGAAACCTTATTTGCAGCCCCTAAACATATTGAACCATCTATTCCAGTTCACTTTCTAAGTGTTCTATTTTGGGTTCTGATATAATTGCAAGTGGCAAGTGCAGCTGCTGGTGATGTGACAGAATGTATTAGAAACTGTTGATGTATAACATTGCCAGATGCATTTTCTTTGCTTCAATCTACCTCTAAGAGTAGAGGTAGTACACTAGTAGTAGAGGAAAGGGAGAGGAGGAGGAGGAAGTATATTTGTCTACACACATATTTAAGTGCTTGTTGCACATTTTTGCACACAACAGGAAGCTGTTAGAAATGGTTTTTGTCAGTTTTAAGGAAAAAAAAAAAAGTATTTGTATGTACTGTTAAAGTATATCTAAGTTAACCATAAACCAGTTCATGCCTTTCGGTATCATTCCCTTTATTGCATAATTCCACTTACTAAAGCCAGAACATTCATGGTTTTGCTGGCTATAGGTGTACAGTTGACTGGTCTCCAGCCCAGCTAAATTATTTTCCTATATTCCTAGAACACTGTCTGTATTGTTGAGTAAGAAAATGTATTGTCGAGTAAGAAAAGTGCCACTCTCACGGTTCCATAGTCCACACCCAGACTTTTCCAGAAGTGCTGTTTGCTTGAAACAAAGCTACAATTTTTTCAAACATTTAAGTAGCGCAAAGATGTGTCAGTGCTCAAGCCAGTCTTTAAACTAGAACAATATAAAACTGAGCACAATGTTCCTCCGGTCCCTTGCAATTTGTCTCTATTTTATTCAGTTCTCCTAATAGAATTGCCTTTTTCTAATGGAAGAAATCTTCAGATAAATCTTTGTCTCTCTGGAGAGCCAAAGCTCATTCAAACAGCAAAACGTAGGTTCTAGCGGTAAAGGGCTGGCTTTAGCTGAAAAGGCAAAGTTAAAATTGCACTATGAGCCTAGTGTTTATGGTATTATGAGTCTACAAAGTAATTCAGAAAGAACCATGAACACCAATGTAACTGCAATTTTTTTTTCAAACCTGGAGTAACATCTTTAGTAACAGTAGGGAACAGTTTACTAATGATAAGGAACCATTCTAAGTTAGGTTGACAAGTTGCATTGCAGGGAAAGGCTTTTAAACGGCATCATGTATTAAAATTGCACAGATAGTTACAATGCATTGATAAGAACTTTTTTTTTTTTCTATTTATCCTTTTACATCTTTCATTATGATTACACTGGTAATCTTTTATAAATATTATTTCAGGCACATGAGGTTTTATAGAAATGCAATGCAAATCTGCAGACTATAATGCAGAGTTGTCCTAGGGGATCACTTAACTATTCATTTCAATCCAGAGCTGCCTGTTAAGCAAAATATGCTGATTTACTATGTTTCTATTAAATATATGTACAGAATCAAATATAAGCATGAATTTTTAATACAACATCATAGTTGAAATTTTACATGGAAGAATTTCTGAAAATTCCAGATTGAACAGCCTAAGGGCTCTTAACTTTACTCTAGTGCTTATGGATACTTAGTGAAAAAAGTTAGTCATTGTTTTCGCTATTACTAGTATTGACCAATTTTATTACATGGAACACCTTTATTATGCATGTTATTACGAGGAAAGAAAGAACATCTGTAGTGATTGGTAAGGCAGGTCAGCCCTGGAAGATTCTCTACCATGTTATGAACCACAGATTAAGTGTCTGAGAATTACTTCAATCATGTTCCATTACATGATCGCACAACACTGAGCAATAAAGTGTGCTCATCAGCATACTAATAAAAATGTGATAATGAGAATTACTGGACTTTTCTCACCCCTATGGAGTAAAAGATACAAGAGCTTTGTATTGCTGTATATATATTATGCCTTTTTTTTTTTTTTTTTTTAAGAGCTTGTTTTAATGCAAACACACAAAGAAATAAGGTTGCTATGGGAACACTAACTCCTAATTCCTTGATATGTGCATGTAACACAACAAATGTAATATTCCACTAAGCCTGTCTTTTGCATATAATTTTTGATGCATTTTCAGAGAAAGAATGATTTGACAAACAATGATGGGAATGGCTGGAAAGAACTGAAATATAAGAAAGAATTCTATAGGACATTAAGAGGTATCTGTAGTTCATGGGGGGAAAAAAAAAAAAAGGACAAATAAGATACCTCGTTTCTGTTTCTTGAAAATTTCCAATCTAGATGATATTCTAAGATTATTTCATGAAATTTCCACGACCTGAATACCCATATTACTAATGCTTTTGGCTACTGTTTTTTATGTATATTAATTGAAAACCTGGTGACAATGAAGTGAATTTTTACAGTCAACTCTCTTACATAGTGCTGGAAAGAATTAACAGTTATGTAGCCAGCAGAGATAAAATTGCATAACTATCTGATAAACTGCACCTATTATGTGCACTTGACCTTCCAAACTTCACTGTGCCGTTGTCCTTTTTCCCTGTTGCTTTCTTGTTCTAGCAGTGTTTGAAAAGTGGAGCAATTATGAAATAGATCTCTCTGAAAATACTTGTTTGGGATTCCTTCTAAATTGTGCTTCCCTGTGATGCAGAATGACTAGTACCTAGTCCAACCCTGGGCCCAATGCTCGTGGATAGTTTAGTACCTTACTAATCTGCAAAGAAAAATCTGAAAGTGTTCCACATCTGTAAATAGGTTCATCTCTGCACTGAGACTTACATCATCTACTTATATATTTTTTATTCATGTTTTTTCACACTGTGTAGAATTGGAGACCTAATTATTTAAGCAAATGTTATGCTAGGCCTTTTTTTGTCCATCTCTTCTAATACATTGTGTTTGAAATCATATCAATCAAGGTTTCCACCTTGGCAAATACAATAAAAAAAAAAAAAACAGAACAAAACCACCAAACTATTTCAGTGGTATTTAAATATTCTAAAAATTTTCCCAGTAGACTTCTTATAACAAATCTGACCTATCTTAATTGTCTCAACTCGCTTGCTAAGTTGACTTACAAATTATGTGTGCTTATATTGATACCTGCTCAAACATCTCTTTACATACAAAATTTGAAATATTTATGGTTAGAAGTTGCTCCTTGTGGTTATCTAGTAAGATTTCATTTTTTCTTTGACTCTTGAAGAACACAGAAGAAAGAATGGGATATTGACCGTTATTATATATGTAATGTATACAGATTGATAATCTTTTATCTTGCAGTAAAACCAGTATAAAATATTAGTTATTACAAGTTTCTTAGTGAAGCATTGAAAATTTAAAGTATGAAGTAATGAATTTGGACAGCATCGAACCCTGTTTCTATTTCTTACTCTGCACTTTAAAAATGAAATTTGTAGTGATTCCTAATTTGAATTTAATTGTCCAAGAAGTTATTGGTCAGTGGCTTTAGGCATTACAAAAATGACTACATAAGACAAAAATGTTACTGAATTCAATGGACATAGGAAAGGTCAATAATTCTGATTACATTTCTTATAAACCTCATCTAATGTGAGCTAACTACCACTGAATTCAATACTAAGTGTGGGAGCTGGATCCACAGTTTGTTTCTAATTATCTGGAAAATACTTGGAATCAGAAGTATTTGCACCAAATATGTAAAAAACCCCAAACCAACAACATAAACCTTCATGATTATTTGAAAAAAAATGTTTCTTCCTTTCATATTCCAGTGCAGCTTTGTAAGATTTGAGGATGATCAGCTGCAGTATCTTTCTGAGTAGTGTTGGAAGTAAAAGAAGTAAATGGATGTAAATACACTACAGATAGTGTAGTTGGTCATATAAATTGTATGACATGCTTCATGCAAAGTTATTTGATTATTTGAAGTTATTCAGACTATCCAAACACTCTCTCCTCTTCTAATCTTATTTCCTTGCATTATTCTGAGAATAATTTGTTAATAATGCTATTTTAGAACAAATCTATGTTCCTAGTACAGGAATAACTGAGGTTTCATTAAAATTAAGAGGGGGGGGAGAATCATATATAGACTTAGATAATTTCTTTTTTATTTCAGTTTAGATTATTTATGGTATAAAACTTTACACCAAAAGTTAATTAAAAAAATTATATTCTTCAATTAAGTAAAGAATGGTGGGGGCAGAAAGGAGAAAGTGTTAAAGATAGGTTATACATTCCGGCCCAGTGAGAAGCATGGCTATAGAAATGAAAGAGTACCATAGGCATCATGAGTGTTTCTGAAACACAGTTTTCCTTCTCTGTTGGTGAATAATTATTACATGCCTAAATCAGCAGCAGTTTTTACTGGCCTCTCTTATGTACTTGTCTCTCCTTATTCCCTGTCTTCTTGTTCTGGAAACAGTTTAAATGGGCCAGATAGTCCCTGTTCCCCAGACTTTCAGTCGAAGCTCTGTAAAAGCCTTGCAAGATCATAAATTAGCATTTCTAATCTGACATGTAGACAAATGAGAGTGTGTCCAATAGAATGGACTGTTTTTTTCAATACTGTGTTTATCAGGTGTGTGAATACTTAATGAGAGAGATTTCTGTTGTAGGTAATTCAGATTGTCAGTGCCATCGACAAAGACGATCCTAAAAATGGGCATTATTTCCTGTACAGTCTTCTTCCTGAAATGGTCAACAATCCAAACTTCACCATCAAGAAGAATGAAGGTAAATATAAAACATACATAATGTGTATCTGAACAACTTAGTTTTGAATTGCTTTGTTGACTTCCAGTTACTTTACCAGTTCATCCCTTGGGCAATTATACTGTAGATAACCTGTTATAATGGTACCTTCATTATATCTCTTAAGCTATTTCCAATATCTTTGCAGTAGATAAGAAGAAAGTAAAATGAATACTGAATTTAGATCCAGAAGACAGCTCAATGGCTTAAATAAAATTAAAGGATGGATTTGCTGCCTGTTTTATTTCTGTTAATTTGAAATTCCAGAGATATGCTGTAAAATGAAAATCTGAAACTGTTGATAAATAAATGTTGGTCCTACATTGACTGGATATAGATGGGAACATAAAATTAACTATCTACTAAATCCTCAATGGAAACACCTTTTAAGCCTGTTTGTTGTGTGCATAATGGTTTCAAAGTATTTCAGTTAGGCACTTTTACTAGAAAGAGAAATCTGCTAGGTCAGCAAAGCCCAGAAGGGCACTTTGTGTCACTATGCTTTAGAGCACTTCTGGAAGGGCGTAGTGTCGTTCTGTAGTACTGTAGGAGTGGAATCTCCTGCATGGTGGAAAAAAAAGACCCATTTCATATTGTTGAGCAACAAATTTACACTGAACCTTTTCTTTGGCATACAGATACATTTGAAGGTCATGTGAGAAAGAGGAATTATATCACAAGAATGTTATAAATAGTGCTATATGTCTTTAAGTATTTGTACTCACTTGAATATTCAGCGAAGTTTTTCTACTTTGGCTTTAGATATATAGAAAATAAACGAACCACACTAACCTGTCAGGAATTTTAGTCAAATGCAGTCTCCTATTTCTCTTATTTGAAATGATAATAAAGGAAATCCCTATTTAGTCCTTTGCTAATAGGAAGATGTATGTGTGAGGTATATCTACACGAGTGTAAAAGTAATACATGAAATGCCAAATAAAGAGAAAATACTGTTTTCATTTTTTATTCTAGCTGTTCTAACCAAAAAGAATGATGGTACTATTTTGTTAAATGATACTATAAAAACCTAAATTCTTAAATCTGCTTAAATATATCCTGAATTTTTCTTTTCATTAGATATGTTTTTCTATTGTAATATTCATGAAGTGTGTCTCTACTTTTATTTGTACTTTCATGTAGGAAATAAGTCTCTGTATGTTTTCTGCACTTACAGGACAAGATAAAACAAACCTCTTCAAAATGCATTTCATAATTATCAGTAGCGTAACACAAATTAAATTAAGCATCCTAAATGTGAGGTGGTTTGCTTTGCACAGCATGACAGAGTAAAAAAGGTCTTAACATTTCTCTTCATGTTTAAATATTTAGCACACATCACTAATTAGCCTTGTCCTCCCAATCTGTTACCCATTTAAGACCCACTCTTACTCGTAGTCACAGCCAATGACAAAAATGACTCCTGATGTGAGTGGGAGTGAGGAACTTTTCTCTACAACATGGTTTAGAAAAATAAGTCTATTTTTTTTACAACATTGCTGCTCAGTTTTACATAGTCCTGAATGCATTTGCATCAGTTAAATGTGTAAGTTCTCTTAAAACAGCTAACTGAAATCTCAAAATTAAAAATCCACTTGAAGAGACTTTTCTGATTAAATCTTTCAGTATCCAGGAATAAAATTCCAACTATGCATACCATCCTTTTCTATCAAGACTGCTCAGCCATGGATGCAGTCCATGGTTGATGCTAGAATACAATCTCCCACAGGAAGCAAATATTCCTGTCAAAGCCAAAATCAGGGTATCATTTTGTTGAGGTGAGGTTTCATGTCATTTAAACACAATAAATCTTTAGTCTTTACTTAGTTATGCTGCTTAAACAATGGACTTGGCCATGACTTTGTCTTGCATATATCTGCTAGGTAGGGGTGAATGATTATGTCTATTGAAAAAAACTTCACTATGCCTAAAAGAACTCACAAGTCAAATTTCTCCTTAGTTGTACTAATGAGTGCCTCGGCTGTCCAAAAGCCAGTTTGGTATGGGTTATTAGAGGCAATATAAAAAAAATAACAATCCCAGCTCTCATTTCTGGATAATTGTATTTCTGAGGGTCAGATCAGTCTACAGCCCACTTAGGCTTGGAACATAAAAACATTTCCTCATAATAGTGGAGAAAAATCCTTGACATATTCCTGACTATGACCACAGCCTCAACTTCCTCCACATTCTTGGCCTCGACAAATTCTTCACAGCAGCAGAACTGACCTGATGGCTGCTGAACAAATGTTATGTTATGTTATGTTATGTTATGTTATGTTATGTTATGTTATGTTATGTTATGTTATGGGTATTGTAAATAGACTGCATTTTCTCAGGAAACCTAATATAGAAAAGCAATCTTCTACTTGTTAGAATTACTATGTATTTTCTGTTATTTAAATTATTTTTCTTATCTTGCCTTTCTCCAAAATTCTCCCAAGTGCAGAGATAAACAGAAGTGCCCCTTCTCAAGAGCATTTATGAAATGATATTATCATTTTTGATTCCTCTTTTGTGCTTTAGGTAACATTGTGGCATTTGGCAATTCCTTTTCTACTTCATGAAATAATGAAGTTATCTGATCTGGTGGCACTGGTATGCAAACAATGCAGCTTGGCATCTGCTATGGGAAGGAAGTTGTGATGTTTTGTTTCCATTCCTCAAATTTAAAAATATATGATGCATATATTTTGTATTTTTCTCTTGGTATATGGAACATAAGCATAACCATTAATTAATTAATTTAGTTTCTTGCCTACAGGCTATTTCTGTTGTTTAGGCTTCCCAGATTGCACTAAGGCAAGTTAACATGATACTTCAGTAATCAACTGTGCTGCCCAAATATACTACAAGTATTATGATCTTCTATGTTGTTATTGCCAGATAGGTTTAAGTGAGTGACACAACAGTGTATCTTACTCAGAAACCACAAAACCCCCTACTCCTCCTAAGGTCATGTTACGTGTTACAGAAATTATCCCGTGATCTGTTCCTTGAAAGGATATACCAGTATCCTTTATTTGTTTGGTCTGTTAAATTTGCATATTTACAATATGTTCTGTGGACAAGATGCCCAAAACTGCAGAGGCTGTACTGTCTTTCTATAGATGCTGTAGTGCCTTTCTGATGTAAACAATCTATAAATCTAGATTTAAATGTCGCCATACATCTCACTGAATGTCTGTAAATCATCTCTTAGCAATCTTTATTTTTCCTATCTCCTGATCTGTTCTTCCTGTTCTTTCCTGAGCTCAGGTGTCAGTTACTGGGTAGCTTTTCTTAGGCTTTTTGTCTTGGTTAAATGGGCAGCTAGTGATAATCTGAAGTAAAACGATCCTACTCTCTCAAACTGCGATCATTTAGATTGCCAGATGCATAAACCTTTATTCCTTCACAAGAAAAAGAATAAAATTATGTAATAAAAATATAATATAAGTTAATGCAACATGAAAATCATGTAATGTTTTCTGTGTTAGTCCTGGTGACTGAGCCTGTGACTCCATAACATAACAAATCCTTGACTGCATAAACTCAGACTGACTGTCTGGTCACTTTTCATGTCTTTGTGCATAGGAACAGAAATGGGAAAAATGAAAGTAAATGTTCTGTATGGTGTGTCTGACAAACTTCAAACCAGAGAAAACCTAAAACTTGACATGAAAATATGTTTAGACAGATGTTGATACACTCTAGCAGTGTGGTTTAGATTCCTTAGCTGATTAGAATTAACCTTTCCAAAAAGCTGTAGGATCACAATAAAGGACAAAACACTGACAGGAATTTAGACAACTGATAAAGATTTTGTACTGTCACAGCATCAGTAAACTGAAATGAGACCTCTGGAAATGGAATTAGCATTTGTTGATAGTCTTTTTTTTCAGGTGAGTGGACTTCACAAACCATTACCTAAAATCTAATGCCAGTACATGGATTGTCTCTTGCATCCCAAACAATATGCTTACAACAACACCTGTTTTCAGCATTGTATTCCTAATGTTCTTATGGTTTCCTTAGGTTGTTCAACGGAGAACAGAATATTGTGATGAAAGCCTTTTCACAGATGTAAACATTCTGATATACCGCCAATGCAATTTTTACTTTTGAAAACTATCAAATACATCTTTGCCATAAAGTAGAGAGTCTTAAAAGTGTTTCCCAAAAGATATTTCCATTGCTATTCCACTTTTCTTATGCCAGATTCTGTTTCCTAATGGAATAAACCTTGAATCAAATGTTTTACAATGCCTTTGGATGCAATAACTCTTCTGACAGAAGAAATGTGCATCTCTACTGCATAAATGTGATATTACATACTTCTTGCCAGGGTTTATGTAGTAGAATCCATTAAAAGGTGGCTTGAAACATGGGAAAGCCTCATCTCTGGGTTAAGAGAACCATCTTAATGGCATGCATTCATATTCCTGCAGAAGTCAAATAGCCTTATAAGTAATGAACCTCCCCTCACCCCAAAATATTCAGTGTCCATCCATGTGAGCTCCAAATTTGGGCCAAACTGATTTTAGTGAGCACACAGTAAGGGGGGGTTGCTTTTTTTTTTTTTTTTCTTTTTAGATTGAAGCATATACTTCAGTGATGAACTGTTCTGTTGGTTCTCTATAATGAACTTAATATTTATTCTCACCCATGCTTAGTACATTATACCTATAATAGCTCCAAGAATAATGTTCATGTTTAAATGTCCATTTCTTCTGTTCTTTCCATCTAGCAAGTTTAATCTGTCACTTACATCCTCATTGTGCTGCCTTGAAAGTATAGGCAATGTCATGTATTTGAACAGAAATAGCCTGGTATAATCACTTCAACCACTAACTGACATACATGCATTTGTACTTTGCATATTTTCTATTTTTCATCAACTCTTTACAATAATAAATATTTCTAAACTATTTTGAAATAGTCAAAGATAACAATTACATGCAACCTCTTTTCTAGCTATCCCAAATAATAAAACCAAATTATCAGCACTACTTCATTTTTTTACAGTACTTCTGTGTCACTGTGTTTTTAACGTAATAAACCTAGATTTTTTCCATATCTTTTCCCTGAAAATATTTTTAGCAGCGTCTGTCAAATGCATACCTGGAGGATGAGTCTTTTGTTCCCACAAGAGTAACTCTCGTGTTAAAATGAGTTTCTTTCCTTGAATCAGTTTCTTTTGGCATTTCTCGATGTCTCTGCCATTGTCTCAGCTGCCAGCTAAATCTCCTTCTGTGTTTTTGATTGACTTTTCTTTCCAAATATATGCCTCAGAGAGCTAAGAGGTGGCACTGCTATTTCATTGCCCTCCTTCCACTTTGCCCAATTTGAAGGTTAACCCACTGACCTCAGGTACAAATTGCCTTAGCAAGGACATCATTAAACACATCATTTCTTGGTGGATGTACAATGAACACCTAGAATAACAGCACCCATGTGGTCCCTTGGATATGAACAGTAAATCCTCATACATTTTTGCAGTTTCATGAAATTTTTCATGAGCCTTCAGAAACTTTGTGGCCCAGCTGCCATCTGTGCCAGAGGGTGTTTCACAATGACAATTCTCAAGGGAAAGCACATGCCCATATATTTCTCATGTGTTTAATAATCATCCAAATTTCCTTTATGTATCAATAATTAGACTTTCAAAGTAGAATACGAAATCACATCCTTTTTAGTGGTTTTCTTGAAAAGTAAAGTGATGTGATCAGAGATGTGTCTTTCATCCTAAAATTAAATATTTTTCTACCATGTCTGTCAATACTAGTGGAATGGAATAACATCTAGAAGATTGAATCTAAAATTGTAAACCAATATGCTGCATAATCTAGAAAACAACATTGATCATCATCTCTCTTAATAGGCATAGTCTTGGCACCAGAAATTGCAAAGAATACTTGCATAACAAAGTGTGTTAAATGTGACAATAGTAGAGGTAAAAAATAATTATTCCGATGTATTAAAAAAAGCCCCAACACAAGCTAACCTATAATCTGGCACTTCTGTGCCAGAATCTGCCATCCACAGGCACATGCCATATTTCTCCAGGAGCGTTCATAGTGTGAAAAAAGGTTTTATAAATATCATACTATCAGTCTTTTTCTCAGCATGGCATTGAAGTTGGAACAGTTTAAATAGCAAAGTTCAACATTTTTTTTAAACTCAGGATACCAGAACAACCTCAGATCATTGATTATTTTTAATGAATAATATAGTTAATAATGATATTGTTAATATAAATTTATAGAAAGATCTGCTTTTTAGTGTGGTTGACAGATTTGCTCAATAAGTTTTTTTTTGCTTATGTTATAAATTCTGAGTTACAGAAGTTAAACCAAGAAAGCCTAAAGATGATGGTGATATTTTGCTGAGTAGAAAGGCCTAAGTTTTATCAAAACAAATCGTGTGAGAGTTAACGTAGCTAAACTCCATAAAGCATTTTACTTGTGGATTTAGATTTTTCTGACATTAAATCATATTTCAGAAAACTCTTAAGTTACATTTCAGATGCTTACTTACCTTTCTCAGTTAAAGAACAAAATGTGATTTACAGGCCTGAAGTACCACATTCTACTTATGATCTACAAGTTATACTGCACTTCAAGGTTTGAGTCCCTTTCTGAGAATGTCCCAGGTGTGTCATGGTCTGTGGGCTGGAAGGCACATAAGCATTACAATCCGGCTGTGTGGTGATAAGAGAACACTATGCTACCGTACCTCCCTCACTATGGAGCAGGCAGGCAGGGCTATCATGGCCTGGAAAAGGAAAGGACAGATTCAAGCACCCACCTGATTAATATGCAAAAAAGTGGTATTCAGCTGGTGCAAGCGCTTTTCCTGGAGTGATTGGTTATGCATTAGGCAGTAAGTGTCAAGTCCCTGAAATAATTTGGTTTTACAACAGAGGAAATGCAGTTCCTTATATATTATACTCAGGTTCCTTCATCCTTGGCCCTTAGACAATTGACCTGATTGAAACTGCTTTGGATCAGAAACTGTGTTAGATCATTTTTGTAGGAAAAATAATAAATTTTCT
This sequence comes from Microhierax caerulescens, assembly GCA_035590215.1. Taxonomy (NCBI): domain Eukaryota; kingdom Metazoa; phylum Chordata; class Aves; order Falconiformes; family Falconidae; genus Microhierax; species Microhierax caerulescens. Next base: position 14,737,596 of record JAVJGJ010000033.1, read on the forward strand.
TATTTACATATCTGACAATTCTAAGATGTAATGTCATCTTGTGAAGTAATAGACTGTGTCTAAAGACTGAAAAAGATGAGCCCTTTCTGCTAGTGATAAAGTGATAAGCAACATGAGGTGGAAATCAGTACTATAGATCTTTGGACTATTCTTAAATTCTAGAAGACTGGAAGAATTTCAAGTTACTGATAATATTACTGAGGCACTCAAATACATTCCAGTAATGCTCAGAAGTTCTATCTTCCCAGGCACTGAATGCATTTCCATTTCCTCTGTATGATTTCACATTGAAGTAATGTATTCAACTCCTTTCTGCTATACCATTTTGCAGTCCTAGCAAGGTTACACTTTTCCATGGAACAGTAGTGTTAGCCCCATCTAGTCTGAGAATGTCACTGAAAATATTCTCAGTATATATCTTTCATACTTGACAGCTTTCCGCTTCCTTTACCCCTTCTTTCTTTACTATCATCACTATTAACTATGTTCTGTTATTCCCTGATGTTCTGTTTTTCCTTGATGTTTAATATCAATTGAGTGCAATTTGAAATAACTTCCCTGGCATAGAAGGACGTAGAAGGATGTGATGTTTTTTTCTGAAGTGAAGATTACATTACGGTAGATGGGAAACCAGTATTTTTCCACTCCAGTCCTTTGTGTGCCACTTCCTTCACTGACACCTGCTTTTGCTGTCTTTCCCATCTTTCTTCTTGCATGTAGATCACTGCTCTTTCTGGACTCCCTGCTAATTAGAACTACAGAACAGGTGAAGACTCTGTGCAGTTCCTCTGCAAACATACATTTTAGCCCTATCTGGATGATTTGCACCTTCTTACGATAGTTATGTGATTCCACCACTTTGGTAGGCTAAAGAGATGAATCCTTCTTGTTGCGCATAGCTGCTCTAGCTGAAACTGAATGTCAGAAAAACAGAATCAACTCTTCAAATGCTAGCTCAGCTCCCAAGCTCCTCCACACTTTGACCATTCTGTCTGTTTTGTCCATCTGAAACCTTATTCACTCCTCTCCTGTATTCAGGATGCAGGACTCCAGACAGATTCCCTCTCTCCTCCGCCCTAAGCCAGATGCGGTCCATCAAGTCTTCCTTCGACTGGACAGGCCAACCTGATGAATGAACCAGCAAGGAGGGGGCCATCTGGTAAGCCGATTGTCCTCTTTTAGGCATCTTTAGGCTCTTCTTCATCTCTGCTGTGTTCCCCAGCACGTCTGTACTTTTTGTAGTTTTGTAGCTGGCAAAGCGTTTCTCTGGGAGCGCTACTGTTCCACATGCTGTTTAACCTTTCAGTCCTGTTCTAATTCAGCTCTGTGATGACAACTTCTTTCCGAGCCTCACCAATACAAACGTTCAGACAACTACAGAAGAGTTGTATGTGCACATGGGAAAATAAGACTAAATTCCACAGCATCACATCCTTGCAGAAAGCGCCTTTTTAAAAAAACATTTGACTAAATAAAAATTACAAAGCTATTTCAGGACATTTATGTAGATGATGACCCAGCCCCAAATAAACATAAAATGTGAGTGTTGAAGTACAGGATAATACTGTATATATGCAGTATACCATTTTGCATACATGACCAAAGAGACTTTTTCTTCACTCATTCTTAATTTATTAGTTGTGCTGCTAAGCAACATAATGTTGTCAAGGCATCATTGTTTCATTTTATAAATCAAACTAATTAAGAACCAGATGCAATGTGAGTGAACAAGATCTGAGGTCACTGTTGTGCACCATATGTACAACAGTGCTTACTCATGATGAGGAGATGGATTCGACAGCTGTGAATTTTCCTGCTGTAGGAGTATCACCATGCTCAGATAGTATAACATAGTTATGTCTCTTTTTCCAGTTTATTCCTTTAATTTCATAAGAAAACTAAAGAAAAGTGAGCAACACTGCTGTGACTTAAAAAGATGAAGTAAGGGTTAAAAGGTTATGAAAACAGAAGAGCAAAATAATTTGGTCAGCAAATTAGCATGAAAATAAATCTTTTTTAGTAATAATATGGAACATGACTCAAAGAAATAACAGAAAAACAAATTGAATCTTCAGTTTGACTTAATTTCAGACATGTAATGGGGAAAATAAACATTACATCAGGGTCTCAAAATGCAACTGCTTAGCAGACAGAAAGGCATTGTTCTTAATGAGTACAAAACTGCTCAACTAAGTGCTATCAGGACAACAGTAAGATCTGTAGTACCATCTCTCTGGAATTTGTCTTCCGATGGAAATTGCTCCAATAGCCCTTTAATTTTCAAAGGTTCCTTAAGTGCTTTAAAAACTCCTTGAAAGCTAACAGCAACCACGATAATTACATTCTAGGACTTTAAAAGTTTTTCATAGTAGTATTTGGAACTAAGTGATTATAGAATATTTGAAGATAGGTTTCTAGATTTTTAATCAACTGTCTTCTGAAAATAAGAGATTTCTGCCAAAGTACCACTTCTGGTTTCATGGGTAGATCTAACTCCTCCAGGTTTTCTGCAAGAAACAATTCCTGTAGTGGAAGTGTTGATGGACAATGCACTGTTTAATTGCTTGTAAATGGGTTTAATTCACTGAGTAGGAGGAATGATGTCCTAGAGCTGAAGGTCCTGGTAGAGCCTCTACCCCTTCCACCACCTCAATATATTATCTGACAGAGACATATTGCATCTTAAGAAGCCCCCCTCTGTTTTCTCCTTATTGTTAGGCTTTGTTTTGAATGCTTGATTTTTCTCTATTAGTATCTAATTGGTAATTATGGCACAAGACTGTTTTTCTTACTTTTTTTCCACCTTGTAAATGTATTGGTTGTTTTCATTATGGAATGTTTCTTTGTGTTATCACGTTCTAAATACAAGCTTTTGAGGGGAAGTAAATATTAATTTATTAGTTGCTCTAATTGTACTTTTATTTTGTCAATTAATGAGAAACTAGTTAGGAGTCCCATTTTAAAATTTCACTTGTAGTCAGGATTAAAAGAACCCCAACACTCTTCTACTAGAGGAATAATCTAAACAGCTAAAATGAAAACAATATGAGCCGGAATAATTACATATTAGTGTTAAATTTTCATTTGATTAGTAAAAGTCTCCTTTTGTCTTTGTAACACATATAAATTATACTAAGAGTTTGCATATGGTTCCTCCATTAAAATAGAAGGTACTAACTTTTCACACTTAGCCTCAAGGCTTGTCTGATAAACTATTGCACAACTAACATTATAATGTGAATTAAAAAGACAAAGACTATGTTCCAAATTGCATCTTGTTTTGAACCAATTACAGAAGTGGTGTACAGGAAGGAAGAAATTATTATTGGAATCACAGTCGTTCTTCCTGCAAGGTGACCATTACAAGGATTATTATGTGAAGTCTATGCCTATACATTCTACTGAGCCTGTCTGGTGTGCTCACGTTTATTCTATATCCTTTCATTTTCTCCTTACTCCTTTTAAGCAGGTTCAAGAATGGGCTGTATATCTCTGGCAAGAACAAATCTAGCAGTGACCACTAAAGGAAATACAAATTTTTTTATGATTTTGACCAGAGCTTCTCATGTCAAGTTTTAAAGAATAATGGAGACAAAGCCTTTATTCAGTTGGGGGGTGGGGGGTGGGGGTTTGTACCATTTATGATATTTTCCCATCAAGTTCTGATTTTGTAATTTGTATGGGTGGTCTTGTTGTCAAATGAGTCACTTTGTTGGTCTTCATTTAATTCTATCTCATTAGGATGTATTCCATTTGGGAAGCAACCAGTAATTAGTGATATATTTCTGTAAGTATTAGTATTTAATATTTATATAATAAATAAGCCCAGAAGGGAGTCCATTCAGAGGCCAGAAAAGAGGTAGAGTACATGATTTTACTGAACGCAGAGATCTTACATACTGAGCCAAATTCAGAAAATAAATGAAATGCTTAAGTTGACCTGTCTAGTCTGGGGAGAGAGTTTGCATATCCTAAAATGATAGGATGTGCAGACTTGGTAATCAGTGCTGATTATAGAGGGAGTGAAGATGGGCCCCTGTTTGAAGTGAGATAATAAGACAGCTTGTTAGGGAGAGATAAATAGAAGAACTTCAAGAAAAGGACCAGATGTCTGCTTGATGGTGTTGAAGAGGGAGAGCTAGTGGGGTCCTTCAAACGTAGCATGGATGGATGCATAGTCAGAGTACAGTGAATCCGCAAAGCCGTCGTAGTTGTCTGCCCATATTAAAATAACAACGTCAGATCACCTCAGCTTTGCTTAAAGTAATTGTGGGCTCATGCAAGTAACCTTTATTTTTGCTATAGGTTAAGGTCTATGTATATTTTTGAGCACTAACTGTAAAACTGTAATATTTTTTTTAAATCTGATTCTATAATAAAAGATAAGTCAGGAATAAAATCTTATCTATGGAGTTTTGAATGGAATTAGGTATTGCAGTCATAAACCTTAAAAGGAGCATTAATAATAATCACTGAATGCTGATGGAAGTGCTCTCCTATATTCTATAGCATATTGGACTGTCCTGAACATGAACACTGACTTTCTTCTCTAATTTTTATCATGTATTAAATCACATTACAGTTTCACATTGTTTTCACAAAATCATATAGAATTTGTTGGGATTGTGTTTTGTTAGGAAATGTTTGTTCACTTCAACTTAAAATTAAAGCTAGAATCTAGATTATAGGAAATAATAAGAAGTAAGGTAAAAATGTTTCATGTAGCCTTTTTGAACTTATCACTCTCTAACCTTGCTTAACTCTGTCATGTAACTTTCTATAACATTTTCATCCATTATATATGACCCTTCTGTAAATTTATACAGTGTTCACGCCAAGAAAGAGTAAGACCTTGTGAACTAAGAGCACTCTACAGCAGTTGTGGGATGTTTCTCTTGGTTAAGGAAGTGTTCTGGAGTTCAGAATAGTTTTGTATAGCTTAGTTACAGGTTTCCTATATGATTTTGGATGGGTAATTTAATCACCATGCCTGTCATTGTGCCATGCATATACTGCAGATGTATTCATCTGATACATATGACATTAATGGCACCTATGGCATTAATGGCTCCCTATGGATCAGTGAAGACTGTGATCTTCAAGAGTACTTTATGGTGTCCATTTGGATCCTTATGAAGCTCCCAGGTAGAAAACATGTAGAAGTTACTCTGCCACTCAGGGAAGGAAATGGTGGAGCCTAGCATTGCTGTATCTTTGTAACAAGCTGGAGTACTAAATGTACAGGAAGGTGTTTTATACTTGATTCTACAAAATAAGTCTCCTACTATACCTTGTTTATCTATCTCACAATATTACAACTTCTTTGTACTACTACTTTCTATTCTTCAATAAGAAAATTTAATATTTTTATAACAAATCAACTTTCTCTTATTTTGTGTTTGTCTGCTGCTAACATGCAACACCAAAAGATGTATTTGCTAAAAACTTTAGAATTCTACTGCAGTCTGTCTAGCAGAACCACTTGCTTCAAAACTTCATATAAAAGCTTAGCTTTTTCTAGACTAAAATTGTTTCTTTTAGTATTTTTTCTTTTATTTTTTTTTTTAATAAGGAAACATATCTTTCTCAAATTATCTGTTGGGTTTTTTCTGCTCTTTGTTTTTGGACTATTTAAGTTTCTTTCATGATTGTGGAGGTTTTTTAGCATATTAACATGTATTCTGTTTTGCTAGTAGAATTGTCTAGTCTCTTGTAATACTTTTACTTGATCCTGCTCCTTGCAGCTTCTTCCTATATACTTCATTTGTACTTCATCATGAATTAGAAGACAACAGGAAACAATTTCACTGTGATATGCAAGTTGTTCTCTATGCATAGAGATGCATTATATATTTGTACCTTATACTTTCTCTGCTTGATAGGAGGAGAATGAATAAATAAAATGTCTTGTTTTGCTGCACATGTATTTCAAGTGTGACTGACAGCTGTTCTACTATTTACAGAATCTCCACCCCCGGAGATATTCAAAAGTTGCCTGGACATGGTCCTGGGCTCTAGGCAGCTGTGCTTGAGCAGTAGGGTAGACCAGATGACCTCCAGAGGTCCCTTCCATCCTCAACCATTCTGTGATTCCATGAAAACACTAGAACACCTTATGAACTGATGTTATAGTTTGAGGATATACACCAATATAAACACTAACTTTATCATATCTCTACAGTGGTGAGGCAGTACTCATATGCTGACATCTTTCATTTACTCCTTCTTTTTCCAGGTTGTGTGTTGTGTCATGCAACATATTTAGCAAAGTTAGGGTCTTGCAGTATGTCCCAGTCTTGAAATTTAAATGTATGTGCACATGTGTTCCTGTAGACCTGCTTTGCTTCTCAGTATTCTGATTGTGTATGCAGTCTGGAACTTCTGGCTATGCCAAGTTTTCTCTGTGTAGTGTTTACATGGTATGCAGAAATGTTCCCAAGAGTATCTGGAATATTTCCTTTGAAAACTTTATGCAATTTATTCCACTCTATAGACAGGTAATTGTTTGGGGTTTTTTTTTCACTTATTGAAATTCCTTCTCTGGATGCATTTTGCTGTTCTCTGCATATCAAATGACCGTTAGTCTTCACCATAGGAGACACGTCCTTGTTGAGAGGTGTGCATACAATAAGACATTATGTGTATACTTTGAGTGTAAGACAGAGCTATAAATTACTACCATTAATGGCCTGATGATAACAAATTGTTATTGTTATATGTAATCTGCATATGAGAATGTCTTCAAAAAGTCATTATCATGCTGCCTGTGTGCCCAGGGGCAGTCTTATACCATAGCATTTCAGTCTTTCAAATTACAAAAAGCTAATATAACTCCTGATGACATTTACAAAAATGTATAATGGCACTCCTTTCAGTTCTCTCACAGAAATTATTCTCAGTGAAGTTAAAGGGAGTTCTGCATATATAAGAACTGTAGGATCTGGCAGTTTTTAAAATCAAAGCCACTTTTTTTCTTTTTCTTTGTTTTTGTGGTTTTTTTTTTTTAAGTGGCACTGGCTCAACAAAATGTTAAGTCAATTTTTTTTATATTTATTTTCTTACTGAAAATACCTCAGCCAATGTAAGTCATATTTATCTTTCAATGTTCTTTGGCAGAGAGTACACAATCTAAATTTCTTCTCATAGTAAGTTATTATATCAGTTATAAACCCCTGAAAATTGGCATTTTGTAATGCAAGTTCTGATAAGGCTTTTATTACACCAGTACAAATAGTCTGCATTTCAATAAATGCTGGATGGTTGGGGTTTTTTTATAATCTGGTGGTTGCTTTCTGCCATTATATTTCAAAGTGAACATTATAAAAAAGGGAATAGCATAATAGAAATGCACTGTTATGGCTTGAATTTTGATCTCCAACTGTTATAACCAAGTTTCAGTATGGCTGATACGTCCAGTTCCAGATTCAGTTTTCAATGACTATTATAAGATCTACTGGTAAATAGTTTAAAATTCTTACCATGTGAATGTTTATGTTCCATACAGTATTGGAGCAGAAAAGACAGTTATCATGGCATGGAGAAGTGGCTCTTAAGTTGCTTAGTGTGGAACTCACTTAAACACCAAGAATCCATCATGTTTAAAACCCAGAATGTTCCTGCCTAAGTTTTCTTTTCCTTACTATGGTATTCATAGTTTACATTCTAGAAAGATTCACTTCAAACTTCTGTGATTGTCTTCATGGTCATGAAGACTCTGAAACTTTCCAGACCCTAGAAGTAAGTCACTGAAGTAAGAATTAAAGATGTGTGTGAAGTGAGGAAGATGAAGAACATAGGATGTAATCCTTGTATGTATGTATGTAATCTTCCATAACCTACATTTTATAAATGCCATTGAATCTGCTTGAGATTTAGCGTTACACATAGGAGAACCCCAAGTCAATGTAATGTATAAAACCATAAATCTCACAGTCACCTGAGGGGCTTAGATACATGTCTTTAATTTGTTTCACTTCTAGACTGCACTTGTAAGTACACATTCTTAATAAGAATAAGAATCCATTATCCCTAAAGAGAAATACAGATGGCAAAACCTTGGGATATTTTGGCTTTTTATTTATCTGCAGCATTTTGTTGGAATCTGGTAAAACAGTAATGGAAAGCTCTTGGCTGCAATGCAAAACATAGTCGTTATTTTATCAAAGGATTATAGAACACAGTATTACTTTCTGAAACTTTTTGGTTAAAATAACAAGTTAATAGAATTAACTAGAATATGTAGATTTCAAAAATGATCCATCATTCTATGCAAATTGCTCTGTTAATAATGTATTTTTAATGCTAAGCACATTTGACAGCCATTTCATCTCTTTCTAAACTAAAGCTTGGCAACCTGCATTAATTCTTACACTTTACAGATGTAACATTCAATGCACATGCCATGTAGTGATGTGATCCGAATAAAGTAAAGCATGTCAAAGCAATGTGATTATTAGTAAACAGGTTTGTGGCTGGCTCATTGAATACAACAGAGAAAAATGAGAGGCAAAAGCCAGTGCTGTTTTAGCATCCTCATTGGCCTGAATTTGCTTCATATTGTGGGACTGTCAATCATAACCGGCACCAGGAGATTCAGAAGAGATAAATCGGCATAACATCAGAGAGCAGGTGAGATTAAAATCAGACATACTGGGTACAGTTCAGACAACTGTGGTAACAGTGTAACTTAATAGACCCAGAGCACAGTTTCCTGGTTTGACTTGCCATAAGTATCCATAAATTAAAAAGAGAAAGGTATTATGTCCTAATCATTTCTCTACCCCATTATCAATAAAATTAGTATTGTTTCAGACTCAGTGCATTATTCTACATCAATATTTATTCAGCAGGGATTTTCTATCCTTCTTTCAATGGGTTACAAAAACAAGGTATAAAATGTAAGAGCTGCTGCTAGACTGTAAGTGACCATATAGATATATGTGATTATAGCTTTGCTGGACTGAAGGTCAAAGGAAAGTTTTAGAATACTTAAGAGACAATTATCTAAAGTTCAAACTTTTCCAAAGGAATATAACTAGAAATTATACAGACTATTATCTAAAGTTCACATTTTTCAAAGGAAAAATGTACGAGGAAATGCTTATTCCATGACTTTTCTGTAAATTTGCCTTGATTTTTTATTCAAGAATTTGCACAGTAATACTCACACAATTATTCCGCTTTCCATGAAATTTTAACATATGAGAATGATGTATTCTTACATATGATTAAATATTACTTTGCTCATGATTCAAAATTCCCAGCATCACTTTTTATTTCTGCAAAAGAATACATGACCTGGAAATGTTTTTAGGGTTTTTATTCATTAGTTGATTCAGCAGTTCAATTCTGGCATAAGCTATTATTATTTAGGCCAATTGGGAAAGAAAAGAAGTAATATTCAAAGATACAAAAAATGTGACGTTTTCCAATTCTTCTCCTCATCAGTACATTTGCTCACATGGAATGAATACTCTTTTTTTCCTGTGTTCTTATTGGTGTTTTAAGGGATTCCAGAAAGTCCAGGTCTCTCTAAAAATAAAAATTCATTCAGGTGTTTGCTAATGTATCATAGGAATGTTTTGTGAATTGCCATTATATATGTCAGTATGGTATGTGACTTACTGTGGTGCAGGAGAGACAGTTTGATCAGTCAGCTGGATTTTTATAGCACAAAAACTTTTTTCCTTTGAACCTGATGTCTGCTATCAAATTTGATGGCAGTCATCAATCTGCTTTTTTGAAAACATCACAAATTTTTGACATTCATGAGAAGCAGGTCAGTTTGAAATACCTGTGAATGCTTCAGTGCCCATATGGTTTGGCTATCATAAATCAGACAAAATATACTATAAAAATGGCCTCTTTTTATTTTCAGATTATTTTATAAGCCTTCTACTTGAATAAAACTTTTATGCCTTTACCACACAGATTAGGTAAGGGGTCATCTTTCTTGTAAACTGCTGTTCAACAGGATTTTGTCTGAGACAGTTATCAGGAAAGATCTAGCACGTGCAAAATATTACACATAACACAGTTGTGTTATATATATTAACATAGATACATATATGAGTTATCATAAAAATTTATTTGGTGTACATAAACACACCCATATTGAAAATACTAAGTTTACAAATGAAAAAAAAAAATAAAAATACGGGTACTAATGAACAAGTAGATTGTTTTTGCATCTACTAACGACTGGCAAATTTATAACATGCAAACTCAAAATTGTTCCCTTTTAATCATGTATTCTTTTAGAAAGTGTTACAGCCTAAGGCAGAAAAAAAAAACAAAAAAACAACTGTCTTACATAAACACAGGTGTATCTGTCAAAGCATTTTAATGGCATTCTTTTGGAAGCAAAAAAACAACCAACACTTCTAACTTGTACCTAAGTGTAGCCTGAAACATACAAATCAGTTTTCCAGCTCAGGGCCTGTCTGTGAATAGCCTTTTACATGGTGAACGTTGATGAAGGTATGCTTTAAGTTGCAGCTTCTGGGGGTTTGTACTAGATCAGAAAGCAGGTCATAAATGTTCTTTCCCACTGCTCTTCTAATTATAAGAATAAAAAAAGATTTTGAAGCAGTTGAATTGACAGAGAGATATCACATGTGGGACTATGACAGTGAGTTTTGGGGGCTGCATTCACTGGTCTTTTCTGTGCAGCATGATGCTACCAATCTAAATATGTGTTATTTGTACATCCTTTCACAGAAAGGTATGTACTATTGAGAAAATTTGCAAAATGATTAAGGCATGGCTTATATCTCATGGAGTGTATATAGAGACTTTCTGAGAGTTCTACATGTCTTTGTACAATTTTATTAATTCCCAGCCTCTAAAATGGGGATCAGAGTCTTCCCCATATTCCACTATTTCTCTGTCATTAGATTTCAATTTTGAATAAAAACAAAAATACCAGTATTATCACAATTCTTTTGAAAATCTGTGTTTAACATTGTAAAGTCTCCACTTACTGTATAGTAAGTAGTGTGGGAGTGTGTATATAAATTAATAGTTACACAAAGAGCTGAAATGTTATCTTAGCATTCTTTGAACGATTCTTTCTAGTGCATTTGCAGATGACTGCTACATATTATGTAGCAAACATTTCTTGGAATTTCACATATTTTGGGTTTCTGCCTGTGATTTGGTAGTTTCCACTGAAACTTTGACAACAATAACTTAATTAGTTATTTCAAGTTTTTATGTGAGAATAGATGCCAGTTATGAACTGAGGAAGGAAACGAATGAGCTTTCCTCCTCTTTTCTTTATCAAAAAAAGCAGGGAGTATCACGGTAAGGATATTTTTTCTGCTCTTCTACTTCTGCCAAAGGACTCTATTACAGACAATCTGGTTTAGACTAAAAAAATGTACACAAAAAGGTAGCTATAATAAACATGAAGAAACATGTATTTCTGTCTAGTGTTTCCAACTGTAAAATTTCCAATTAAATTTCTTACTTCACATAAGTAATATATCCAGCATAGATAAAAAATTATACCACAAAGTCTTTAATAGCAAGAATGATTTGATCTTTCTGAGAACATTTAAAAGGGATAGAAAAAGAAAGACAGAAAAAGAACTATGTAGGTGTAAGGTTTCACAGCAGGGAATTCCACTGATCTCAAAATATTAGAGACCTTGAGGGAATTATAATATGCACAGAGCAAATAACACTTGGATGTAAACTGCTTCTGTTTTTTACTTTTGTTCTATCATTTTACTGTCTGACTTAAAATTGCAACATGCATTCTTGTATGAAGTAGGAGATAAGTTGACTTCTGCCTGTTAATTTCACAACCAGATAGATGTCCATGCCATTAAAATCACTTATGTCCAGCAAATCCAAAAGTAGCTTTGTATTGACATTATTACATTTACTTTTCTCAAAATCTTTCATCCAAGAACCTCAAAAGAGATCAGAGGGTCTTGACAAGAGTTGGAAATCTGCACAAAGCACTTGGCTCTGTGGTAAGCATGTCCTTGGTTGTGGTTATTCAAAGTACTTTTGTCTAGAAATCACACTGGACATCTTGTAAAGACCTTCTGTGTTGTCATTCTTTGTTCCAGCTGTGAGGGAGATATTCCCGTAATAGTCTCTTTCATGGTTGTTACGCAAATCTGCTTATAAACTTCAGAAACTGAGAGTCATCTGGTGATCTAAATGATTGATCTGATTTTATGTTTAAAAAAGGTAAGAATGAGCTGCAGATCTAAATTGTAGTTACATATTCCTGGAGCTGTGTTACTCTGACCTTACACTGATGCAAAAATTTGTGATGTGTTAAGACAACTATGAAGATCACTTATCTTTCACTATTCCTTAAGCCTACAGGACAGAATATATTTCCTAGTCCACCCTGTGTGGTTGGTACATCAACATCAGTGTTGATGTACATTTCATCAGTGAAATGGCATTCAATAGGACTCTGGCATTTCAATGAACTTCTTCAAGCCCTTCCCCACACAGAAGGGTACGGAAGTCGGGGGGGGGGGGGCTTATTTTGATTGAGAATGCCAAAGGACCTCCTGAATACACCTCACTAACTGGAGGTAAATGCTTAGTGTGTCTCTGCTTACGGCAGGTTGCCTCAGAGCTTTATTAACAGAGAGGGGCTCTTTTTTTTTTCTGCATGTAATTTTCCATGTTTTGCTAAAAATAACATGAAAAAATAAATAGCCTGAACAGCGCTATAATGAAGAAGCAGTGGGTTAATTGGAAAGATGAGTGGAAAGTGCTTGTCCCCTCTCCTGCTGAGCACCTGCTGCCATGTTAATTCATGCAGCAGTCCTGGAGGTTGTTCCTGGAGGAGATTCCTGCTGTTTTGTCAGCTATGGGTAAGGGGAATGTCCACAGAGAGGAGAAAGCAAATCATACAAATTGAGTTTATTGCTAATCAGCTGCCAGGATTTATTTTCAAGTTCTAAGAACCAACTAAATTCTCAGTTAAAGCATCCTTGTTCTTCACTCAAGAATCACATCTCCAGCAACACCAAGGTATATTTATTGTAAGACATAACAAAAAAAGGGAAGGAATTCGTTGCTAAACAAAATTCCCAAGGCAAAATTGAATACTTACCATCCACTGGCAAAATAACTTGGTCATTTCATTTTGCTTTTCCTATTGATTGCCATTTTTTTCCCAGGCACCACAAATTCAACTTTAACATAGTAGCTTAAAAAAAAACCCAACCCAACTCAAACAAAAAAAAACCCAACCAAACACACCCCAAGCCACACCTCTGTAAAAGAAGTTTATCTTCTCTCCTTGTTTTCTGTCTCATCTTACACAATACTAACTATTCAGCCATTACAATTTCTTGTACACTTAAATAGTTCAGCTAAATGTCCCAAATATCTTGCATATCTTTTACTTCATTTGTTTTGAACTCGAATTGATAACTGTTGCAGGTACCAGTTAGTTTCTTATACTCGGCACAACTTTGCTGATTGGCAGTAATGAGCACTTTATTTTCTCTATCCCTTCTCCTTCCTCATGTTTTTTCTGTCCTCTTCTATTTGTCTCTTTAGAGTACTCCTTTTCTACTTTGTTTTGTTCTCTGACTCTGGTTTACAAGAATTTTCTGAACCAGGAGGAACAGCAGTGAGTGTTTCAGAAAGATGGAAGGGGTCTGAAGCTGTCACCAAGAGCAGCAGCTTTTTTTTTTCTTTCTTCCTAAAGCAGGTGCCTTAGCTATTTTGCATATCTGTAAAGGGCAGGGGTGCCAGGGCTCGGCATATCAATCCGTTCCTCCAGCTTGGACAGAGAAGGACTGTACCAGGCTTATAGGAAGGCACAGTCTGTATCAGTACAGATTTCTACAGCACAAGAATTCACTGTGTAATATAACTACGAAAGTCTCTGGAGTTCTGAATAAATGACTACAGATGTGACACTTCTGAGTGGGATTTATCTCAAAGACAGAAAGAACTGGAAACTGAGCCCCACAATTTTTTTTCCTTTAAAAGGTTAAAGCAAAAGAATTAAGGATGCAACTTCTGCTGAGATATTTTTAATTTTGTAGGAGAAAATCAAATGGACAGATAAATTTATTTTCCAGAATTTGAAAGAGAGTGTGTGTGTGTCTGTGTGTGTGTGCGCGCACGCGCCCAGAGAAGGAAAAGAATGCCATCAGATTAAAAATATACCTTTTACATAGTACAATAGATGTGGTGCTTTTTGGTAAAGCTATACACACTGATACTCAGGAAAACTTATTTACAATATTATTTTACTAACATAACATATGCTTTTGTTCCTTGCAGTTCAGCTAGAGAGTAAGCATGACACTGGAAGTGGTTTAACTTGCACACATGTGTTTAAGCCTCTGATACATTCAAGCAAGAAGGAGGAGTGCAGTTTTTGCTTAATTCTAATGTGTGCTAATTGTTCTAAAACATACTTGACTTTTCCACTGCATTAGAGTGGCACATACGATACAGGGTATCATCAAGGAGTTTGCTCCTATTTGAGCTGTCAGAATTCTGAAGAGCTTATACCTGGAATTTATTTTCAGTAAGCACATATGCTTCCTTTAATTTTATAAAGGCCTCAAAGAAGGACTAGACTATTTAGCTCCAGGGTGGCATCAGTTTTAATATGACTGTTTCCAACTTGAATAGATGAAAAACTTCTGTCATGGAAAGACAAATCATTAGGAATATTTTTTGTTCTGCAAAGGTATTATGAAGTGACCATATGTATACTCTTTATATAGTAGTTAATTTTTAGGTTGATCTTCATGTGTTGCATGCTCTAAATGCTAAGAAAAATTCTGAAATGATGACATAATCCAATATAAATTATAGTACGAACCTCTCTAGGCTGTGTAAGAATGATTGGTAGGTGATTCCACCACGGAAAGGATACAGTAAGATTGTGAAATCAAAGACGTTGAACTTCAGAAGGAGCCTACCTGAAATTCATTTTCTTAGTCATTGAATGGTACAACGAGGCTTCATTGTTCTCTTGTATGAAACATTTACCCATGTGCTTAAATACCAAATAAACTTCCTACCACATGACACAAGAAAATACATGTGTTGCACTCACTCATTTTTGGGCATGGGCAGCCAGACAGAAAGGGGAAGGATTTCTGTGCCACATGCTGCTGGTATAATGAGTGTAATAAAGTGTGTATGTGTTTGTATAGAGATTTTCTGAATGCATTAAGAAAAAGCTGTGGTTTCAGCGGTTATTCTGTGCAGTAAACCAATGCAAGTTTTCCCTTTTACAGATAACACTCTCAGCATATTGGCAAAGCATAGTGGATTCAGCAGACAGAAGCAAGAAGTATATCTACTGCCAATCATAATAAGCGATAGTGGGAATCCTCCCATGAGCAGCACTAGCACTCTCACTATTCGAGTCTGTGGTTGCAGCAGTGATGGTATTGTCCAGTCCTGTAATGTTGAAGCATATGTACTTCCCATTGGACTCAGTATGGGCGCCCTAATTGCAATATTAGCATGCATCATTTTGCTGCTAGGTATGTATTCGTTTCACAGCCTGGTGTTCAAAATTTTTCTGATTCCTGGGTGACTGTAAGCAAGCAAAGAAGTTACATGGAAGGACATACACTCTAAAGCAATGTAATTACAGCAGTACTGAAAAACATTTCAGGACTACATCCTTACTGTACTGAGACTTGAACAAAAGCGTATAAAACAAAGTCCCAATCTGAAATAGTCTCACACACATTACATAACAAAAGGTTATGGAATATGAAACTGAAAATCAGATCAGGTATGTTAAATAGCAAGATGAACACAGTATGTATGGCACAGATGAAAAATGAATTGGTTGTATCTTCTAAGGCTTGTAAGAGTTAATCCTGGATTGGAATGGCACAGAGATATTACAGTTTTACAAGATCAGAAGTACTAGTTCAATAAAACATACAAAATTTGTATAAGACATCAAGCAAGGGAGAGAACAGTGAAGGAAGAGGCATATTTCTGTGCTTTGCAGCTTCACTTTGTAACTGAGATTTACATCAGTAACTGAGATTTCAGCATTAAGCTGCAAAAACAACAGTGTAACCATTTCAAAGCTTTTTATGCATCTCTCCATGATTCTGGAACTGGTGTACCTAAGCTCTTTCTTTCTGCTATACTGTCTCATTCTCTTTTCAGTTATATAATGTGAGCCTGTTGCAACACAAAAAATAGACACCAATTTCCTTCTGTCATCAGGGCTATATTTTCAGAAAAAAAACATCCTCTAATTTTGGAATACTCCATCCATAATGTAGATCGTTACAGGCTATGTTCAGTGAATGATGATAGGTTGACTTCACTTAGATTTGTAACTTTTCCAAAGGGAAAGGTTGTTTAAATTTGAGGCTTAAAACTGGAAGTATGCAAAATTGTACTGCTTAAATAAAATTATGTTTCAGATGTAAATACAAGCTGATAATAGAAAACTAGAGGACTAACCACAGCTCCTGATCAATTTTTTATCATGTGAATCGGGTTGAAGTTATAGGGCTTTAAGATTTTCACTACCCTTATTGCTCTTATTTTCACAAAAAGCGACATATCACCTTCCACAACTGCCCTTAACGTGTAGTTCTTTGATTGGAAACTTTTAACCTAATCAGCCTGTGATGCTTTCTTTGCAGTCATTGTGGTGCTGTTTGTAACGCTAAGAAGACATAAGAATGAGCCTCTAATCATCAAAGATGATGAAGATGTGAGGGAAAATATTATTCGGTATGATGATGAAGGAGGTGGAGAAGAAGATACAGAAGCTTTTGACATTGCAACTTTGCAAAATCCAGATGGAATTAATGGATTTTTGCCTCGCAAGGATATTAAGCCTGATCTTCAATTTATGCCCAGGCAGGGTCTTGCACCTGTTCCTAATGGTGTTGATGTTGATGAATTTATTAATGTAAGGCTCCATGAAGCTGATAATGATCCCACTGCTCCACCATATGACTCTATCCAGATTTATGGCTATGAAGGAAGAGGGTCAGCAGCTGGTTCCCTTAGCTCATTGGAGTCCTCTACATCAGACTCAGATCAGAATTTTGACTACCTCAGTGAATGGGGTCCTCGCTTTAAAAGACTTGGAGAACTTTACTCAGTTGGAGAAAGTGACAAAGAGACTTGACAGTGGATCACAAACTTTTTCACTGTTGACTTAATGATCATGTAATATTCTAGGGCCACTGCTGTTAGTTAAAACCGATGTGGCTTTTTGTTTTAGAGGCAAGTTTAGCGCCGGTCATCTATAAAATCAATTACATTGTAATGTTGAACCAAAAAAAAAAAAAAAAAGTATATGTTAGGAGGTTAAGTCTTGTGGAGTGTGAAGTTAAGTATGTGGAGTGTCTAGAAGTCTTTGGATATTTGGTATTCACTTGACCACGCTGAAGATGGAGATTTGGATCTTTGATTATCTTCAGTGAATTGAAAAGAACAAAAAGAAATTGGTGCTTTCTTAGAAAACGGACTTGCAGGGATTTTGCTGTTGAACAGTAGCTCCTGACAGTATGTGTAAAGCTAATGGTTTGTTTCTGCATTGCCAACAAAGATCCTGCCACAGAAATGTTAAAAGCAATATCTTGGTCTTCTTAGCAATGCTGAATAGAAATAGCATTGTAAATTCCTACTGGCTTCTACTGTGTAGTGACCATACATTGTACATACAGTAATTGTTGGCCACGTAACCACAGACTGAGTATCATCTTTTAATATTGTGTCAAGCCTTAAAATATTCACATGTTCTTAATCCATTCCAGAGATGGGTAATAAAGCCTACTAATGTGCAGAGATTCAGAGGCAGGGCTACAAAACCTTGCTTTACAAAAGGATCTTTTTCTAGAAGAAGGATCAATCCTGTGCTTCATCTTCTGAAAGGAAAGAAAAAACTGTGAAAGGGGATGGACTTACATATATGAAAGAATTGCTGATTTTATTGCTAAAGATCGAATTTATTTGTTTAATCTTTGAAATAAGTATTTTATTGATGTCCATTACTGCTTTTATTTATTAAGACTGATAACATATAGAGTAAGATTATGAAGAAAACTAAATTATATCCTTTAGATTTTTTTTCTATATATAATGAATGTTTAATACATGTACATTTTGAAAAGAAAAATTACAAATTGTTGCAGGTTAAAGCAGTAACCTATCCATTTGCAGTAGCTGAATTTTAAGAGAATGCTGGCAGGAATAAAACTTTCCCAGAGAAAAATTTTGACAGTTTTATATCTTCTTCATAAATCTAGTACCTGGTGTTTTTAATACAAGCACAAACAGCTGGAAATAAACTGGTTCATGTGAATATTTAAACTATAGACTTTTAGAATTCTACACATAACACAGTACAGTAAAAAAACATGCTTATAGTTCTCCACTGTATTAGAGCAGGAACCAGTGTGTACATAATTTTACTGCTTATGTTATTAGCATTTCTTTTCTATAATATTCATAGTGATGCACCAGGGCTCTTGCACACAGAGAAAGAACACTAGAAGCTGCGAGCATACTCAATTTGTAATGCAAACTTGCCATTTAGAAGTAGCAATTGTATAATAAAACTACGTATTACATGCAAATCATTTTAATTTTCTACTTTGTTTTGAAGCTATATTATTGTTTGTTTATTTACTCCATGTATTGTATTCAGAGAAACTCCTGTATTGTTTCCTACTTTGTGAAATATATTTTTATAAATAATTCTCTTGTTATTGCTTTTCTTTCAGTTTTACCTGTACACTGCAGAAAGGAATCTGCCTGAATAACTTCATAATTTTTGAGGAATGTAATTCCTTCATAATTATTTATTTATTAATTGAATGTAGTCAAAATAAAAAGGGGTAATATTTGAAGCAATTTTTGACAATGTTTGCAGAATTAGATATGCAGCAGCCTTGACCACAGGAGTTATGTGTGTCTAATTCACTACTCCATGCTGAAAAATAACCTCACACTTTTTTGTTATTGCTAGTAAAAACAATCCCCTCTCTTTAAGCTCCTCAGTAACGTTTGTTCTGCAGAGAAAAATGTCTTAATGCATCACCCTCAATTTTGCCTATATTTCAAAATGGAAACATTTACTTTGCTTTAGCTGTGGCATGGCTGGTTGTAATGACTGTAGTTTGTGGGCAACTAACATGCTAACACAACTTTTATATGTATTATAAAGATTTTGTTGACATTAATGAAGTTCAAATTCATTTAAGTTACACTGCCATAAAAAAAAAAAAATAAAATAATTGCTTCTGAATAGCTTCATACAGCAATTTTGGTATTACTATAAACTGAACAGTGAAGTTATCTAAAGGAAGAAAAGAAGCAGTCATCAAGATTTCAATGAAATCGAACAGGTTTATGTAACAGATTGTAATAAAAGCCAAACACATTCTTAATAATCACTTGCACCAAGTGTCAGGGTGTTCTGAATTGCCATGCCAAATCTAATAGTAGTGTAAATGGAAAAGTCTGATTTGAAACAGACTCAGCCAATTTCTAGACTACCCCCCAATCCTGGGAGCAAAGGAAGGTGCTGTGAGATATGGATCACATTATTGTCTATAGTCACATAAGTGTTTAGGGCAAGTAGCTCTGACTATGAGTTATAGTATCTACTGCAGAGTTTTGCAAAGCTCTTTTGTAGGAAAACTCACAAATGGATAACTCTTTGATTGCCTTTTTGATTGAAAGTTCCATCTGAGACCATGACAGCGCATTCAGTAATAAGATTTCCAGGAAAAAAATCCCATCACTGGCACTGTAGGAGAGGCAAAGCATGACAGAAATCTCATCATTGTCAGTCGAAAAGAGATGGTAGCTGCTACTGCTGAGCATACTGTAAATTGTGCATTTATACAGGTTTTAAACATGAATACCTACAATGCAGAGGGGAGAAAGAAATTAATGAATTTGTGATCTGTCAATAGCAATGTGCTATTTCTTGAAGTCATTGCTAGCCCACCAAAGGGAAATAATTCATTCTGCAAACTAATTCCATGTAATTTGAATATAAAATGTATACCAATACACATTAAAGGGTTAGATGTTGATCATTCAGTTTTCTAGTACTTCTCCTTTTTTGACAAAGAAATTAATTCAGTATAAAATTGTTTTGGATAACAGATTGAGGGGGATTAGAATCATATTGTTCTACATTTCACCTCTAGATTTAGACATATTAGTGACATTCTTTTTAAGCATATAAAATGGTAATTCATCTTTTTCAACAACATTTAATTAGCAATTGACTCATTGTAAGTGACAGGGAAAATGCATTAAATTAGAATTATTAATACTGATAAATTGAGAATTAAATTCTCAAAATCTTTTACAAGTGCCAAGTGCCTTAGAGTCCCACTAATTCTGGCTTGCCTTCACCTAGCTATGTCTCATACTCATTTGTCAGAATTGCTAAAGCAAATCATCCCACACATGAAAGGTGGAATTCTACGTTTTTGGCATGGGCATTGTCCAGATACAAAATTCAGCTCAGGCACTTATATATGCATGTACTGAGAAGTGAATGTGTGTACATGTTTACAAATTATAACTCATATGACTAAAGGTCTTCAATATATCCTGTCATTTACAGTAACTGAAAGCACATGCTATTTGTGTGTTTTGACCTTGAAATCAAATCATGGGAAGCTCAGTTAGACACAATACATTTTCTTATCTGGTATTCCTTTTTGTCTATGATGAATTTGAAATGACTGTGAAATATACAGAAAATAAAATGGCTGAAGATTTTAATTTAAATCAGCAGTTGCTGATCACAGGAGAAACATTTAGCACTATGGCAACTCCAAATACCATCAAGTATGTTACAGTACAGCAGTAACAATCCTCAATTTGGAGAACTGACAGAATGTCTGCAAAACAGTATGTTCAAAATAACTTTATTTGTACAGCTCTGTTAGAGATGGATCTGCTGATTCTCATATACAGAGAAAAATAAATCAATTATGCTATGCCCATGCAGTTGCATGTACCTACACGTGTGCCTGGCATATTTTTTTTAACAGCCTGCATGGTCATTGAATTCTAGAAATGGATAAATGGGCTTAGAAAGCTTCTCCAAGGTTTGTCTAGCTGGATGAAACCTTGGCAGGTAGTCTGTTTCTGTATCTGATTTTTTGGGGATATAAAATTTAAGTCTTAATTGACCCATTTGTTTCTCCCCTTTTCCCTGCCCCTCTCTCCACCACTTCATCTATCCTGAGCTATAATACTGTGAACACAATATTAGGAATTAAGTTCATTAAGATCACATAGCTCTTTCAGCTCATTTCAGCTGGTGTGCTCACTGACTGGAAGCAAGCAGGTAGGCCAGGATAGTTAGATTCACCAAACTCTCTTCCTTCTCTCTTATCCTATTTGTGTTTAAAAAAACAAAACAAAACCAAAACCCCAACAAACAACAGTATGCAAGTGACTTTACTTTTCAGTTGTAGTTAGAGGACTCTGTTGTTACTTGAACAAGTTTAAGTGCTGCATAAAAATAAGCAAATAAATAAATAAAAGGTATGACTATAAGCAATACAAAACCCTATCATAGGAAGACTTGTAATGAACAGCCTGGCTTACTTATACCAAAGATCTGTTTCTGTATTTTAAAACACACTGGAAATTCTAAAGTTAATGATAGTGCTTATTAGTTAATAAAAAGAATGTTCAGTAGCAACACACATTCACAAGTATCTCTGATCAAGCAAAGTGAAAAGAGGTTACTCAAAAAAAAATATTTTTCTGATTTGGAATGTTTTTAGTAGTAGCGGGATGCCCTAGTAAATTAAAGCTTATTAAAAGAGAAAAAAAATATGGTGGGGGGAGTATTCATCATTATTAGTTTTCTTTCAGAATGTAGCAGGTGTCATCAGCAGCAGATAGAGAGTACTGGTGGAGCAAGCAATGGAAACTATCTGTAGTCTTGTCATTCAGTGAAGTTGGACCTGCATTATTTCCACATTTGTACACTGTTTGTTCAAGACAATATTCTGGCTTTGTGGAATATGGAAACCAATTCAACTTGCTGTATAAGTCACTGTGATGGGTTTTGTAATCACACTGCAAAATTAGTCTAGCTGCTGTATTACACTGGCTTATGTGCTGCAGAACTAGTCCCTCTCCAATGTCATAGTATTTTAAATGAGAAAATATAAAAGCCCTGACAATGCTTTTTGTGCAACTGCAACTAAGACATCTTCCAACATGGCTAATAAAAGCAAGCTGAAGCAGAGTTTCTGACAGAGCCCTGTAAATGTGCTCATTAGCATTGCAACACAACTATTCCTTTTTTTTTTTCCCCTCCTCCTACCCCCCTCCTCCATCACAAAAATTAAACCAGTGAAATAAACAAAATGGAAATGTCAGCCTTCTCTTCAGAAAGGATATGTAATAATTTAGAAAATACCCTTTCTTCTCCTACCATTTCAGATGCTTGCTTGAATGAAATCTTTGTGACAATTACAGGCAGATATGAGGGATGAGTAAAGGTTACCTCTTTCATTACATGAATGGAGAAAACATTTACAGTATGAAGGCAGTAGTGCCCTCTCCTCAAAATCTCGTCAAAATAAAAATCTTGCAGATGTTCTTCTAGGGAATGCTTATCACACCACACACATTCAGGCAAAGCTTTTCCTCAATGTATACAAAATAGAACTGTTATTTCTCTGTGCACTCCCAACAACTACTTGAAGTCCAATACTGGCATCTCAAATTCCTGTTCATCAAATGAACATGGCCCAGCTATTCTGTGGTAGATACCTATATACGGACTCACTCCACAGTGCTTATGAGCACATAGATTTCTTTCTTTACTGATGTGGAAAGGTTTTGATTTGTGAAGTTTGGAATAAACAGCCAGTAAGACAAAAGGTAGGTAGCATTGATAACTGACAGTAAAAGGATGGATGATTCTGGAATAGGTGCTCATTGTAAATCTTACTTGAGTCTTTTTCTTGCCTAAGTCTAGCCTTGGTTTGTTGTGGGGTTTTGTTTGTTTGTTTGTTTGTTTGTTTGTTATTTATTTCAAAGTATTAAAATATTTTGAATGCAAAATTCAAAAGCAAAAAAGCAAATTCCCTGCTCTTCTTAATAGCTTGGGTTTTGAATTATAAAACAGGTCTTATGTTGGGGGGTGTATGTGTCTTTTTGTAATTTTTTTCTTTGTTAATGGAACTTCCATTGACGGCAACATTGACACTGTTCATTATAACAAATTTCACAAGCTGGCAGTATAAACAATTAATACAAATGTAAAATATATGTATTTTTTTAATTGAAGTATTATTTATAGAATTGCAAGTAATGCAGAACAGTTGAATCACCTTTAAAAATAAACTCCAGCAGTCCCACATTTCCAGCCACAGATGTGACCACTTTTGGACTAATTTTCAAATACACTGGTAAATCTGTATTCACATGCAGTTCATGAGTTTTACTTGCAAGAAAATACCTCAGTCTCTTTAGACACTGTTGGTGAATAAGTTTCCTATATTTTATCAAAAAAAAAGTATGTCATGACTTAAACCTATGGACAAGGAAAGAGTAGGTTTTTATACTCAAAAACACATTCACAAGTAGAATCCAGAGCTGAATTCAAAGTCCTGGTCCAATGCCTCAGCTGTGAAGATACAGGCAAGTGGACAACTGATCAGAGGCAAGTAACAGATTTTTTTCAGCAATGCATATGACCTCCCTCCTTCACACAGTGAAGGGGTCTCAGTAGAACTATCACATGCATGGTTATTTTGTAGGTTACCTGAGGCAGGGGGTTATCCCAGCCTCCTGCCAGGTAAGTTCCATGACAAAGCTGTGAAGGTTGCCCAGAGCCTGCCATCTACAGAGGGGCAGGTATAGCTTTATAGTCCTTGTATTAAGACAGCTTTATAGTCTTCCAGTCAGCACTAACTTCCTTTCAAATTCTGCACTTTCAGATCTTAATTGTTTCAAGTTGTAGCAACCCAGTATAACCTGTTATACCAAATAAAGGCAGGGTATTGTTAGGTAAAATATCATTGCAACACAGAGCAAGAGATACAATTAATCCTTGCAGAAAAAGGTCAAGTATGAATCATCGAATGCTGTAGGTTTTTAATGGATATTTTCCAACCCTCTCACTTCACATGAAATACCAGCCATTTATTTTATTGTATATAATATTTCTTCCTTAAATACAAGTAACAGTTGACGATAAAGGAGGTTTATTCAGACTGTCATAATATCTGCTGATTCTTTTATATAATTTACAAAACAAACAGGAAATTTTCAGCCCATAATTGTATAGACACAGCCTAATATCTGACCAGAGCAGAAGACCACATTACTCTTTTCTTTCTGTCTTATCCTCATGAATGCTTTTGGCTTGTTAATTAATTAATTAATTAAATTTAGCATTGTGCCTGGTCCTGTCCACATGGCAGTTTGTTTGAGAGCTTTTTGTCTCAGATTCTGGTAAGAACCCTTTCCTTTCAGGCAGTGTGCTAATATCAGGTAGGAAAGAAAAACTATTTTATGAACCTATGATTGCCTTAATAACTGATTTTCAAGTTTTTTCACAGTTTCTGTTTCTGAATACATTTTATCACTTAAAGATGCATGAAAGAATTAAGTGAGTGGGGCTTTTTGCAATCCTAATGTGACACAAACAGAATCTATTGATTTTGAGAATTTACTTCCCTTTATGTTAGCATGATGGTCAAATGAGCACATAATGATGTGAAGAGTTTTATTATCACAAACCAACTTCTAGTTGAAAATAGAAAAATATATTTAAAATAATTTTTAAAAACACACCAAAACTAGGTATCTTTTCCTGTATTTTAATAATAACTCAATCTAGTTTTAATTTTAATTTTCATTTCCCATGTATGGATTCTAATAATCCCAAAAAGTACTTGCACTGAAATTAATGTCTGCTAGCTAGCTTTGCATGACAAAGGGGGCTAGATTTAGCCCCCAAAAATGCTATACCAAATGTTTACATTGTGGAACAGATTCTACAGATAAAATCCTTTTTCTCCACTCAGGAGATGATATAATGAATATTCAGATAAGGTTATTTTGAACAGAAAGTTCTATTTTACTTTGAAAACTGTGTCTTCACTGCTGAACGTTCTTGGGTTCCTCCAAACCATTCAGCCCTGAATATAAGTACCAATACACATACAAGTCTTTTGCAAACTGAAGTCTATTGTTTCTCCTTATGAAAATTTGAGCAGTGGCTACAGCATTTTATTTCAGAAATATTTTCATTGTGTTTTGTGGAATACTTTCTGGAAACAAATACGTATGCTGACATTCATAGGGTAATTTCCATTAAGAGAACAGACGTTATTGCTGCAAATGGTACTTTCATGTGAATTATGAAAATTGATGGCCTGATATCAATTTAGTTTTCAACTTGGAAATTATGGGAGCTGTAGTCCTCATGGAGAGTATGGAAATATTCCATTGTTGGAAGTCATGACAGGTAAAAGCTGTGACAACTTCAGACTGAACAGGAGGTTTACAGGTTATAAGTTGTGGGGAAGACACAGTTTGGACTCCAGGTTTTAGTGTTATGTTGTTAAATGCTTCCTCATCCTAATTTTTTGTTTTCATATAGGACTAGAAAACAGTAGGTTGAATAATCATTCCAGAGAGTGGACCTACCCACACAAACTCTGGGTGGGAGATCAGCAACTATTTCATTATACAGTAGCCTAAGATAGAGGAGGAAATGTGCAGGGCTTCATACAGTATGATATGTTATTGTAGAGATTTCTGAGTAAGGAATGAACTACTGAGTAAAAGGATAATGAACAGCTTAGTCCTAGCAAGTGCCACCTGCACCAGGTGTTAGTGCTATAGACTGAGATGATCTAATTTGCCTGTTTCTGTTTTGGCATTTCTTCCTGATTGTTTTTAGGTGGAAGGTGGAGCACAAAAACCAGTGAGAAAGAAACTGAGGCACTAAATCAATGTAATACAACACATCCTGATCTAATGTAATACTTGACCAGGTAAGTGTGTAGTAATCATTTTTATATTTGTCCTGGGAACCTAAACATTTTTCTTTGAAAGATTAAATTTGAATTACGAATAGTTGGAAGTGCTTATAGAATGTTTTTTGTATTCATAGCATCGATGCTTTACATAAAATGTTCAAACAAGTTTCTGTAAGTTGTGAAGGGCTAATGATGAAAAAGGGGTACAGTTGAAAAAAAATAAAAAAAACAACAACAAAAAAAACCCACCCTGCTGTGAATAGCTCACCTAGCAAAAAAGGGTAAAAGTTTCCCCTGTGCAGGGAACCAGAGTGAGACCTATACACCACTTAATTAACACTTAAACCCACAAAATACGGCCCTCAGCACTGCAGTGATTTTCTCTGAGGATACGAGCATAGAGAATAAGCTTCAAACTTGTAGGCTATTGCCATTATGTTGGCAGTCTCATACATCATTGTAACTTTCATGCCTGTACCCAATGGCTTTACAATTCTGTAGTGCAGTGTAAGCTGAAAATGTTCAAAATTGTACCAGTCAGCTGGTGAGAATTCAAATAATGTACAAGAGTTGAAAGTGAATGAGCAGCTAAAACATAAGGTGTCACTTATAATCAAATCATTGTGTTGCATTCTGAGTCTGAGTATAATTGTTTTTACGCGTATGCAGTAAACCCCAAATCAGATTGGGAATGTAGTGATTTCTGGGATGAGTAACAGAGCGGAAAGCAGTATAAATGAGAATAAAAACCCCCAAAACTTTGCTTCTCACAAATACAGTATAAATATGAGACAGAGTATGTGTCTGGTGTATGGGAGAAAATATCAAAATTTTGAGAAAGATTCTGCATGCATTAACACCTTGACTTTCAGTCTTTATAAACAGGATTAATGGTCCAGTTTAGAAGGTTCTCAAGCATTTTTCTGTTCTGTTAAGACAACTATTAGAGAACTTCTACTCGGGTTATTTTATTCACTGCTCTTATCTGTAAAACAAGCAACTCTATTTCTTCTTGTTAGAAAAGGTATTATCATCAGAGTCACCTGAGCTGAGCAATAATATATGTCTGATCATCTCACTATGCCTTAAATAGACTTTCATATTTCAGATTGCCTTTCACCCAAAGGTGAAAGACAATCAAACATCTTACAGTATTTCTTTCTGATGTTGTAGTAGTTCATGTCTTTGATTTGATGATATTTATACAGCTCCTTTGCCTTTTGCAAACTGAAGGGAAGATACATGAAGTTGCTTTCTTTTAGAAAAAAAAGGAACTGTACTAACTAGTCAGCTCCAGAGAAACAGCATGGGTAAAGAATTTATTTTCTTCCAATTCAGCAGAATTTCACAGGAACAAAGGAACATACTAATATTTTTTTCTTTTCATTTTCCAGAACAGATAGATTTCCCCACTACCACTAACTTGTACATGTATTAGAGTGCAAGCTACAATGATCCTGATGATGTGAGTATTGATGCTAAGAAAGAGCTAGATAACTCAAAGTTTTTCTTGAAGTCAGAGGTTAAAGCTTGAATTTGATTTCAAATTAATCCTTCAGTGTGATACACACACTGTGGGCAATACTGATTGAACTGGGAATGAGCATGCACACTTCACAGCTGTCCAGCAGGCACTGAATATCACAGAAGCATGATGCCAGAGATATTTCTCCTATTTTGCATAGAATTATAGGAAAAATGTAGTTTGGAGGAGACCTCCTGAGACCTGCTCCCCTGCTGGCACAAGTTCTAAATAAGTCCAAAATTTGTAGTGCCCTCCTTGCCCCTGTGAGTCTGGAATGTCTTCCATGAAAACCAGTGCATGAGGAAGGACTGTGTATGGAGGTAGGATACTGAGTCTTGGATACATTCCTGGGATTGTCTATTTAGATGTAACCTAAATGAGTGCAGGTTTATTAGAAAGTGTTATTCTGTATCATCAGGGTACCAGAGTATGACTGTTCTGCTTTCTTACAGTAATACTGAAAGTATCACTATGTGTGAGTAAAGAAAGGCATTAGAATCAAAACCACAAAAGTTAAAAACTAGAAATAAGATTTCTAGTCCCCTGTAATTCTTCTTGAGAGTTAAGAGAAAAGGACTTTCAGATCTTGTTTTGTAAAAATATGCAAAAAGCTTGAAGAAGTTATATGATACTATAAATAACATGAGTTTTTGAGTAGAAATTGTCATTGTAATACATGGATCAATAAAGACAATTTATATAGTTCCCAAGCAGATACTTCAGAACAGTGGTCAAGTTCTCATTACCCTTTACTCTGTGCCTGTCTTATTTTATGTGCTATTCTCAAAAAAAAAAAAAAAAAAAAAAAGACTTATGTCTGTGTGCTTTGCTAATTATATTCCTTTGGAATGTGCTGCATGCCAAACTTTTTATTTCATGTGGAGTGGCCAGAAACAAAAAAACCAATGAGCTGTCCTGCCATTTCTCC
Source organism: Microhierax caerulescens (assembly GCA_035590215.1). Classification (NCBI taxonomy): domain Eukaryota; kingdom Metazoa; phylum Chordata; class Aves; order Falconiformes; family Falconidae; genus Microhierax; species Microhierax caerulescens. Next base: position 14,766,040 of record JAVJGJ010000033.1, read on the forward strand.
TTTCCTCTCTCACCTCTGCTTTTTTTTTTTTTTTTTCTGACAGGAAAGTGGATGTAGTTTACTAAGATGAATACCACTTAATTATTTTTTTAATTATAACACCCATTGGTATGGTATGGGTGAACCTTACGTTCATCACATGTTATGAGGTATGTTTAAGTTCTGGGTGATTTTTAATCATAACTTCATTCATCTAAGCAGGCATGTTATATGCTAAAATAGTGTCCTTTTCAGGCAGTGGTACCTGTGTGAAAAGAATGGAAGGCCAACATTTTAAATTATAGTCCCTGAAAAAAAAATTAAAATGTTACATTCAAGCTAAATAATTTTTAAGTCTATCTCATCAATAAAGAAAGAATATAAACAATTAGCCCTTATATTGCCTGAGGTTAGTAGAAAGGTAGAAAAGAAGGAAAAAAGAGAGAATGATACTGGATTGGTGAGAGACAAAATAATAATGGAGGTTAAAAAACCTGCTGTTACTCACAGGAGGTTCCTCAAGCATTAGACTTGTTCTTTGCCTCCATAGTAGAGCTGAGAAAAAACACATTAATAGTTTAGTTAATAGCCAGACTTTAGAGACCCTAGGATTTCAAGACACTCTAAGAATTTTTTTCTTGAGAGATTTATTCCATCAAAAGTCTAAAAGAATTAAAGGGGAGATATATATACTTCTGTTTCTTTAATGTACATTAGTTTCCATTACTGTAGTAGCTGAATGCCTCACTTTTTTTAAATTACTTGCACAACCTCTATGTTGTAACAATATGCTATTAACTAGCTTGTACAAACTAAGAAACTGAAACACTAAAGCCCTTCTATAGGGTGACCCAGAATATGTAATAAAACAGGAATCATAAGCTAAAACTTGTGCATGTCCTGTAAGACCAGGATAGCCTTTTTTTCCTATTTATATTAAACTAGACCACTAGACTCTACAATAGCTAGAACAAGTTAACAGACTACACTATAACTGAAGAAAGTATAATAGAAAATACCAGATTTCATGTTTCTTTTTTTTTTTTTTTATTACAATCTTTTAAAATAGTTGTGATCACACCCAGTCTCTACTGAAATGAACAGGAAACTTACTTTGAGTCTCGTGTCACTATGACCAACTAATTAATGATTTCTCAACATTCAGATGAGTGAGCTGCCTTATTCCTTGGTAATATTAAATGAACCAATCTAGAATTTCTTACTCAGTTTGGCTCAAAATCCTGATATTTTTTGTTGTGTAAATTAATAATTTGCATATCTGCACTCCTGTGAGGTACTTATCAATGAAATGAAAGTACTATGGGGGAAAGGTATTTCTGAGTAGTCCAAATGAGGATGGTAGGCTTACGAGATGAAAAAAATTGCTCCAGTCTGCTTTTTATACAAAAGGGATGCTTTGGATAATAATTTAAAAAGCTTTTGAAATGAACCTTCAAAAATTTTAGAATCATCCCTCTCTCATAAAAGGCCTTTTCTGCATCACATCACTGAGATGAAATGAAGATGAAGGTTGCCCTTTTTAAAATTATTTCTTTCTGACATTAGTTTGAATTTGGCTTTTACTCGCTCTACAGCAATCTCAGTGGAGATCATGTGGCATGGGCTGCTGTTCCCATGCTCAGAAATTTTACATTTCAATGATATGTTTGTGTTTCTAGATCTATAGCAGATAAAGATAGGTAGTGATCTGAGCATGCCCTGAATCTGGAATGTGCTGTCTGCAAGCTAGCGAATAAATGTATATATGGGTTAGTTGTTAATGTTCCTGAGGGAGCTGGGATAGAGGAGAGGATTCTAAATGTCAGTGATGTTTAGTTTAGCTCTGCACAGCAGGCACTGGGAGTGTGGTGCATCCTTGGGTAGTTTGGCCCTGCTGAGTGTATGCTCTGAAGTTGATTGGCATACCAGCAAGGCACTACACTTCTGAATGAGCAGCTTTGATGTGTGGAGATCTTCAACAAATGGCCATTATCACCTGCTCTCAGTTGGCTTGCAAGGAGTACATACAGGGGACCTTACCTTGGGAAAAAATTGAAGGGTGCATCTTGTGAAAGAAAATAACACATTCTGTGTAAAACAGAGAAAGTTTGCAGATTTCTTATTGAAATCCTTGAAATGCAATATGCTTGAAAATGCTGTTACTTTTTATTATAACATAGTGTATCGGGCTGTAAACTAAACAGGGTGGCTTTCTAGACAGACAAGCTTTTTTTGTAAGTTATGATCCAGAAGGCTTTAGGTAATGACATTCCACAATCTATCTGTCCAGATTCCTAACGATGTCTTACACCAATGTGAATCTGCAATAATTTCAGTGAAATTGTAATCCAGACCTAGCTGAAGCCTGTGAAAAATACTGACATCATTGGGTTTACCTAATATCATGCTTCTTGATTTCTACTAGAGCAATCGTGCACGCATATGGACATTGATCTCTCGTAGCATCTGTGTAACTATCCCCATTAGCGATTTTGCTTTCATCTTGTTTGCCATTTTATTTGCCCCGTATGATAAGAGGTCCTAGGCATTTTTTCCATCAGCGTTTTAAGAAAAAACAGGAGGCCTGAAGAGAATGTCTGCAAATGACTTCTGTTTTGCTTTTTATCATGATTATGGATAAAAGGATGAGATAACAGTAGTTCCATAAAAGAACAACATATTGTAAAGGTATGGCATTTCCTCTCACATTTATGCATTATTTGTTATCTAAATATTTCCTTCTCCCTGTTCTCTGTGTTTAGAAAATAACAAAAATTATCAATCACCTAGAACTGTGCTTATGTTTTCATGGCAGTTTAGTAATTAGGTCTGTTCACCAGGGGCTCCAATTAGTCCAATAAAATCCTTTGTGCAATTCTTTCAGATTATTGTCCTGTGTTGTTAGCCTATGAGTAAAGTGGAATTATTCCAGCCACAGACACTTATTTTCTCATTGATACACAATACTCAAGACTTAAATGCCCTTATTGTGTTATTTTAGGTTTCTTGGTATTCAATCCTGATCTAGAATTCCAAGTCCTGACTTGAGAATGATCATGCATTCCCCAGCAGGGAACAAGCAGTTAACAGTCTGTGTTCTAAAAAGTGCTAACATCTGGACAGTTTTCATTCCCAAATGACCATGGCCAGTATAATTTAACTGGTAGTCGTTTTTCCTTCAGAAGAAAGCAAAGACCAGCTCTGGAAACAGTTTGCAGTACTTGCACTGCTATGTTGCATATCAACATCGAAAATTGGGCCTTCTACTCAGTCCTTATTAAGCCAAACCAGTGCTTCCAACTGGTAGGAATGGACTGACTAAAAGAAACTCAGCCTATTAGATGTGTTCTTTTACCTACTGTCAATGTGCCTACGGAGCTGGCATATGACGCCCATCTTGAACAACCTTGCACTTAAGGAAATTATATTGCTACGGCTGTGATGTAAGTGGCATTTCTATTGTACTTCTATTTACACACTCCTACCTACAAGTACTGCCATATGAAACTGCTGAGGTGCAATGTTTGCTAGGGAGGAGCTAGTATGATTCAGACATGGGAGCATCTTCAGATGCACATTAGACAGAGAACCTAAAGATCGGTTAGGTTCCATTTTGGAGATAAAGGGAAAGTCAATTGCTCTTTATTGAAGATATTTAAGTATTATTTGCAGACACTGTTGAATCCTAAGTCCCTGCCATAAATATAATGCATAGAAGTTTGTGGTTTCCTAAGACGGCATAAACAAACATACCATATATCGTTTCATATACTAGCATAAATGCAATCCATGTTCGTCTCTCCAATCACATATGCAGATACTCAATAAAGTGGCTAGCAAATGAAAAATGGCACATATACACTACATTCACATTGGCAGAGGAATGGCATCTATTATCAGTGTTCCATTAAAATTCACAAGTAAAGTTTCAGAAACTTGTTCAAGTTGAAGCTTTTTGATAGAACACACAAAACTTTTTGGAAGTGAAATGACGCTGAGGGAGAAGTGACAGACTTTAACATTCTGTGAAAACCTGTATGTTTGCGGGCACTACTTTTACCTGCTACTATTTACTACTTCCTCCTGAAACAAAAGTCCACAAAAATCTTGTTTTCACGTTTTTGCAGCAGTGAAAGTGTCAACTGTGACAAATTTTAAGGAAATAAAAAAATATTTAATTCTCTTTTCAGCAGTTTTATGCTGCAAAATATAAGTTTCGTGATACTTAACTTCCTTAAGTCCTTGATCACAGTGAAGCCTTTGTTCATGCAAAGACTAAGATGTAGTTTTTTGGACTGTGGCTTTTTTTTTTGGTGATTGAGAAGGGCAGTAAAAATTTTGCCTTTTTAGTAAAAAACACCAATGGATACTCCAGTACTAGCTAGCTAATCATAAGCAGCAGTCTTCAAAGAGGGAAAAGTACTGCCCTAAACAGAAGGACAACAGTGTGTTGTACTTGGCTGTGCATGACACCAGGAAGCTAAGAAGAAAATTGATAACAACGTCTGGGAAATAAATTTAATATAATAGACTTGTGACTATTCAAGGCATCTCTACAGACTTGCTAAACAAAATGCCAGTGTGGAAAGCATAGCAGTGGAAATCAGCAGACCTGTTGCTGATCAATAAACAAAAAATTTGAATGATCCTAGGTGGGTAATGCCTAAACACTGTATATCTATACAGGAAAACCCTGAAGCATCTGTAATTGGAATTGCCATTGTGATGGCTTATCACTTTTTGTGGGGCTGGGTGTTTGATGTTTTACATTAAACAACTTCTTTGGGGATTTTTTTTTTTTTAAATCAGAAACTTACCTTTTAGATTTCTTTGAACTGACAAATAGTAAAGGTCTATAGTGGATAAATGATGCCTCGTTATTCCTTGACAGCTTCCCTGCACTAGAAAATTGTGTTGAATCTTCATTAACTAAGATGGTTCAAGTCTGTGCTGTAGGCTAAAAAGAACATGGATCTTATGGGAGAATACAGCCAGGTGATGCTATAATAAATGTCCTGAAATATATTGAAAACTGAATTCTTCAGTGTTAGGTTGATGTCTGCAGAGCAGCATAATTGGAATTTATTTTTTTTTAAAGGAGATAGAATGGCTTAAGAATGGGACATTAAGCAGATGATCACTCATTCTTACTGATACTGTTTGTCATCGTGGGATTCCAAACTAAAAAGAAATTTAAACATATTTGAATAGTTCATTATTTTTTAAACAGAAATTCAAGAGTATAACCAGATCTTTTCTGGAAACTCTTTTAATCCCTGCTCTTTCTTCTGTCCAGCAAGCAATCTTTGGTTTTCTTTCCTGTCAATTAATATGACCTCTCAATTTTTTGTCTAAAACCAGGGGAAAATATGATGGAATGTGAAGATCTCACAAAGAGTTGAGCTCTTACTATACTCAAATATAACGAATGCTAAGTAGAATAAAAATATGGTCATCACTTTTTAGTCATAGGGAACAGGTGCCAGGTGCTAAATCCATATCATTGCCACGGAGACCTTGGAATTCCTGAATACCTTGTTGTTGAACCTTTAGAGATGCAAATGGTACATGCAGAGCACATAGCTCTTATTAAGTTTTGAATATGCATAAGTATAAAAATGAGGTATCACCTACCTACATATAGCCTATAATTTTCTTCAGATCGATTTCTGAGCATTAGTGCTAATTTTAGGGTTTTTGTAGTATACGTTACATTTCCTGTGAACTAAATGGCAGAGACTGCCCTTTTAAAGTACCTTGAATTTTCAAATGTGTACCAAGAAGCTGGAGAATCGCACAAAGTTATCGTGTGTAAAATAAGTGTACTTCTGCCTAGTGGTCTATTATCTTGAGCTTTTTATATAACTGATGTTTTGGTAAGAAAAATATATGAATGCTAATAGTATTTCCTGTGGAGATGTTTTCCTTAGCAGATAGCAGGGGTACTGAGAAGTCTGTCAATATATTTGATGTATCTGCAGTATTATTACACATCTGTTCATGTGTTTCTTGATCAGATAGCTGGTTACGTAATCACCATGATTATCCCAAATTAATGTGTTGAAAATTACAACATATTGCACACTTCATTTACATTATTTAGTCTTACTGGATTAACTGAGACGAGTAATGCATGTTATTTCCTGTATTTGCTAAATATTTCACTTTGGGGTATACTGTTAAAGATTAACCAAGTAATTCATGACTCAAGATGCACATTGACACAAAAGCCCAAAATATTCCCTAGATGTAAATTGTAACTAAAACGTGTGAGAACTAATGATGGGTCTGAGCAAGTAAAGTTAAATTTCAGACTTCTCTAAGAAGTTATTTTGTAATGACACATTTCTGTATGTCTAGGATTTTTGACAGCTTTTATTGCTAATCTAAGTCAAAGAAGGATCTTGATCTTGCCTGAAGAACTAATTTCGTTAGTATTATATGACTATTCACAACACCAGTTAATGAGTTGTGTGTAGCTGAAATCACACAAGCAATGCTGGAGACGATCTACAGCTGGTGGAAATGGAACAGTGTTAGACTAATTCGGGGTTCTCTTGCATGATTTTCACTTGGAGTGCAGAAAAAGAATGAAATATGAGTACTTCTGCTATACTGGATACTGAGAAAATATAAGGTAACATAGCAGCCTCATACCTAAGTATGAGCTTTTTTTTTTTTTTTTTTTCCAGAATACTGGGTACATGGAATGGATTAGGCAAGTTCAAAGATCTTTACTCAGTTAACCATTAGGACAGTTGTCCATAGTATTTGTCCTCTTGTGTTTTAAGTTTAGATCTTGCGTGAGATTTTTCTATTCATTCAATGTTAAACATGCAGGCAGCAACAAAAATTTCTAATATAAACCAAGCAAAACCTTAATAAAACCTCCTTACCCCACTCACCTCACTTTGAGATGAGTTTTGGATTTGAACTTTGTTTTAATGAAAAATAAAATTGAATATTCAAGTTCAGAACGTGCTCACTTTTGATACTGTACTTGCTCATTGGATATTTTTCAGTGTATTAATTTCTTCCTACAGTCCATTTGAGAGCAACATATTCATCAGCTGACTTGGTAGCATTTCAGCCCAAGCTAATTTATTTTTTTTCTTCCTCAAAGGTAAAACAATAACATAGTTCTTCCAATAATGCAATATTTTTGTTTAATTTCTCATCGTATTATACTTTAATGTCAGTTTTCAGTTAGATTAAATGAAAATTATATCCTTAAGCAAACAATGGGGGATTCTGCCAGTATGACCTTTAGGGTCAATCATCTCATTAGCAGTAGGCTTTTACAACTGCATGTTATTTATAGGAGAGGGATTTACAAGCTGTTCAACTAAACAACAAATTAAATTGTCCGTGAGCCATCATCATCCGATATAGAAACTCCCCATGGGTAACAAGCTGCTGCTTTTTCAATGGGAAGTTTTGGAAAAATTTAATACGCTTTATATTTTGCCAGCATAACCTTTATAGGGAACAGTCCCTTTTTTATTATGATGGAAAACTATGCCATCAGTGTAAACAGCTCCAGATGCACAGTGAAATTCAGCAGTCACAATCCACAAGCCTCATTTTAATGAATGCTCACAGGCATCTCTCTCATCTGCTAATTGTTTTCAATCAAATTTAAAATACCACAAATAGAGAGTAGCTCAGTAGTGCATTTACAGTCTCCATTAACTAACGGTTTTTATTAAATATATTTAAAAAGCAATAATCTGAGAAGATAGCTTTAGGAAAGCTTTCCATCTCTCCATTTTGAAAATAGTAGTATTGTTTCAAATAATGTGTCAGCCTGATCATGATGTGATGTAATAAAGGAATATGTTCTGATGTAATAAAGGAATATGTTCTTAAAGTATAGGTAGACCAGGTTTCTAGGATGCCTAATGATTCTGTTTTCCACGGACAAACTTCAGTGTACAACCAAGCACTCTGGTTACTATCACAGGGACTCTTCCGTTTACACGTTTTGATGTTTCTGCCTTCATCTTTTCAGGTATTTTAGTCTGAAGTATTAGTCTTATCATACAAAGCCTATGAATTGTTCTGTTTTGGATCAAATTGCTTATTGCTTTCAGAAGTCGAAGTGATTGTTCCATTGTGTGTTTCAGTTTACCTTACTTTCGTGCATTCTTTGTTAATATTGTCCTTATGAAAGAAACATAGCCTAGTCCTAATTTATCATTTGCCCTTGTTTCCATACCTCCTTTTTGCTTGAGAAACATTTGTACCAAGACAATTCCAAAGATAAGCTGCTTCTGTTACTCACTGTGCTTTGTGCTTCTTCTGGCCTCTCTTTATACTGCATATGGATGTGCAGAGAAATAGAAAGCTGCTTCTGAGCTTTTTGTAGTCAAGTTTCTGGAAAAGAAACAGACTGAAATGGAATCCAGAGTCAAGTGTTTACTTGAAACAAAACCCCCACAAACTTTTCCACACTTTCATATTTAGTCTATATTGCTAGACATTGGCAGGTAAGGTAGGCAAGTTCAAGTGAAACACTGCCCACTTTTCATAAAAATTAAATGTAATATGTGAAATCTGCATTAAACCATCTGTGTCATAGCCCAATCAAGTCAGCAAACCCTTGGTAACTGACTTCCTCTATGACCTTAATCGATGCCAGGCTAACTTGACAAATCTAATCAAAGCCAGTGATTTTTGAGAAGTCTGGTGATTCTGTAGCTAATATCACTACCAACATCAGGCCTACATGATGACCTTATGCTTAAATTCACGGTAAACATACAAAAAATGTCCTGCAGGACATACAATGTTACACCTAACTCAGCACACAGCATGAATGTTAGCACACTTACTTGCAGAGAGAGCTTCTGTCAGGGTTGTGGCTCTGCAAAGGTTGTGACTTTTATCCTGAGCTTCCATGAAAAGTGAATCTAAGTTTAGACTGGCGAGAAGTTAAGAAGGACATGGGATTTTCACTGCAAGAGTATGGTCTGTGCTACCTTCTGATAGAGAGGGAGGTGTACCTACTTTCTGGCATGGACTAGAGAATCACAAAAAATGACCATGTTCCCAATCATGTTCAGGACAGGTTCTCACAGAATGGGTAGGAGGTCTAGTTCTTTAATACATTGACATGCAAGGGAAAATCTGTGAGGTAATGCAAGGCCCCTAAGACCTACAGGAGAGAAATACCATCTTGCCATGGTTGAACACTACTTGTGGGTGTCTGCTGGCACATCTGTGGAAAGATTATGCAAGGACCTGTGTCCTATACTGTGGGATTTAATTCTGGATAGCTCTCAAATGGATCCAACAAGCTGGTTACTCAGTTAAAACTCACAATTATCTTTTCATTTTCTTTTTTTCCCCTCACATATCAGAAGAATGTTTTTTTAAATCCTGCAGTGAAAGTTCACATTAAAGAAGGAACTACGTTTAATGACAGTTTAGGACTTTTGGAAAACAACAGAAAACAGCAAAATATGAATCACTACATTAAACCTGTGAAAAAGTTTTAAGATTGTGTGCACCATGTTCTACAATGATAACATCTTGTACATAATGATAAGCTCCAGAAATTATATCTAAATGAAAGACTTCTTCTAGATTGGGCGTAAGTTACTGACATCACTCTGTCCCAGTTGATTAATTCCAGTCACTCACAATCACTTGAGTGGCATCTAGTTTTTACTTCTGTTATGACTGTCAAGCCAATGGTACTATGATCTGGTACATTATTTTGTTGCATGCGTCATCAGCAGAATTGCAGCTGGGTCTCACTGTAGAACTTTTATTAGAAAGATGATGTATGAAGCAGAAGGAACACAGCTTGACTTTCAGATCCCAGACTGAGTTTGCTGCTTTAGCAGTTAGGAGGAGTGGAAAAAAGGCTTTTGACATGCAAATTTTGTATCATTTTGGTACAAAGGCAAATGATGTATGATAAATACCATATCCCATTATATACACTTTACACTTTGCAGACAGAGCCATATTTTGATATGCACAACCAGGAGAAAAAGAAGTCAAAAGGGGACTATGATAGGGACATAAATGTCTACAAATAATTGAGCAGCAAGGATCCCTGTTGTGTTATTGACAGTGGCTGAAAATGGCATAATAAGGAGCAATAGCGTGAAATTACTGCATAAAAGGAAATATTTAAATCAGACATTAGGGGGAAAAAATCCTTAACAATAAGAAAAATTAGGCAATGGAAATACCTATTTGTAGAGATATTTAAAACATCACTATGAGGTATTCCAGAGTGTAATTTCACTTGACAAGCAGTTATAAAAATTGCAGTTTCTTTACCCATTGTATCCATTTGTTTAGTCACATTTACTGATTTTTAATGACAACAACTTGTTTTTATACCATGCGGTTCTGTCATGGGCACTGACAAGCAATAAAGCGAGAGTAAGGTGAAGTTTACTGGGCTTTGGTGTTCTTTAGAGTAAGTTGACAGTGTCTTTTGGATTCCTGAAAGAAGATCCTGAATTTAGGACTAATTTTGAAGTAATAGAAGTAAGCATGTCACTTTGCTTAAAGCACAATAGTCAGACATATGGCTATTCTAAGCAGAAGCATAACTTTCTCAAAAGTGTGCAGTAGTCATACTGAAAGTTGGTGTAAGAATGTGAGAGAATCAAGGTCTGCTGGGAGGAATAATATCTTTCATTAAACTGCTGATAGTGCTATTGAGCCTCTTTTTGTAATTGAGCATGGTAGAAGCCTTTAGATCTCATTCTTAATTTACAGGTCACAATTAAAAATTTAATTAATTCCAAAGTTTGGAGTAGTATGCACATGCTGAAATGTATGAAAACAGTGGAAGTTAACACAAGTTCATTTCTGCAAGAAACAATTAAGTTTGTATTCAGAGTTTCTTTTGTGTGATGAACTGGAATAGCGCTTTTTGCAACAAAAACATCCTGTGGCATGGGGAACAACTCAGTTGTATTGCTAAATTTTCATACAAGTAGGTAGGGGATGTTTGGTTTTGGTTCTGAGTATTTTTTTAGTTTTGCATTTTAGACTCTGGTTGCTGTAGAAACAGTTTGTTTCATATTTGGGGAGTGTGAGGGCAAATTAAAGATAGATGGCAGGCTCTCTTCCGTTTAGCTATAGGACTGAAGCCATCTGTAAGGCCTTCTCCTGGTAAATGTGTATCTCAAAATGCAAATATTAAGCAAATCCTTATATCAGACATATTTTGCAAAGGATTGCATATGACTTGCTGGAGTAATTAATGTAGCAGCATAACGGAAGAAATAATCTAGGGTGCATTCCGGTTTCCTGGGTATTTGCTAGAAGCAGTATTCTTATACAAAGTGGGAAGATACCTTCCAGAATTTTGTGGGTCAGTCTTCTGCTTATTAATGAGGATGCATTAGTCATTATATCAAAATGTACCAGAAAGCACTAATATCTTCTCTTCATTTTTTTCTCTTTTTTATTTTATGCCTTTATAAGGAATTTTCCTGTTTACTTTTTGCAAATTCACAGTATTTTAGCATTTGGAATCTGCTGAGACTCCTGTCCATCCCTAATTTGTGCTAGATTCTATTGTGAACAGTCAATACTTGACACTTACTTATGAACCACAAGAAATCAATTGTATGTAGTATGCTACAGCTTTTAATGCTGTCGTTTATTGTATGTTTTTATCTTATAATATTTTATTATTTA
>JAVJGJ010000033.1:14779135-14807827 GCA_035590215.1 Microhierax caerulescens
CTGGTTCTCTTAGCTGCTCCTCATAAGGATTGAGCTCCAGACCCTTTGCCAGCTTCACTGCCCTTCTCTGGACACACCCCAGCACATCAATGCCCCCCTTGTAGTGAAGGGCCAAAAATTCAACACAGTAGATGAGGTGCTGCCTCACCAGTGTCAAATACAGGGGGACAATTGCTCCCTTGTCCTGCTGGCCACTCTGGTTTGGATACAAGTCAGGATGCTGTTGGCCGCCTTGGCTACCTGGGCACACTACTGGCTCATGTTCAGCTGGCTGTCAGCCAGCACCCCCAGGTCCTTTTCTGCCAGGCACCTTTCCAACCACTCTTTCCCAAGCCTGTAGTGTTTTGCGGGGGAGTTGGGACCCAAGTGCAGGACCTGACACTTCTTGAAATTTCTGTAAGGGGAAGCAGCCCTGAAACCAATTTTCAAAACCTTTGGAGGAGTTTTTCCGACAGAGGGAATACCCTTGGGGCAGACAAGGGCTATAGAGTCCCCATCCTCTTATGTTTGCTGTCTTCTACATCACATACACCTTTTAGAAATATCAGTTTACTTATTACATTCTTGTATTATAATACTGTTAAAAAAAAAAATAATGGGAACAGTGATATACATTGTGGATAACTTTTTCTCTTTTTAAACCTGCCCAGTTTCTAGATAGTAATGAGAGATGGTGTGTAAACTTTTGGAGTTCAGACCTCAGTTCTGTTTCTTTGCCTGGAACTCTTTGCCAATACTTTCCTCCTTGTACCTCAGTCTTCCCTAAAATAAGTATAATGAAATTGACCTTTGTAAATTACTTGGACATCTCTGATAAAAATAAAAAGTTGAAATGATTATTCTTATTTTGTTAACTTTTTTTGTTTTTTTTTAAACCACAAAGTAGTACTGAAGTATTTGGGGAGGGTAGAAGGAGTGTGATGTTTAAAAAGCATTCTTCCTGTGCTAGATACACTAAAAAAGTTCCTGCCAAGATTGTCCTTTTGGGGCTGGTCTTATAAAAGTTAGTTAATATTAATATTTAAATAATATAAATTAAAAAAAAAAAAGTCTTTGTTTCTCTCCTAGCAAAACTTCATCTTTACATGTGTCCTTCTTCCTGTAAGAGTAGCAGAAAAGAACCTATGGAACTGTTCAGCATTGAGCAAGTTCTGGTGTTGGTTTTGGAGTTTATTTTTAGCGGTTCAGTTGGTCATTATTCAGGAAAATGACAATGTCTTTTTCATTGCTGAGAAAAGAAATAATAGACTAGATAATTTTTAGCTTTCTGTTTTTCTAAAAATGTAATGTCATAACTCTTCCATTTCCATGTTTTCTACTTCCTGTTATTTCTAAAAGAATGAGTCAGAGAAATGGAAACATAGCTGCTGTGAATAATTTAAAAGTGGTCTGAGAATAGCTAACCATTACTTCTGGTGATGCTGCTTTTGATGATTACACAATGATAAGATTATCAAAAGAATTGTGGGAGACAGAAAAATGGAAAGGATGCACTAAGCCATGTAGTCATTTTTGCTATTGTAGGATTATGCTTTGCATTAGTTTTACTAATGGTTTGTCTGGCTACCTTTAAAAAAAATGAGAAAATGGATTTCCAGTATTTCTTCAACATTATCCCTATAACTTCTGCTTCCACTAAAATATTTTTTCCTTATTATTATTATTTCATCCTATTATTTCTAGAGACTATTCTTACTGCTAAAGACTCTACAGGTTAAAAGAGACAGTGATCACTCCCTTTCCCCTTCATACAAGTGATGGGAAAAATCATATTTGTTTCATAAAAAAAAATGCATGACAACACATATTTTCTTAAAAATGACAGCATTTCATAAAAACGGTAGAACTTACAGAATAAATTTCTTTACTTCTTTGCTTTCTCATCTATTCTGTCTTTGCTTCAATTTTTAAACCAGTGGAGGTGAGTAGGATTCACAAGGTGGAGACAAGAACTGTTGTCTAGTCAAACCGTTTCTGGTTTTCTGTGCAAGTAGGGTGGCACCATGCTTGTCCTGAATATTCGCTAAGTAGCAAAAGATAAGATAAATTGACTTGACTTTTCTTCCCCCACCATCCCCCATCTTCAGTAATCCTCAACAAACGGTGTAGTCCTGATTCAGTAAATGTTTGATACTGAGTCTGACGATTGGACAGAACCCCACTTAATCCTTCATATTTGTTTTGGAAGGCTAACACCATAAAAGGCAATTAAAAATTGACTTATTCTAATTTGGTCTCTGATTTCACTGTTTGGTGAAAAGAAACTTGGGCTTTGCCATAAAGAAGTATATTTGCTGAACAAAGATGAAATTTTATCAGGATGGGAGGATATCACTTTCCAGATTGAGATTTCAGAATGTAGCTACCATCTCAAAACTAAGCTTTCCTGTTTGCTTTTCTGATGTTAACATTGTTTTCATAAGAGATTTTAATCCTTAACTCAGACAGAGAAAAGGTCTGGAATTAGAGATATAAATGGCTTAGGGATACATACAAGCAGTGGGCAATTTTTCCTGTGTTGCCTGCCAAAACAGAACAGTGGATATTTCCCATTTGGCTTCACTTTAATTAGTTGATTTCATTGTAACTACACAATTACCTATCTATTAGTATTGCTTAAGCTCTGTTAATTTTCAGGAAAAGTCTACCTGTGAAACTGACCCCCTTCTCATGGTTCTAAAGTATTTAGCTACAGGGATATCAACATGAAAGGACAGGCCAGAGTATGTATGTTTGCAGGATGATAGAAATTGGATTTCATGTTTGTCTGAATGCTGACTTAACCTAGAGTAGATGTCTACCTTCTGGTCCTCCAAGTACTGAGTAGCAGCCAAGAAGCGGACCGGCCATCTCCTCATTCTTGAGCAGCACAGTGCCTGATCAAGCCCTACTTTTTAATGCCTTCTGCTCTGGCATATTTGACACAAATAATTCACTTGAAGTTTAAATTTGCTCTAGTTTCATAATTTCCAGGTTTCCACCTAAAGCTGTAGTAATCTTTTATCACCACTGCTGCTGTTTTGATAGAAAAAGCAGTTAGGCAGCCTCTCTAAAAGCTTCCTTTCTTCACAGTTCATTGAGCTTACATCTAACAGGCAAATATAAAACTGCGGCCAATGCCTTGGAAATCCCTTTAAGTTTCGCTTAGAGGCCAAGTAGTTACAATCCCCTCAAGTGATCTGTACTTTAACCCTAACAGCTGCTGATTTTCCTCTAGTTTCTCTATTTATCATTCTCTCAACTTTTTAAATCACAGATTCAACTAATATTTTTAAGTGTTGAAGAGAATTAGTCACTTGTTATTGCTGCTAGATCTTTCAGCAGGATGAAATCTACCTCAGGGAAAGCCATAGTCACCTATCGGTAAAGTTTTCTGACATTGTTCTCTACAAGAAATTACTTCTGTTTGGTTTTGACTTCAGCAACTTTCAATTGCTTAAGTTAAAAGCTTTCCAGCATGGAAGTTTTCCTCTGATTTTGGGGATGAGAGAAGAGTGGGAGACAAGACAGGACAAAAGGTTTATCAAGCAGCTCGTAAAGAGGACTCTTGCTTTTGCCCGTGTTGAGGGATAAAAGGCAATCTCTTCCTTTGAAAGTACTCTCTTTCTTATACACGGACTAGATATTTTCTCCTTTCTTGTTTAGGAGACACCATTGGGATCTTAATATTTGTATGCATTTTCTGAAATTAAAAGTTCTTGCGCCAAAAATGCCATAGAGAAAAGCCAGAGGAGAAAAAGCAAAAGCGACCCGTGGCAGCTGGGCACGCACAGGTTCCTCCAGCACTGTGCTCCCACACAACGGGATAACAGGCTGGCAAGAGAGGAAAAGGCCGAGTAACAAAAGCTGTCCATGCTCTACTTTTCCTGCAGAACAGTGCTTCCAGGGGGCTTATATATAACCCCCCCACCGCCTCCAAACGCCTACAGCCTCTTCCTTCCTTCCTTCCTTCCTCTGCCTCACCTTGGGGACGGAGAGGAGCAAAGCGGGAGCAGCCGGCGCGCACTGACCCAGCGCCGCAGCCGCTCCCCTCAGCAGCCGTAACGGCCGTTGGGCGAAGGCGGGAACACCCCACTGCCCAAGGCGGGAAAACCCCCCTGAATGAGGCGGCCAGGGAGGGGCGCGGCGCGGAGGGGCAGTGCCCTTGAGGGTCAGAAAGGAGAGGTTCAAATGCACTGAAAAAAAAAACCAAACCCACAGAGGGCATCTCTGAGGCAAATTCAGCCTTGCAGCTGAGGATGTTCTGGAAGTGAAGGGGCAGAGAGGAAGCAGCTGTGCTGGTAGTTCTTGCTGTGCGGGTGGTGGACGCTTTGGTTTCTCAAGGGCCCTTGTCAGACTGGTCATCCTGCAGCTGGTGTCGCCACGCTCGTGTTTGTTTGCCTTTCTTCTGTGTGAATCCTGCATGCTTTTTCTCCCTTGGTAACTGCAGAACTGACTGTGGCTTACCCCTCTGAGTAACGTAGTGCTGTGAGGAGATGGCTGCTACAAAGCTTACCTGAAGAAAAAGGTGAGAATTGCTATTCCCACAGTTTGAGTTTCCTTGGTTCAATGATCCTCTGTTGTTGTTGAGTGTCTCATACCTCCTTTTCTTAAATCAGGTGCATGCTCGTGGCAACCTCCGGCTGGTGTTGGTCAGTGTAAAGGGTAGGTGCCCATGCAACAGCTTGCTCTCTGCCAGCTTGGTTGCTAATCCCTAGGGATGTCACATTATTGAGAAACTGACAGGATTTGGCGTCTTCCTAAGGGGAAAAAAATTGTAAAGTTTATTAATTCTTTTTTAAGATTGCAAAATAAAGTGCTAAACAGTGGTGAGTGTTAGTGTTTAACTCCCAAATGCCTGATTGCATGGCCAGTTGTAGGTTGGTTTCCTGAAGAAATGAGGTTTGTAATTTTTTTTTTTTTAGCTGTTTGTCCTCCTTAGCTCTTAACAATGTGATCAAGTGCATGAGAAAGATATTTCTCAAATGGATATTTGCATTTTACCAGACTAAAAGAAATGAGAGATGTTTTCTCAAGGTGATTTTTATGTTTTGCTAGATTAAAGGAAATTTAACAAACACATAAATGCAGGTGCTGTTTGTTTCAATGCATGCAGGCTCACTGAATTAAGGTGCATGGGACCACCTTAATTTCTGTTTTCTCTAAATGGTGTTTGACCATTTAGTTTACAAATATTTAAATAAACTTTTTGTATAAAGTCCAAGATAGCTAAAGTGTATGGATTAGTACAAAACAATAAGTCATGTTCAGAGGGTTCGGTGATTGCAATCCCTACTGCACAGCATAGGGCTATGTGGCAGCTCTACTGAATTCATATTTATGGATGGATTTTAAATAAGATGAAGTAGAGCTCTCTGTTTCAGTGACTTACAAAGGCACCTGTGCTTCTTGTGGGCTGGGCTTGATCTTTGGATACTAGAACATGTGGATCGGCCACAATTCTGGTAAACTCTAAGTTTAAAGAAGCTTTTACACATGGAGATGATCTGTCCAGACAATAATTTTGTAATTAAAATTCTGTCCATACCAAAATTTCCATAGTTGATTCTACAAAGCATCTAGCCTGTCCTCATTGGAGATTTATGAGGTCAAAGTTTTACCACTTTCATTGACTTATTTCTAGTGCTGTGCTGGCAGTGTAATTTAAAGCAGGGTAAACTGAGAAAACTATAGACTGAAGGGTCACAGCAAAAACTAAATCAATAGTTTCAATATTAAAATAGGTTTCCATAACTCCCTACAGCCTATGTTTTCTATTCCTTTCTGCCTCCTCCTTTCTTCTAAAGGATAACAGATTGTTTCTTTTTTTAGTTAGGGTTAGAGCTGGCAATTTGAGGACTGTAGAGTTTGACCAAAACTGACCACCTTGGAGTTCAGATCATTCATAGTGGAGAAAAAGGGTGCATGGCTGTTCATAAAAGTAGCCTGTCCACTTCATTGGGGATGTTAATTTAAATAATGAGTGGTGAAACTAAGACATTCAGACTTTTCTCTCCTTAAGTGAGGTTAACAAAGTAATTACATTGTTAATACACATCCTGTCTGCTGTTCGTTTTGAAACGTTTTTGAATGTAGTCTAAAATACTTATCTTCTAGCTGGAGGGGGTAGGGAAGAGTAATTTTTGTTTCATATCCATGGTGACGCTTTTTTTTTTTTTTTTTGGTTATTATTAGTCCTTACGAAGAAAATTTGCTAGTTTTTAACCTCTTGAAAAAAGTTATTGAAACACAGACTTTTAGTTTTCTATTTAAAAATATTTTCTGCTTATTAAAACATTGAAGTAACTTCTTTAAAATAGAGTAAAAAGAAAAAATATTATAGAGGATGAAATGCTTTAAAGCAGTATCTTTCTCATTTCGATTCAACAGCATTAAATATTTCAATGCTGCATAATTCCCAGTGTATATATTTTTTATGCTAGGGAAGTAAGGTCTATCCATTTTTGGAGAATCAGTTGTGAGTTTTGGTTAATTTCTAACTTCTTATAAAATCCTGCTTTTTTTTTTTTTTTTTTTTTTCCCCCTGAGATACATGTCCCAGATATTAACTTCAAGTTTTAACAGGTGAAACTTATATAGTGACTCAGCCCTAACATTTATTTTATGGAAGGAAAGGAATGCTTTTTTTTTTTTTTTTTTTTAAGGAAATGGAGGGGAATTCATATGTATTAGAAAAATAAATAGATCACAGGCTATGTTATATACAAGTGCAAAACAAGTTGGTTTTTTTTTCATGTAGGCTAAAGAACATGAAATACTGAATTAATCATAGAAATGTTTTTCAAGTAAGATTAGATTTTTTTGAAATTTAAAAAGAACAGTAGATGGAAATTACAATATTAGTTGTATTTCTATTACTGCTAGGAATCACTTGTGGTGATACATATGTGAACTGGAAATAACCTGAGGCTACATGAAGGTATGTGCTTCAGCAGTGCCCTCAGGCTAACAAAGCTGCTCTAAGCTTGCAAGTTTTACTGGTGAGCAGTCTTCAGGTTAGCCTCAAAGGTTTCATTTTCATCAGCTTTGCCACGTTTTCCATGAAGAGTGATTCTAAAGACATCATTTACGCTTTCCACTGCTTCCATCTGTGGAAAAATGCAAATGACATCAGCTTAGGACCTGCTGAAGGGGATGACTGTATTCTAAAGAGTGACCTTTTCTATGCAACACTGTATTTTTTCCTGAAGGGAAGGGATAGATGAGGACTCAAGCAGACAACACAGAATGCGTGCATTGAGAGAAAAAACCAACAAATTACTTTTGTTTAATAGTTTCCCCCCTTCTGTCATACAGGGAGTAGCTGCTGTCAGCTCATATGTGTTAGAACATAGGATTCACTCTTACACAGGATTCTTTTCCATGTTCAGTAATGTTCCCAGTTTCTATGAATCTGAGAAGGAATTCAAGTGATATGTCACAAAGCCTTACCACTTGAGTAATCATAAATGTTTGAGCTGGATGATTATTTTTTTTTTTAATGTTCTGAAGAAATATTATGGGAACTTCTTTGCTGTTGTTGGTTTTGATTTATTTTTGCTTTTACCCTAGGGGTAGAGTTGGGGGGGGGGGGAAATCTCATTCCTTGCTTTTCCTTTGTGTTTTCCTGAAAGACTGTGACAGAAATATTTAGGTTGTGTTTAATTTTTCTTTTGCTTTGTTTTAGACTAGGTTCTTTTGAAGTGGCTTCTGCCAGGAACCTCCTGGAGGAAAGATTGTCTACAAAAGAAGCTGCTGAGCAGGCACTCAAAAACTGGAAGCTTCAAGAGGCTGCAGGGCATGGTAGGAATGGTACCATTGGAGCTTGCTATGCAGAGTGGGACACCCAGCCAGCCAGGCAAAAGACAGTTCAAGAGGAACTGCTCATGAACCCAGAGGGTCATGGACAAAGTTTGTTGCAATTGAGGAAGTTGTTGATTCAGCATCATCGGCCCAGGAAGTGGGAACCAGCACAGAAGGATGCGGTAGGTAAGGAAGTATTAATAATTCTTGCTAGCTAGAAGAGGATACAGTCACAGTTGCTTTACAATTTTATGAAACCAATCCAGAAGCTTCACTGTCCTTTCTACTGAGTTGGTGGTTCTGGTATCTAGATTACTGTTTTCTGGTTTCTAGGCTCATCTTTGATAGGTATCTGTAGAGGAATGAAGGCAGTGGGTTGATTGATATTGATAGTATGTAGCTGTGGCCTTGCTTCAAAGACAGTGTGTTGATTGACATGGACGATGCGCAGCTGTAGGTCGTTCCTGCAGTGGCTCAATAGCTCTGAGGAATGTAGGAGAAAGAGAGGCTGGATGAAGCAGGAGTCTGGAGAAGGAAGGAGCCGGATGAAGCAGGGATAAGAAGCAGTGTGGTCTGGTGTCTGGAGAAACAACATGGATGGTAGAATCTGACCAATGGTAAAGTCTTTTGCAGCTTGCTAGTTTTGTTTGTGCTGCGACAGGTATCTGAGAGAGAAAGAGAACTGACAAACTACTTTTACTGATAGGTTCCCCTGACAAACACCTCTTCCCACTCCATTCTTAATAAACTGTGTGGTGTCGTAGCTGTTTATTTTCACCTGAAGGCATTTGCTTTGCCAAATGAAGTATATTCAGCTATAGGATGAAAGATCTGAAAAATTTTGTTTTTCTTATGCCAGTTATTTTGATGGTAGATGTGTTAGCATGTTTTTTGTTTCTACAGTGTGGTCTCTTGTTATGGTCTGACAAAAAGCTTGTTTTTGATTATGAGTTTAATAAAATGGGGAGGCAGCGGCATTTGAATTTTAAAGAGTGGTGATGGAAGAAATATTGTACTGAAAAGATTCTCCTGTGTTGATTGGTTGGCTTTTTTTTTTTTTAAAAAATAAAATAATTGTTCTGATTGTAGAGAAGAATGTTCTTGTTGGCAGAAGTAATCCTTTTCAGGTTATTGAAATAGGATTGATGAACTTACCTCTAGTAAATGCAGTGGCATTTGAGGACTTGACTTAGCACTAGAATTTTTGAGAAGTAAGGTAGATGTATTGATATGTATAAGAGAGTCTAGTGTTGATTAGGTGATGCTGTCTAGTTTGTCCTAATCCCAATTTCAAAATGGATTTTAGTACTTAAAACTGAAAATTCCATGTTGCATGAACACATTTTAGAGTTCACCCTCCTAGTAATGAAAAACCACGAAATGCAAACTGTGATGCATTTTTTGCATACTTTATTGAAATGTTTGCAAATATTTGCAAACTTAATTGAAAGTCACGTACATGTAATACTTGGGTGCCTACCTTTGCCATTGAGAAAGTTGATAGAAGAGAGCTGATGACTAGCCATGTGTTGAAACTGATTTATTAGAAAATGCTGGTTACCACTGTGTTGTTTTGAAATTGTTCTAACCTGCAAAACAAAAGTTTGGTTTGCTGTTTGCAGTATGGATGCTTTTCAGAATTCTTCAGTCAAGCAACCTGATCTTAATGTATTGATTGTGAATTACATTTATTTTAATTTTGCTTAGTAACTTTGTGACTGATGTAGCTTGGGAAAATGAAATGACACTGATGATACATGTCGTGGCAAGAGAATCTGATTTAGTAACCACACAATTAGCATATTGTTTCAATTATTTTATTTTTTTTAGTGCTCTCTTGAGACTGCACTTCACTGCAGTACTATCCTATTTAAAGTGCAGTGAAGATGTGCTGTGTTGTGTAACGTTCGCTGGGTTTTTTTTGATCCCTTCTTGTCTAATTTATGGACCTGTTGTGACACATTCTGGCCCGCATGTGCAATCTTCTACCTCAAGGCAACCAGGTTATAAAGCAAATACTCTGGCACATAAAATCAGCCAGCTGTGCACATTCACCTAAGGAGTGGGAAGCGCTGTCAGACATGTGGGTTAGAGGTGTAGGGTAGGATCTACTGGGTACATAATTATTTCTTAGACTGAGAAATAATGAATTATAAAGTATGTCAAGTTGTTCAGAAGCAGCAGGGAATTTCTAAACATTTTTGTGGATTGCTTTGGGTTTAGTTAGGTAATATGTAGTAGTAGTTATTTGCCACAGTCAAAATTCAGTGTTATTAACAGTCTAAAATAGCATAAGTAGGCAAAAGACATCTCGGTGAAAAAGCAGATAATTCTATAATTGCAAGTGATAAGCACTAAAAATGTGTTTCTTGGTTTACCTTTCTATTCAATGAAAAAAAATTGTTTATAGAGATACAAAGATTTTCTGAATTGGCTAAGAAAATTAAAACTTCTACCCGAGTTGAGCAAGGTGATGCAATTTAAAGAAGCAGCAGAGCAAGATGCCTGAATGATGAAGATTTGAGCATCAGATCTAGAATTTGTAGTGTTAACTACCTTGTCTTTCCAAATTCATCTTGCTATTGTGATGCTTTTGGATTGAAGTCTGGATTTCTGTTTTGTGAATTATGCCCCTTATTGCAAGAAAATTGGTTTGGTTCAAGTTTGTTTCTTAGGAAAAAGAAAGGTCTAAAATGCAGATATTTCAAACATGGAGGCAGATCTGTCTCAATGATATGTTTTGTTATTGGTAGGGAGGGTGTTGACTTTCATTGTCCTGCAAATAAAAATACTAATACTAAATCTCTGGTGTTTTAAAATTAAAATAGAACCTTTCTGTAATAATCTCTGTCACCAGAAGTTTCTTTCATGGTGTGAAACCTGAGCTGGCTAGAAATATCAACTAGTGACTTTCAACAGTGTGATATCTGATGAGTGCCACTGAGGAATAGTAGCTGTGTTGAAACTATGTGTTGGGGAAAAAAAAAGCTACTATTAAAAATCCAGAGGCAAAAAAACCACTCAGAACTCTGTCATTTCTTTCCTGCTGTTTCTTGAAGGCCTCTTCTGCCTACTATGTATAGGTTCCCTTTTTTTAGGTATTTAGTATAAAATCCATTGCAACACAAGTGCAGAAATTTAAGAGTGTATAATGCATTGCAAACATTATTTTTCATAGAACCATAAAATGGTTTCTTTGGGTTAGAAGGAACCTTAAAGATCACCTAGTTCCAACCCCCCTGCCATGGGCAGGGACACCTGCCACCACCCAGGTTGCTTAAAGCCCCATTCAGCCTGGCCTTGAACACTTCCAGGGATGGGGCATCCACAGCTTTTCTAGGCAACCTGTGCCAGTGCCTCACCACCCTCAGATTAGAGAATTTCTTCCTAATATCTAATCTAAATCTACCTTCTTTCAGTTTAAAGCCGTTCCCCCTTGCCCTGCTACTACATGCCCTTGTAAAAAGTCCCTCTCCAGCTGCCTGATAGGCTGCTTTAGGTACAGGAGGGCTGCTACAAGGTCTCCCCAGAGCCTTCTCTTCTCCAGACTGAACAACCCCAACTCTTCCAAACTGTCTTCACAGGAGGGGTCCTCCAGCCCTCTGATCATCTTTGTGGCCCTCCTTTTGACTTGCTTCATG
The DNA here is from genome assembly GCA_035590215.1 of Microhierax caerulescens. Taxonomy (NCBI): domain Eukaryota; kingdom Metazoa; phylum Chordata; class Aves; order Falconiformes; family Falconidae; genus Microhierax; species Microhierax caerulescens. The sequence goes on from JAVJGJ010000033.1 coordinate 14,790,559, forward strand.
ATAGAAATACATTTTTTAGGCAGATATACATGTTCTCATTTATAAAAAGATGTGGGAAATTGTACTTTCAAGGACACGTTGCTTTCAAAGAATTCCTGTAATATCAGTATACAGTATGTTTCTCACAGCAGTGAACAACTTGCTTACGGAAATAGAGAAACCATTTAAATAAAGCAGCTTTGAGCAACAGTTACAACAGTAATAACCCAGCTTGGGCTTTTTGCTGCAGAGTTTGTGAACCAGATTCATTAGAAAATAATTTGATTCGGTTAAGGAACAGTTATCATCACTGATGAGATTAGAGTAATTTAAGGTTTTAAAAAATGCCCACACATGTAGTGATTTAAAAATTCTTATCCCCACTGTTACTATGAATGAATTCCACAAGCAGCTGGTCTTTTCCTTCCAGACTTGTTGTTCACGGATTGTGTAGGGTTTTCAGGTATTTGTATAGTGAGCTGTATTTCCACCTAAACTGGCTTGCATTCAGAAATCCAGTTCATGTCCTACACTGAGCACAAGAACTTCATGCTTTCTGATTTTGTGGCATATGTTATGTACATGTTGCAAAACAAAATGCATGGGACATGTTGGACTTAATGCTTATGTACAAATAATATGTGTAGCAAATCATTTGTACCAAGTGCACATGCACAAGTTTCAGTCCAGCAGATGTTCTACTGCAGAAGTAGGGAAGTCTACACCAAAAGAGAAATATTGTGTTTGATTAAAATATTTTTGTGTTTTTTTTTTTACTGGCATTCCAACTAAACTGTTCAGACTGTGAGGTATCAAGGATGGTAGCATAAATGTTTATACACTTGTTCAATTTTTGACACCTGAGATCTGTAGACTAGAATTTACAAACAGCTCAAAATAAATTGTACAGCAGATCTAGCCATGTTAAATTCCGTTTACATATTACATAAGGAGAGGCTGTGTGATCTAAACTTTATATCTGTAATTGGTTTTGTGATGCATTTGAATCATTAGGATTCAAAGAGCCAGTCTTAAATATTCTTCACAAATATCTCCTTTTGGTGCAGGGAGAGAGGAGGAGAACTCTTTGTTTTCAAAACTTCTGAAGTTCTTGAAGTGCAAAATGTTTTCTTCAGGTCAATTGATTATTGACATCAGGTACTCCCATTTCTCAGATGCTGAATTGAAACAAGGCCTGCTTGGTGAGAACAAACACTGTTCTATTACAGTCGATGATTAGACTTGCAAACCTAATTATTCCCTTTGGGAGTCAGCACAGACCTAATGCAGCTTGGATTACGGAGGGAAGCTCTTACTTTCAACTTTTTCAATAGATGAGTATGGTCTTAGAGATGATTAAATTTTGGTACAACGATTAGAGAGATTCCTGCAAATTTATCACTGCATTTTTTGGGTGGTTTAAATAGAACAACTGTTGTGTTTCAATTTGAGGTTTGGTTTCCCCCCCCCCCCCCCATTGTTTTTATTCAAGTTGGGTTGGTTTTGTTTTTGTTTTTTTTTTTTAAGCAGACCTATCCTTCAGGTCTAATTTATAAGAAGTGGTTGATGCACTGGGTATATACCCAGTATAAGTTTTATGTTTGCAAAAGGAAATTGTCATAAATAAGTAGTAACCATGGTCACTGGGCAATTTTATTGCCTCATCTAGTTTTAGCTTGGTGAGCTGATGCATGGCACTGGAGGTAAAGTAACTTGGGTAGTCACTTACAGTCCTCATGGTGCAGAGAGACTGCCCGACCTTCAGACAAATTCATGCCTACTTAGCATCTCCCCAAGGCTGTCATTGAAGATGTAACAGGTTGTAGGTAGGCTCTGGAGCTTCAGTGAAGAAGTCAGTTGATCCAACATTAGGTGTTTGCGTTAGCTGATTGTTACTGAAGCTCATGAAGCGTGAACGCAATTTTAATTTCCCAGAGGAGGACAAAGAAAAAGAGAATTGTATTGAAATCTAAATCCTAAGCCTCAAGAACTTACTCCTAGAGTATTACCAGTGTAAACATCAGTCCTTTTTCCAGGCTGTACTTACCACTAAATTTATAATTTTATTAAGTCAAGCTATGTATCAAAATGTATCTATCCATCTCTTTTAATATACTCAGCACTTACGTTACTACATTCTTGTAATGAAGGTAAGAATAGTTGCAAATAATCCCGCAAACACTAATGTTAGAAAAGTTGTAAGGATTTGTCTTGCAGAATTGCCAAATACTTAATTATAAGCACCATTGTACATAAGCTATTCTTGTTGGCTCTCTTAGGTAGATTTTGTCTCTCTTCAGTATCCTTTTGTACCTTAAGTGTTTAAATAATCTGTCAACCTATCCTATTTTCTACAAAACTTAAATGACTGAAACTTATCAGAGACTGCCGTTTCAAAAGAAAAATAAGAAAAATTGTCCTGGGGATTAAGAAGTTACTGGGAGGAAGATGAAGTGCAGTGTTTGGGTTTTTTTTAAGCCTTTTTTCTGTATGAGACTAGGCTAAAATATCTTCAATTAAATATGTCCATATTTTCTAGGCTGGAAGATGAAGAAAGCCCTATAGCCTTTCAAACAGGTCTAAGACTGACAGGCAGACACAAAATTTGTGGTCCATAATTAAATTATCAGTGTAATAATTTACTGAACAGTAATAATAGACTACACATCCAACTGATTAAAAAAAAGTTGAAATGTCATATATTAACAATGCTGCTTCTTAGATAAGATCAGTTTTACCATAGTGTGGCACAATCAAACATCCAATGAATAGTACAGTAATTTTAAGAGTTATAAATATGTAGTCTGGACAAAAATACTGGTATAAGTCAAGTATATGGTACACTATATTGTATTGTATATTGAAAAATAGGTGCTGGTAGGGAAAGAAATGCCATTCCAAAACATCATACAGTTTTTCTTACAATTTTTTTTGATATGTTATTAGTAGGTATGGATTATTGGCATGATGGGATTGTTAGAAGTCAATGACTTATGAAAAGGCTTTATGCACAAAAGCATGTGAAAGAAGGGATGTTTGGATCCTCAGGAGTTATTTGGCTTCTGGCAAACAAAACAACCAACCAACCAAAACCCCCATACAAACAAAACCCCCAATCCAGCTGTTATTTTTTTTCCATGAAAAGTCCTGGATGACCTTTTGTGTGTATTCTCAATCCCTTTTGGTGTTCATCCATACAGGAAGATGTCTTGAGAATTCTTCCCTTTGCATAGTAGTCTCATGTAACTCATCTGCAGGACAAAAATATTGCCCACATTTATAAATTCGAACCGTTTTGTGTTTAACTATTCCATATGCTATACACCTCCTTCCAATCAAGTCATGGTTCTTTTTCTATCTCTAGGTAAAGTGTTACAGAAAATCAGACTTTGCTTGGTTTTAGATATTTTATAATGTTCCTGTGCAAGGAAAAGAAAATTCTAATGGGTGTGTGGAGAATCCTTTTGTACGGTCCGGGCTTCCATCATTGGCTTTTTTTTGGCATAACTTTTTTTTTTTTTCCCTAGTTTGCTAGTATGTACTAATGTTTTTTATCTATTTGGTATAAGAATCACTATTCTAAACCTTTACATTAAACTTTCTGAATCTCTCCACATATGTCCATGCAGGGGTAAAATGCAGCAGGTAAATTTCTTGTGCAATGTTAAACAACTAATGATTTCTTTGGGCATTTCTAAAAGTATGGTGCCATTGTCCCTGTTGATAGAAGAAAGAAAACCCTGCTGAAATAGAAAATGAACAAAAATGTACCTGTAATTGTGTACTTTTCTCTTGTTAGAAAGATTAGATTCTTGTAAGAAAGACTTAGAAGAAGATTTTAGTAGTGTAGGAAGCCATGGAAAGCTGTGATACCTTCACCACAATTCAAATTCTGTTATTTAAAGAAGTCTCTTTTTATGGGTGTTTCTGTGATATTTGGATGTGTCTGGATGAATTTCATGTTACTATGTCCATTTTTGTAGAGATGCATAGCTATATTTTAAGTGATATGTAACAAATGTCACATAAGTGTTTCTGGATTTTGGATGCCTTTGTAAAGTACAGATAAATTGCTGGCAATAGGATTCACAACTTAAGACTGATAGTTGAGGTTACAGATAAGGACCAAAATTTTAAATTTGTGGTGTATTGGGATCCACACTTGTAAACAAGAGAAACTTTTCAGCAGTAACATCTTAGATTTTCATGAAACTTGACCTAAGATCAGGGTTCACAGTTCAGAACTTCCTGCCTAGGAAAGGTTATTTCTGCCACATGCATAACCACTCAGCATGCATTTAGTGGTTTTATATTCCATAGTAACATAAGTACAGATTAAATACACCTTTTGTTTTAAAATAAATGGTTCATAAAAATGTATTTCTTCATTAGTTTGTCATTTTTTTTTCTGTTACTAATGCAATTCTTTTTTTTCCTGAAGGGTAAAAAAAATTGATTGTCAAAGCTGTGTAAGATTATCTAAGATTATTAAAAACCCCAAAAGGATATAATTCTTGACTATCTTACTTTGTAGATTGTCTTGATCTACTTTTTCGGGAACTTTTAAGCAGGCACTAGGAAAAAAAAAACCAACACAAAACCTGCAAGAAAACTGTATGAAACAACCTCAGCTATAGAAAGCATATTAGGAAAGTATAAGATGTAAATAGAGTAGCTGATAGTACAAAATCAAAATATAAAGCAGTAGTTTGATAATATTATGGTAAATATCACCTTGGATATAAGGTTCAATTTCTATTTTAATGTTTTAAAGATGAGGGTTGTCATATCCTTGTGTGCCATGTTGCACTATAGTACACTGACAGGCAACATTGTTAGGCTTGCCTCTTTTTATATATTTGGAACAAATTGTAACATCCATTTCTTTGTGTTTATCCAAAGACTCCACTTCTCTAGGGCTGCCAGAGTTTGGCTGAGTTATCTCCTAGCCACAAGCCTTCCAGACTCACCATTCAGTCATCCTCTGTGATTTGGATCAGGGTTGTTACTGAAAGCAGGAAACAAAGTTAAATAAAACAAGAGCAACTTAAGCTTCCACAGTATTTATTAAATGGAGCACAGAAATAGTTTGAATACTGAATACATTTGTAGCATTTTTCAATACCAGTTCAACTGCATCCTAGCATGCTTTTTAGGCTCCAAGAACACTTTTACAAAACCAACAACAGGCTGGAGGATGGAAAGACACTGGCAGCCCTGTTGTGTGTAAAGTTACATCTACTTTTACATTTTTGAAAGCAGCATGCAGAATTTTTCCTCCATGCTTTCACTCTTAGTTGGACATTAGTGGGAGTCCAACTTATAAATCACCATGCCAATCTTTTCAAGTATGTTTGTTTGGAGAGCTGCTTTCTGTAGCCTTTCTGTGACTTTCTTATAGGACTTAGTTTTATGCAAAAAGAAAGATGAGATCAGATTAAAACTTGCCAAAGTTTTGGCAGTTCTGTTTCAGGCCTGTCACTTGTTGAGTTATAAGCTATGTTTTAGCACTGTAAAACTGTTACAGTCATCAGTTCATCTGATAATTAAAGCCTTGGTGGCTTAGTATTTAGTTGCAGTCCTCTTATGTGAAACATAAATTGAATAGGGACCCCTCCAGGTAATCATTGAAAGAAACATTTGTTTCATATGTTTTCATATAAGATCAGAATATTATAAGGTGCTGCCTAAATATATTCAAGCCAGGGACATTTCTGTGCAGATGTCTTGTACTCTGTGTAAAAGAATATATTAATTGCAATAGTGTCCAGTTAGTCAGAGACTGGAGATAAAGGTTTGGAACTCTTGTTCATTGAAATAAATGCTGAAGACTTCCAATTTCTGAAGATGCTTTTTGGGGAATAAATCTAAACAAGGTATACACATTTACATCTATGCTACTGTTGAGAGAGACAATTAATAAGGCAGGAATCTTATTTGTGGCTCACTCACATGTTTTAAAACATGTACTGTAAATATACATATATATTCAATGATCAATAAATAAGTCCCAACCATCCCACTGTTGTTCAGATTTCCAGATCTGATAACAACAAATTACCTGAGTGTTTAGCAATTACCAATATTAGATGTTATCACTAGTCTGAGAAAGGAATAGAGTTGATGATTGCAGTATGAGTCCCTTTCAATAGAGTTAAAGAAAAAAAATAAAATTAAAAAACATGGTAAACCATAGCAAACTATTATTTCTCTGCTGTGATCATGGAAAGACCATATGGCACGTGCGCCTCAGGTGCCTTATTTCAGATGAGTATTTCACCTGGGACTGGGGGAAAGGTAGCCAAATTATTACAAGTGTTAACAATATTAGTGAGAACTTTCCTGTTTCCATACCAGATAAAGAAAAAGTTTGACTTCCACTTGCTGGTAATGATTTTATGCATGAAATTTTAAATCTGCTCTTTTAGAGAATGAACATTTTCAAATAATTCTTGAAGGCCTGTGTAGCATGGAACATTGCTATTGATGTGATGGTCTAAGGAAGTAAAGACCAAGATTTTTAATAACTTTTATTGGACCTGGTGTTAGAGTTGGAAAATCTAGATGAGTTTTAAAGCACCTAAGCCCTTCTCACAGTCTGAAATAGAAATAGCAGGTTACAAAGCTAAATACAAGTGGAGAGCCATTGCTGAGTTTGCCTTAGCTTTTCAGAATTTTTTTCCTATGTAGGGTGAAGTTACATAAGATCCCTGTTGTGTGGCAACCTTGATGCTCAAATACACAGCAGGTCTTGACTACAGAGCTTATACAGGCTGCACCTGTTTCATCAGAAGAAACAAGATGTTTACTTTTTGGTTTTGATCTGGAGCAAGAAAAATGTGTGCATGGATGCTTTTCAGGCTCTTCCAGTTAATGGTCATTACACAAATTCTCAGAAGGAAAATTACATAACTGAATCAGAAATAATACACATTGAATCTGCTTCTGTAAAATTGTTTAAGGCCTGGAATTCATCTTGCATTTTTGTTACTGGTAAGGTATCAGACTAGTTTTCTTGTTTGAGGTCAGAATGAATACATTTATACTGGAAATATTTTTTTCAAAAATATACATGTATTAGGTGAAGTACCTTTAGAAACAGTTCTTAATTATAATTGCATGTTTCTTAATCTATCAGTTTAGTGCTCCCTAAGAAATGACAGGACTTAAGACTAAATTACTTTGTTTACTTATAAAATCTAGCACTCAGTTGTTTCTTCATAGGATACTTCCTTTGAAATGCAAAGGTAGCAGAAAACTGCCATAAAAATAGGGGTCCAAGGGAATATACAAACCCAATACTGATTTGTTATATAACAAACGGTATGGTCTTGCCCTTCTGTGTGTCAGACTCTCATTTTGTTGAACGTAGAGTACTGTGAGGTCAAACTCATGCTTGGCTAGTGTTTAAATTGTGGTTTAAGGGTATACTGAGAAGACTTGCTTGAATATTTCATTTAAGCAAGGGCAGAATTACAGTATTCATCTTTTCTGTGCTGTGGTTCACTTAAAAAATTTTGCACTTTGTCCCTGCTTAGAATTATGTTGGTATCAGTTGGAATTTCTGTGGTAAGCCATGCAAACTTGAAACGGGGTATCTGGCACAGATTCAAGCAGTCTGATTTTGACTGAAGTCCTGCAACTGCTGCCTCAGGTTTGGCTTTGGAAACATCTAGTCAGTTGTAACAGTAGTCTAACTTCCAGTGTATTTGTTAAGATCAGCTTTTCTGTCAATCAGGTAAAGACATGGAGACTTTGGACAAAGTGTTCAGCCGTGTGCCTTTTGGTGCCTCTGCTTTTTTATGCCAGCTGAGGCTTTCTGTATTTTCTTCAGTAAAGAGATTTTGATGGATTTCTCAAAAATCGTTAGTGTGGTAGGCTAAAGTCTTGGGTTTGGGATTTTACTAATTTAGGTTGATATCTGTTCCCGTATAGGAAACAGTTCTACTCTTCAATTTAGTGAATTTCTATGTCAGCAGACTTGCCAGAGTATTGCCAGTTTTTAACCTTTGTAATTACTTGGTTATTTTGCCACAGGTGTTTAAAAGATCAGAATATTCAGCTTCTGTTGGAGATACTTTATCCCCAGTTACAGGCTCTTTGTGTCTTTGAAAACTGCTTGGTTGCTTCCTTCCTTAGTTGCATGTAAAACATTCCACAGATGATGTAGTGCCTAATTTCAGTGTTTGTGAGCCAGATTGGAACCTACATGTTTAAGTGGTGGCCCTCTCTGATGTTAGCAATATTTCCTAAATAATTGTAGTAGTTAAACTGCAAGTACCGTGTAATTAAGTAGAAATGTCATTTTATAGCACAGAATCCAACGCACACGCAAAGCTCACTTTCTGAGAGGAGCAAAGAGTATGAAATGCAGAGCTATTTAATTCAGTAGGAAAGGTTTACAGCCCTCCCATTTTGAAATACGGAACAAAACCGTATTGTTGGAATGGTAATACACAATACTTCTTAAAGCCAGAGGTGCCTAACCTTCTCTAAATGTTCTTCAGAAGCAATCAGATGGCAAATACACATTTTCACAAAAGCAGTTTCTTCCACAAAGCAAGCAAGCTTTATAAAGCTGCTAAGCCTTATAAAATCTGTTATTACTTGTGTCCTTTATACTCTAGGTGTTTTAGCTTTTAAAGCGATATTATCAATTTAATTAAAAACTTATCAAAGTCTACCTTTCACACAGAAGCAGTTCAGAAATTCAAAACACAAACATCTTACCATGTAAATTAGATACTAGAAATCGTATCAAATTTCACGTATGTTAATTATTAAAAAAAACCCAAAACCCTATGCATTTAATAAACCAGATAATCAGAGTGCCTTGTTGTTAAAGCTGAAAATATCTTTGACCTCTGAGGGAGTGGAAGCAAGTAATCCCTTTGGTGCATCTGAGCTTTGATTTTTATACTTGAGCATGTCTAGTAACCTGTCTTTTCATAAAAGATGATATTAATTATGGGCTGACATAATGGAAAAGCCATTGAAACCCACAGAAGGCTTCAATTAGAAGACTTTGGATTGGGTTGTTTGTAAGGCCTGACCTCCTGGAACTCCTGATCTTGTGAAATAGCATACTTTTTCTCTGAGGATTATCCTCCTGTTTAGAATAAGCACAGAAATAACAGTTTGGGGTTTTTTTTCTAGGAAGATAATGGATGAAAACTAAGAACTTCTTGTAGCTATACTACTCTGTTCCTTTAATAAGGAACTTGGTTATGACTGAATATTAAAAATAACAGCTCTTACTATGAGTTTTATATTTCATTCAGGAAGCTGTATCATTTGGATGTGTGCTGCAGTATGGGCTGATGTGTTAGACTGTAAGATCTTTCCCAGGATCATATGCTGTAACTTCAGCAGAACAGAGTTAGGCAGGCATTTTATTAATAGGTGATCAGTAACTGTTGTTTTCTAGAACTGTCTATTTAGGATATGATTGTCATTGTTACATAGAGCTGCCAGGTCTCAGCGGATGTTAGGGTGAAAAGTGCACACGTACTGTGAATTCTGGCATTCCAAAACAAGAGAGCAGTCCCTCAGCAAGCATCTGAAAATGTCTGCTAGGGTCATTATGGCACCAGGCAGAACCTTACAGCATGCTGAAATCTAATGAGAAAAATAGTTCTGTATGTAACTTGTTATACATGTAAAATCAGGTTTTAAACTTTGCACCTTTTAAAGAGGTTGTTAATAATGGCTTTTTGTGCATACACATTTATGTTTGTAAGTGTAATCTGCAATTTAAGGGACTCAACTTTTCTAAAAACTTGCCTCAGCTTACTGTATACAAGAATCCTGATTGTTATTATTGTTATTTATCATGACAAAGTACCTAGGTAATGTCAACAAATACATATTAAAATCTCTTTTCCTCTTTCTGCTGACATTCCCAGGAAATCCTAAGAATTCAAAGGAAAAACATTGGTACCAGAGGTGTGACAAGGCCTCCAAAATTGCTATATGTACTTTTTTTTTACATATGCATTCGCAATACTTTTACACCCACCCAGTCCCCTTGCTAACCTAACTATAACCTTTCACAAGATACATTATTCTGAACAATTTTGATATTGCAGATGAAAATTCCAGCACTTTCAGATTTGTAACACAGGATTGTCTCTAGCTGGTGTCCTCATATTTGCATCCATTATTGCTTGTTCTGAAAATGTGCTTTCTTTTGCTATATGTTGTTTTAAAATAAGCACATAGTGTTCTCTTGAGTTGAACGGATGATGAAGGAAGAAGAAAGGATTTCCCTAATGCTTCAGCAAGAGCACTTAGTAAATTATTTATCATCATCAAGTGCCAGCTTTATCTGAAACTTGACAGGTCTTTCTTTTATAATTCAGTAGTGTCTGTGATGACCTGCTGTACACACTGGCCATCAATGTTGTAAATCCATTCTGGTGTTGTCCAGACACTGTTAGACTAATCTACTAGTTTTGATACTTTATATAAAGTACCTACTGATATCTATGAAGTGTATGTTAGTAACTGTATGAGTAAGTATTTTAAGGCTCATTAATATTTTGAATACAGAAATACAGCTTTGTATTCAAATTTGTAACAGACATCTTGTTTTATGATAACTGTAAGAAAGTGATTTTGCTTATTGATTGACATTATCAAGCAGTCAGACAAACACTCTAGCAGGTAGAATTACATTTTTGTGTTGATGCCTGCCAGAAGTTAACAGCGAAAGTGATGTCCTTTCTGCTAGTGAGAGCTAATATGTAGGAAGGTAATGGGTTTTAAAAATGCTGCAAACCTTAATGGTGTGAGATCAATATTACTGCTACTACAGGTAAAATGCTCCTACATACATTATTAAGACTTTCTTCAAAATTGAATTACTTGAAGCACTTCTGGACTGTTAGACGATTCAGTATTTATCTTCACAATAAAATTCTAATGGACCTGTATTTGGGGGAATAATATTCATATTTTTCTTCTAGTTTAGGAATATGAAAACTTATTTTAGGAATGTAGAGATGAACATAACAATGCCAGATGAATCTGTTGGTTTCTTTGCTACTGAGTAATGTTTGAAATTTTAGGGAGTTCTGTTAGCTGATACAGGAACTAGACAATTTTGCAAGGTTTACGTATAGCCTGTCTGTATATTTGTCTGATGGGAAGAGAGTGAGTAAGATAATTCTGTTTTGTTCTATTAGCAATGCATTCATAACATTGATACCATGGGTATAGGTCCCTAGGGAGGCCTCAGAAACGCTGCAGAATGTTTAAGGTGTCAGATATTTTGCAAGCCCTATTGTTTGAATATTAATGTGCATGTGATTCTAAGGCTTACATGTGTTAAGTGCAAAGTATACAACAGCTAGTTAGTCTGTAGTGAATTTTTTTCTTTATTTCTTATCTCAGGAATGTTCTCATATGCTCTGCGAATTATCCTGTCAAGTTTTAATGTAGTTTGTAATATCTCATACAGTTTAACCATTTGTTTGGAGTTGGGGTTTAGACAAGTTGTGGGAGAATGGTTTTGCCTTCCTGATGGTTTCCCAAGGCAGCTAGGGGAAGGTCCATGACTTGTCAGTTAAAGTAAAAGTTCAATTTTTTTACTTGCTAGAAGTTCATTGGTTGCACAGGCTGGGTAAAAAAGAAATTAGGCTAATCTGAAATGTCTTAACTGAAAATAAACAGAATACTCACTTATAAACAGAACTGTCTTCAAGTCAGGTTAAGCTGAGTTCCAAATTAAATCTATTGCAAATCTGTAAATATTAATTGCAATAATAAACCCATTTCTTCCCCCCCCCCCCCCGAACAGTAAACCAATTACATTGCAATTCATTATTTAGTATCTCTGTTGAATTTTCACTTACAGTATACGGTATGCTGAACCACATTGGCAATAAATTATAACAAGAGTTGTGTGTCATGATTGCAGCTATATTGCATGTCTTCTTATCTGTAAACTCGAAATTCTCTAAAGAGTGTGCAGGGTTTTTTGGGTTTTTTTCCCCTTTGTGGCAAGTGATAGATATTCAGCTTTAGCATTCTCAGACTAACACATGGAAAATGAAATATTGTGGCATAAGCATACAGTCTCGTTTCTACTCCTGGACAGATGGTCAAAATCATCATTCCCTAGAGATTTAGCTTTCTGACTAGATCACGTGTCACAGTAAATATATTCAGTGTTCCATAACATTGGCACAGTCTAACATGAACAAGTATCAATGCAAAATAGTGGTCCTACTCAGATTTTTTCAAACACTTTCTTTATTGCAGTGGTATGTTCAAACACATGAACACATCTGAATTTTACATGGAATGACAAGGACAAAAATATGGCTTATGAAATAATTATCTATAAATATTGTCATAAGGCGGGGAAGCACACGGAGTTCATCCTGCTCAAAACCATGTTTGGCATAGATTTACCAGATCGTGTGCCAGTGATCTATCTTTTTTTTTTTTTTTTAATTTATTTTATTTTTTTTTCCCTCTGTTCAGTGCCAGTTGGAAAACATAAAAACTCTATTCATTTCTCAAGAGAAAAGGAAATAATTTTCCCCACACTTGTGTATATGCCTGCACCCACATACATATTTGTCTGCATGTATATATATGAAAACCCATGTGCCTATCTCTGTGTATATTAAAAATACTTTTTCCATATATCACATGGCAGCAATCTGAAAAAGTTATAGTAAAAATAGAAGATTGAAAAAAAAAAAAATTAGAAAAAGAAAATACAGTGAACTGAGGTACAGTGTACAAAATACAATATTTTTATTATTTTTTATTTTCATGGTAATGTCTACATGCATAAAGTATCTTGTAAATAATATGCTAGCTTAAAATATGATGTTTATAAGAATTCATAGATAAATTAACTTCTGGAGTGTTCAGGCAGGAGAAGAGTCGTGGTGGAAAACCTTGTTGAATTTAATCCAGTATCTTTGTTCATCTTTTTTTAAATATACATGCTTGTAAATGCATAATTAATATTGAACTATAACGTGTACCTATGTTTTATTGCTTATAATTTCAAATCATTGTATGGCAATAGGAACTCATTCTCATTCATTCCCTGTAGGTTTTTTAGGGTTTGGTTTTTGTTTTGGTTTGGTTTGGGGTTTTTTTTGATGGTGGTGTTTGTTGGGTTTTGGGTGTTTTTTTTTTCCTCCTGTTTGCTTATGTTACATTAAACCTGTGTTTGCTTTCAGTGACTACCTAATGACAAACAAAGGAAGACTGGCAGCTCAAGCTGCCTTGTCCTCATTTTTAGGTTAGCTGTGTTGGATGTTTAAGTGGAACTTGCTTTGTTATAGTGATCTTTATTTACTTTAGGTTGTTTTGTTTTGGTTTGTTTGTTTTCTTACCGTGGGGCCCTAAAAGTATTACAAAACCAAAACATCCTTTAGATGCTGGAGCCTTTGGTCTGTAGGGAAGAATCAAAAGTTGTAAAGAACATTACTAGCTTGTATGCAGTTACCTTACAGAGTCACTGTCTTTTTTTTCAAGAGAAGTTGAGGAACTGCAAATGAGGATAAGCTTTCAGAAAGTACTGGCCATCTGATGGGCATTTGAGTATAAATGGCTTCAGTCTGAGTGGCATATGATACAGTTGCTTATAACGAGGAGTTAGTGGTGAGTGCAGGATACGTGATGCTGTGGTGTAAATGGAAGAGTGCTGCAGAATAGCGCATTTTCTGAATTAAAAAGTGTTTCAGGGTATTGTTTACAAGTGTGTTCAGCTAGGTTCCACTGGAGTTGTATCCAAGCATGTTTAATAGTTGTGTCTGTGTTGGTAACAACCAAGCCTGCATTACAAAGTAGAAAAATATTGTCATTGTGTCTTCAATGGATACTTTGTAGGATGGCTACTTTTCATATTTGCCCTGTCAAGGGCAGGAAGTTACTTCAAGGTTATAATTCACTGTGCTCTACCTAGCTTTAGATTGAGTCCTTATAAGTAAGATGAGTAAAAGCAACAAAACTGTTCATCTAAGGAGCAGTTTGACTCCTTCAAGCTGCATTTGTCTCCAGCTCTTGAAAACCTTAAAGTTTCTACAGGGAGGTTAGGCTAATAGTCCTGAATGATGCAATGTATTCATCAGTTTGGCTCCATTTACAGCAGCTGTTATTCTGTATCCATACATACAAACACATAATAGCACCGTATGGTTTTTTTTTTTAATGTTCAGTTTATTAAAATCTTGCCCAAAATATTCTTGTGCTCTCTGCTACTGAAGCAAGTACCATACACGCAGACATATTGTCCCTATTTTACAAGTGACAAAATTGGGAACAGGCATAATAAACATCAGAATCTTAATAACAATTAGGTAACTAAGAAGTTTAGGTTGGCATGATATGTAGTTTGTTCGTTACAGGTCCCGCTGAATCCTGTAAATTTCATTGGAAGCTTTGTGCTTCAGGTCCAGCTTTCAATGTAGCTGGCTTGATTAGTGCCCTATTTGATGTCTAAAAGATGCTGGCTGCCTGTTTCCAGTGGTTGTTTTGTGTCACCCTCTCTGCTTATCTTACCTTTTGATAAGCTACATGAAAGAATTAAGGTGACGGGGATTAAAGTCAGTAGAAATATGATCAGTTTTGCTGGCTTATTCATGAAGTGCTACACCATGAAGTCAGAGAGGTATAGGTCTTGGGGGAGGATGTGATGATAGAGGGCAGGTAGTGATGGACAATAAGTTTGCATCATTTGGAATTGAGTAATCATTGGCTTGTCTGTTGCCTGAAACTATATCCCGAGGTATGTTCTCCGTATGTTAAAGCATAAAAAGACTTAAATCAATGACAACTTAAAACCCATGGTGCCAGTTAATTCTGGAAAACTGCAGAGAAAGCTAGTGGTACACCAGGAGAACTGAATGTGACATTCTGAGTACTAGACCGATCAAGTGTATCTTTCAATATAACAATTTAATCAGAGTTCTTAATAATTCTGTTTTATGCATGTTTTCACACTTTTTTTTTGTATTAACTATCATCTGCCTGGTTATGAGTACTCTGCTGCTTAAGGCTATAAAGCTACTTGTGAATGAAAAAATTGCATTCTGATAAAAGTTTTCAATGAAATGCATGTTTTGCAGGTTATTTTTCTACTTTTTTGCAATGTTAGCAGTACACTTAACAAGTACTTGACTACTTGTCCGTTTGTTTTGTTGGAAGCTAGATGCCTTTTTTAACATCTACACTTCAAACACATCTTGACATGAGCATGTGGATAATATAAACCAGTGTTTCACTTATCTGCTGCCACTTTATCTTTTATTTGCAGAAAGGTGTTTAGTTCTCCTTGAATTTCTAGCCCTGCAACAAAGGCAAATAGTGTTTTCCTTTGTTACCAATCTTTTCAAGTTGCAAATTCCTGAATTCTGAAAATTGCCACAATTGCTTGGTTTTTCTATTGCTACAACTTTCTTTCTGGAAGTGCTTTTCCGTGAATGAGTTGTAAAGGCATATTTGTGCTAAGTATATGGGGAGGATGTCTATCCTTTGGTAGATGTATTTCAGTCTTTTATGGTTGCTGGCTGATGATAGCCTTACACTTATATTTTTCCATACACTTAAAGTTATTTTGTGTACACTTAAAACTTTCAAACCTGGGGTTTAATTCTGGCAAATAGATGTGACCAAAATTTACTTCAAAGGAAAAGATTGCTTATAGTTCACCTCTCTCTTCTGATCCTAATCCAGCTGTGTGTAAGGATCCTGTCTCCTGCTGTTATTTTGGAAGAGAATTTACATTGTGAGTCAATCGTACCTAAAGGACACTTAAAAATTATTATTTTTTTTTAAATGGTTACAAAGCCTCAACTACTTGTTATTGGTGTTTCAGTAGCAAAATGTTTGAGAGAGAGACAGAAAGAAACACTAGTGTCAGTCATCTGAGGGTTATATTTTTCCTCCTGAGTGCTGTTTTTGATCATGCTAGGCACAACTGACTGGGGTACAGCAAAGGATCTTATCTATAATTTCAAGATGATAGTTGAAAATCATGTGCTATTCTTTGGAAGCAGATTCGGTGTCATGCATTGTAATTACCTTACAGGGCAGAGCACAACCACTGATTCTTAAGACAAGTTCTCATCGAGGCTATGGTTCTGATGTTCTCATGTCTGTGCATTCTATTGCTTATTTACAATCAGGATCAAGACTATAGACAAACACTGTCCTATTTCTTTGCCTTTGGGAATCTTCCAGTACTGAAGTCAGACTTTGCCTGAAGTTAATGTATCTGCTGGCTTTCACAGTCTGTATGCAGTATCAAAAGTTACATTTAAGTTTAGTTTAAAACTTTTTTTGTTAAAATTGCTTATTAGCTTTGTCATAAGTGTTTCACTGCTCTGAAACAGTGAGATGGCTGTGCTAACTTAAAATTAAAGAAAAAAAAGGATGTATCTCCATGTAAACAGAAGGTGGAAAACAAGTGATTTCACCTTCACAGAATGAGTTATAAATTTTGTAGTAGTTGACACAGAGCAATTCTGCTGTAATTTATTCAGGCATCTCAGAAAGGTGCTCAGGACCTGATTATTAAAAAAATTGCTTGTCGCCTGAATAACATGTCAGCTCTAGTCTTTGAATTTTATGTGCAATGCTTGATAAAATACAACGCTGATTTCGAAAATACATTTGCTATGCTCCTCAGAAGTTGCATTAGAATGATCTTTATTTCTAGTCATATGTACTAGACATGTATCTTATGAGTGTAATAGCCAATATTTGGACTTTCCTAGGGACATAATGACTTGTTTCTTTGTGGGATCCATTTGAAAAATATGATTCTAAAGGTGTCATGGTGTCAGTGAAACACATTGGGGTAAATACAAAGCATCTGATTAGTATGTATTGCTAAATTCATATAGTGAATAGATTTAGAGAAATTCCTTGTGAGATGTGCACAAATAAGATTCTCCTCTGCAATAGGAGTTCTGAAGCTTATATTAAAAAAAAATAAGTAATAGAATATTTTGTACTAATCCACTTTAATATATACAATTCATAATAGTAAAATTCTGTTCAAGTTTTAATGAAGTTTAAGAATCTTGACACAGTTGGTCAGTGAGCTAACTAGGGGAGATGCCTTGCTAGACATGCTCTTTACAAACAGGGAAACACTGGTGGGTAATGGGATGGTCAGAGGTTATATTTGGCATAGACATCACAAGATGATAAATTTTTCAGTTCTCAGAGAAATAAGGAGGGAGGGCAGCAAAACTGCTACCTTGGACTTCTGGAGGGCTGCCTGAGGCCTGTTCAAGATTTTGGCTGTCAGAGTCCC